>CM037833.1:17651719-17887229 GCA_021234535.1 Stichopus chloronotus
CCATACCTGAGTGTTTCAATAGGAATGAACTACAAAGTATCGCTTTCAATGTACTACAGTATGTGGGGCCAACTACGGGTAAACTTGAAACTAAGGGGTAAAAGTTTTGACCTGTCTAACCCGCTGATGACGCGACTGTCATTTTGGCATATCATATCAGTTATTTATGGTAGTCGGTGGGTTAAAGAATGTGCTTATCTGTATTTTCATATTTTCTTTATTCCTTGGCCTGTTTTCAAAATTAGAAGCTTGTTTTGGGTCTACAGTGTTCCTACAGAACAATTAAAACGCCGAAGAAACAACCTTCAGCAAAAAGTAGAAATTTCCATCCATCCTCTCTCAGTATCCGGGGTGCAATGGAAGTGTAAACACACAATTCAACCAAAATTAGGTCAGGAACAGAGCGGGTTCAAATAATCAGTGAAGTAGGTTGGAATAAGTTGTAGGTGCTTTTTTTTTTACATGGAGGTGCTTTTTTTTTTTGACATGGTTATATTAATTGAACCTATGGTTCTTGGATTTACGAAGCTCCTCGTGTGATTTTTGTTTTTTGATCTGCGTTAGTGCCGAATTGTTGCTTATACGTTCTTGTGCACATACGTAAAGTGTAGAGTCATGATTGTGAAGGTGAACGTGACGCAGACATTTATATTGCTAATTGCCATTTTAGCCTGCTTGCAATACCCTTCTTATTTTATCTTAGTGTGTAACATCGCGCACCTTTCGAAATATTGCCGACATTCATTCACAAAAAAAATAAGGGATTTGATTGATTGCTTCAAGTCGTTGTGGTAGATAATAACCGTTGCAGTGAAAAACTTCGTCGTTTATACAGTGCGATTTACCTTAAAATATTGTAAAGACTTAAGGTGACAGCTTTTAAACTATTGTAATGCTTCATCCAGGACGGACAATAATATACAAAGCAATACAAGGAAAAGCAATAAAATTTAAGGATATTCACGTACTTGTCTCTGGGTGACATCACAGATTTCGGAATGTAATATATTATGATATATATATATATATATATATATATATATATATATATATATATATATATATATATATATATATATATATCTATATATATAATATATATATATTTATATCTTATCTATATCTCTCTATATATATATATCTCTCTATTCTCTCCTATCTCTTCTCTCTATCTCCTATCTCTCTATCTCTCTTCTCTCTCTCTCTCTCTCCTCTCTCTCTTCTCTCATCTCGGTCTCTCTCCTCTCTCTCTCTATTCTATCTCTCTCTCTCCTCTTCCTTCCCTCTCTCCTCTTATATTCGAATTAGTAAACCCCATTCGGACCCAGAACTCAAGGGTTGCAATAAAACTCCTCGGGCTATACTTAATTCTCACTCGTCCTTGAAATAGGTATTAAGTAAACAAACAATAACTTTAAATATTCCTTGCAAGTCCCTCACTCTACGTCATGAATTTGCATACCTAGTCAATGTTTTCATGACGTAGGCATAAGACATAATGTTGACTTTAAAATTGTTCCTATGTAATGGATTTTGATAAGAAATGAAGCGATTTTCAACATCTTTAATAATAAATACGGACAACATTTCGAAATGTCAGTTTCCTATCACAAAACCTAGCTAACACCATAAAAAACAGCAATATATAATACAAAAAAAAAAAAAAAAATGAAGATCAAGATGATTCTCAAGATATGTACACGAATGATTATTTTGTTAAGTTTGCGTAACACGAAAATTGCATTTCAATCAAACTATGAAAAGGTATATCCCCAAACTGTAGCATAGACAGACACAATTCCAAATAAATTTCATCCAGGCTTTTACTAGACGGCAACTTTCTTTTAGAAAGGCCAGTCCTTTTCTAGAGACATCTTACTTAACATTGAAATGAGTTTCAATGAGTCCACAATATGATAACACTGGTAATACAAATACATCAATGAAATACAATCTAGAATATCTCGTGAGGATCATATCACATGTCATAATTCAACGTGAAATTTTGAACAATAGTTCTAAAACAATTTAGGATATTTTATAGAAATGCACTCATAATTATATGAGGTTTAAACAATACCTAAAGCTATTCGTAAAGCGATTTTACACAGATCTCCGCTTTCATTTTTCTTTTTCCTCAGTACAGAGATACTAAAGCAGTAAGGCAATTTAAGAGGGCTGACAAAGAGTTGAATTTACTGGACCCCCAACAAGAGATTTTGTTGATGCTAAGATACGTTTAAATACCTCTTATATCTTATTTCATTTTCAAAAATATAATCCTTTATATTCTTAAATTATGCCGCTTTTCCTAGATATAGTTTCTAAGTAATGCATTTTAAACTAGGATTTTGGTTGAGACATTTGCTCCTAAAATACGTAAATACTGACATGTTATAATGTCAACTAAATTAAGGATGACCACATGATCAGCCACAAACTAGAGTCACATTTACAAAAATATGAGTCAGATCCTGCATAAAGAGGTCTCGAAAATACATATCTTGCTAATACTTGCATACGTACCTTACACGATTTTCTAATTACGCCTGTGTAATTTCGAACTGTTTGGATTTAGACAACTGTAACTGTGCTTTGAATCAAAGCAATCCAGACCCAAAGCTGGAAGTGCCAAAGTTCATGCTGTTAATGTATAATGTGTAACGAGAGTCGGATGTCAATATGTGCATATAAACGATAAAATACTGCGATAATAAATACACGGGGGTTATTGCTCTCTATATATAACACGGATGTTATTGCTCCCTTGTATACAATGACGTGGGTTTTTCTATTGTTGTTCATGTGTGTGTCAGTATGATTACTTAGCATGAGGGTTAAATGCAGTCTTCATGGCAACCATATTCCCATTTATTTGCAACGTAGCATAGGACCCTTATATAAAATTTTGGTTGGAACGTTACATTTCATGGATTAATTGAATATGCAGGGCCCCCGTCGCCCAGAAGCCATATTGAAAGCTTTACCACATCGTTGAAATTGCACTGGACCTCCTGTAGCAGGTTAAAAGTCTGGGCAATGTCTGGGCATTTTTTTTTCTTTTGGCATACGCGAGTTTGATCAATCCATCGTGTGAGATGCGGGGAGCGTGATAATAACATATATACTGGTTCAAGTCATGCCACATCAACGTTGAACGGTCGTGGACTTAATGATGCATATGCCTGCGAGAGCAAGCCCAGTATACATATGCACCGCAGGGGATTTGCTGCCAGAGACTCCCTGCCGTACTGTACCTCATTTTTGGAAGGAACTACATACATCCAAGAGATATCAAACTGTACATGATCAGGTAGTTACTAGAGACAACTGGTCTGACGAACTGAGCATAAAGCTTTATGTACTGTATATTAAAACAGAATTTCCCAAGTATAAGGAATGTTACCATTTACTTCTTGCTTGTTACTGTTGTGACTAAAGCATTACTTCAGTGTTGTTATTAGATGGGTCTACGGAGTGCAGTCGCTTGTAGAGTACCAGGCAAGTTTACGCAATGGTGCACAAGCTCGAAGTCTAGACCTACGTGAGGACTTGTTTGCCGTACTGAAAGATGTGCATTCTGAAGAAATGGATTTTCAAACGCACGAAATCTACAACGTACGGACAAAACTGTAAAAAAGCCATGATCGTTTATGCAATTACTTACAATGTTGAAATATTATGTGTCAATAATATTAATAGTTTACTGATAACAGCACGATTTCACCTTTGAAAGTTACTGGCAAATTTCTATGTGTCCATGGTCAGCTGATCTTAGTGTTGTAGGGGTAGGACTGGCATTCCTAATGCTTAGATCCCACAGTTTTGGGAAGAGATATAAATGGATATTTCATTTTCCTTTTAAATATTTGAGACTTATTATGGATAATATCGTGTAAACAAGAAGTACAATAGTAACGTTTGGTAAATTTCATGAGTTGGCACGATAAATTTCATCCTGAGAGAAAAACGTGGTTTTATTCCCCCTATTGGTTTCAACAAGTTTTGGCACCAGGCTCCAACCCAAGACTCCTTTTCTCCTAATACCAGGTCTGTGAAGACCTTTAAGAACAGAAAAAACAAAAAAACAAAAAACGAATCAATGCACTAGCGCTTGAACAGTCCTACTACATAGTCCACGGGAACAGGTGAAATGAATGATAACGGCATATCTGTTGTAACGTGTTTTTGTTTTACTTTTTTTTTTGGTTTCTTAATGTCAGGCTAGCTATAAAAATAAATAAATGAATAAATTCACAACATGTGGTCAGTAATGTTAAGGAATTGTCCTAATAAACAATCAGTAGCAGAATCTGGAATCAGAAAGTAAAATTCAGTTCTTTTATTGTTTTTTTTTATGATTTGATAGGATAATTTCAGCCTGTATGAAAAATGGGGTTTAACACCCCCTTGTGGTTTTAACAAGTTTTAGTACCCCACTCCAACCGAAGGCTCCCATTTTCCTAATGTCAGATCTGTGAAGCCCCTTAAGAACAGTAAGACCTAATCATTGGACTAGAATTTGTACAATTCTATCACATACTCGACGGGAAGGCGTGGAACAAATAATACCCACATATCTGTTTTGGGAATTATCCTGATAAAGTAAGACTAAGGTCAGCGGGAGTAATTGAAGGCTTGGGAAAAGGTAGAAGTACTTCATTTGTCAGTTAATACATCTTTAAATTTAGAATTCATTTTAGTAATTTAATAATGTTAGTGAAAGTGAAAGTGGGAATGGGCGCTGGTTCACTATCTAACGCAACAGTACGACCAAGAAACTGGTGAGAAAACTTTAGGTTATGCCCTGAAGTATACATGTCTTATGCATGTTCTTGTTAGAAGCATTTTCACCTTTTAGGTGAAGTAACCTTACTTTTGATGTAGTATAGCGACAAGAATGGTTCTTATGACCAAACTAGGCCGGTTTCTGCTCTCAAATTATAGATTAGGAGCGTCATCAGTAGTAAGCCTTTCCAAATATTTTACATTTGTGACTGGGGTGTCTTAGTTCTCTTATTGCATGTATATAGTGCATTAGAAAGAGTTTATGCTCATAATGCAGCTATCAATGCTTTCAAGAGATCTTCGTGAGAACCTTGGCTATCGAACGATTCATCATTACTATGGAACCTTGATTTAACAAGGAGATCTTTCAGATTTTGTGCTCTTTTAAAAGCAAGAATCGGTTCGTTTAGAAACAACTTGGATAATTCGGGATGACCCGAAATTAAGTGCCAGTGTTTCAAGAGAGCCTTTTTCAGGTGCTGGGTTTTGATATTGGGTGTGTAGATCACTTTGAAGACCAGTGGTGGAACCTTTTGTTTTGGTTTGGGGGTGAGGTATTGCACACGGTTATTAAAATTGATGCCTATTGTGGCTGTGGCAAATTCCTCTTCCTTGTAATTCCTTAGAAGAAGTTTCTCTTTGAAATTTTCTCTTTTTTCTATGAAGTCGGTCTCATTATTGCAGAGACGGGAAAAAACGCAATACCTCGCCTTTGATAAAGCCTTTAAAGGTGGCAAGCGGGTGTGCGGAATTCCTATCCAGATACTGGAAGGTTTCAGTGGGTTTGGTATAGATTTTAGTATCTAGTATCCCGACTGAGTGGAATCTAGGACCTTTAAAGATTCTGAGATCTAGGTATGTGACTTCAGTATTGGAAACTTCTGTGGTGAATTTTAGGAAAGGATGAATTTTATTCATCTCACCAACCAGTCTCTCAAGATCTGTGGGTGTTCCATCGTAGAGTAAAAGAATGTCATCTCTGTAGCGAAGCCATTTTACGATTTTAGGATCAGTCGGGATAATCTGCTTTTCAAGTCTATGCATGACAATGTCACAGATTTCCGGAGAGGCTTGGCTACCCATAATGCAACCAATCTTTTGGAGATAAAAGTTTTTATTGAACTCAAAACAATTCCTTTTAAGGATAAGTTCAATCAAATTGCGCAGAGACAGAGAAGAAATTTTGTTTATTCCATACATGTCTTTGTCCGCCTTTTCAAAGGCCTCTTGACAGCACTCTAGCGCCTCCTCTTGGGGAGTGTTGGTATACATGGCGACAACATCAAGTGTTGCTAGGAGTATCGTTTTTGGTAACGGGGTTGCTTCCAGAACTTTTAGAATGTGATTGGTATCTTTCACATAAGTATCTTGTTTTAGTACAATGGGAAGCAAAAAATAATCCACAAATTCAGAGATTTTCTCCGTGGGAGATCCGTTGCCACTGATTATAGGTCGACCAGCAAATTTTGAGTTAGCTGGGGGTGCCTTATGAATTTTTGGCAGAACGTATATAACTGGTGTACGGATCTTGTGGTTGTATGGTGACAGGTACTCCATTGTTGCCAAGTCTATCTCTTTTTGAGAGAGCATGTCTAATAGTAGTTCCTGGACTAGACCTTTGGTTTCAAACGTAATGTCATTTTCCAACTTTTCATAGTGATGACTTGAGAGTTGCCTTTCAATTTCGGCTTGGTAGTCATCATGACCAAGGATGGCAATGCCTCTCCCTTTATCAAAGGGTTTAATAACAATCGAGCGGTCGTTCTTTAAGGCATTTAGTGCGAACAGCTCCGATTTGTTAGTGTTGCCTTTTACGTTTTGAATTGGAACACTAGCTATTTCTGCTTGTGTTGCCTCTAGGTAGTCCTCAAGGTTTTTACTAAAGGTCATGTTAGGTGACCAATTAGACTGAAGATGGAACTTGCTGCAGCCCTTTTGCTTTTTGTTTTGCATAAGGAAGCGAATTCTCATTTTTCTCTTTAGGTCTTTAAATGACTTGAGGAGAGGTCTACGCCTCTATAAAACATGCAAAGTTCTTTCTTCTCCCCTCTCTCTTCGATCACTAAGAATCGAAAGTTTGTCCGATCATGTAAAGCTAACAGAAGCAAACAAAAATATATTGATACACATAGGTTATATAAAACCAATTTTGGTCTTTCCAAAGCCCTGAGACTTCGTAAAGAAGCAGAAAACTTTAAAAACTTCGTAATTAATCTCTCAGACAGACAAATGTCAAACATAGAGATAATTGCATTGGGTAAAGGATTAAAGTATATCCCTACACCTGCTAAGCCTAAACGAAGCGATCTCCTCAAGTCATTTAAAGACCTAAAGAGAAAAATGAGAATTCGCTTCCTTATGCAAAACAAAAAGCAAACGGGCTGCAGCAAGTTCCATCTTCCGTCTAATTGGTCACCTAACATGACCTTTAGCAAAAACCTTGAGGACTACCTAGAGGCAACACAAGCAGAAATAGCTAGTGTTCCAATTCAAAACGTAAAAGGCAACACTAACAAATCGGAGCTGTTCGCACTAAATGCCTTAAAGAACGACCGCTCGATTGTTATTAAACCCTTTGATAAAGGGAGAGGCATTGCCATCCTTGGTCATGATGACTACCAAGCCGAAATTGAAAGGCAACTCTCAAGTCATCACTATGAAAAGTTGGAAAATGACATTACGTTTGAAACCAAAGGTCTAGTCCAGGAACTACTATTAGACATGCTCTCTCAAAAAGAGATAGACTTGGCAACAATGGAGTACCTGTCACCATACAACCACAAGATCCGTACACCAGTTATATACGTTCTGCCAAAAATTCGTAAGGCACCCCCAGCTAACTCAAAATTTGCTGGTCGACCTATAATCAGTGGCAACGGATCTCCCACGGAGAAAATCTCTGAATTTGTGGATTATTTTTTGCTTCCCATTGTACTAAAACAAGATACTTATGTGAAAGATACCAATCACATTCTAAAAGTTCTGGAAGCAACCCCGTTACCAAAAACGATACTCCTAGCAACACTTGATGTTGTCGCCATGTATACCAACACTCCCCAAGAGGAGGCGCTAGAGTGCTGTCAAGAGGCCTTTGAAAAGGCGGACAAAGACATGTATGGAATAAACAAAATTTCTTCTCTGTCTCTGCGCAATTTGATTGAACTTATCCTTAAAAGGAATTGTTTTGAGTTCAATAAAAACTTTTATCTCCAAAAGATTGGTTGCGTTATGGGTAGCCAAGCCTCTCCGGAAATCTGTGACATTGTCATGCATAGACTTGAAAAGCAGATTATCCCGACTGATCCTAAAATCGTAAAATGGCTTCGCTACAGAGATGACATTCTTTTACTCTACGATGGAACACCCACAGATCTTGAGAGACTGGTTGGTGAGATGAATAAAATTCATCCAGCATATGAGCTAGTATATAAGAACTGCATTTCACACCCATGGCACCGTCCACATCAATCAGAAATGGCTCCAGCTCCAACCATGGCATGTGTATTGCACACATGACTTTTTTTCCTAAAAGCAAAGAAGACATGTGAATAAGACGCATGTGTCGTGAGAGAAACTAATTGGATATTAATTTGAAGAGAATATGTCTAATGGAATCTTGTTTGATGTAACCATTATGCAGACCTTTGAAGTACGTCCATGGTGGTAATTTGAAGCTTGAAAATTGTTGAAAAAATGTTAGGGCAACACTTTCCGGGTGCAGTTATTCTCTAGCAACTGCAACCTGTCTTGTTTGGTTACTATATTTGCCCTAAAGCGGTATTGTTGAAATTCATGGATCCAAGATACCACTTTGGTTGAGTTGTTCAAGTCCTTGATGGCGAAAATATAAAGCAATACAATGTAAGTTCATAACTTTGGTATGATAGGCATTGACATGCATATTTCTTGCAATGTCCTTGGCAAGAAACACATTAAGGGAAAGTTGCACCAATCCATTTACAATCCATTGCAATGAACTAATCTCCTCTTCTGACAAAGTACAGTTTACACGCTGATGCAATTCAATAAAGCCTTTCCATTAGAATTTGATTCGCACAGGCTCGGAATGCCCTCCATTAATGCATCTTATTCCATATTTAGTAAGCTCGGGACAAGCAAAACATCGGGATTGAATTTTGGAGTCCTTCATTTCCAAGCGCCAGTTACATATACACGTACTCTTGATAAAACCATTGAACCCGTTCAGGTTGTTTTAAACCTTGCCTTTACAATTTTTGGTAACAGGGATACCATTATCACATGTATGGAGATAAAAAAAAAAAAAAATAATTAATTGATCGATCAGTCTTAGGAATAAGTGAAATGCGTCCGGTATGAGTTTAGATATTAGGACAGATCTAAAGACTGTTCCCGAATTACAGTTGAAAACTTGTTTCCCATGGTTGGTTTCGTACAGAATTGAATAAGTTAATCCACTGAGCGAGCTCCCTTTGTGGCATCTTTCATGGACATCCGCACGGTTTGTTTTTAGAAGTTTAGACCACAGCCACGAGAACTCCTATGCAAACATCACGGTTTCATATGCATTAAATTGATTCAGAAACTTCAAGGCCCCACAATTAATATTAACTGCGGTCAGTGAGGGATTTCCCAATACTTTCTCCAGTTTCGATATACTTAAACACTTAACTATAGCTGAGGGACAATAACCTTGTTCTGACATACACGATATTTCACCAATGATGGTATAGGTAATATTTACTATGTTTTTCTTAATTCCAGCCCTGGTACCATCGCCAGAAATTTTATTTTGATCTTGTTTTAAGTAAATATGTCTTTTTTTTTATTCGACAGGCTATGTTCTAGTATAGGTGACATCAATGAGGGAGTTTTAAATACCCTCATTCTCCGTCGAAACGAAATATTTTGGAAATCTTGTTTAGTGTCACGACGTTTTGGGGACAAAAAGAAAGCAGAGCATGCCCAGCGAGGATTTTGTTCCTTTGATGGTAAGCACTGTTACTTATATTGCACAAATCCATAATATACAAAGTTTCTTCTATTTATTGTTCTGCCTGTGTTTTTCTCTTGACATATTTACTGTCACACTAGACATTGCAAGAAATAGTACTAGGCGCATGATGGTTATCAGTGAGGTCAAATCTCACTCACCTCACTCTTATCTTACATAACATCTAAACAAATTTTAGTTGAACTCTGCACTGAACTTAATCTGTTGGGCAGGTTGCACGGTGTATACAATATAAGTCAGTATATATCACGAATACTCATCAATATTTACATTTCTCATCACTAATTATATCGGTAAATGTAAGTTATCCTCAATTGGAGTCTCATGCTTAAAGTATTATATTATATTTAATTTTATACACATATTGTAAGAGTATTACATGTGCATATGACATGTATATAAATATGATTGTAGTTGTTGGGAAATAATTAAATGGTTAGCCATCGACATTCACTATAGTGCACTTATTGTGGATGTAATATATATCCATTGGTTCCATCCTAATGATTTACCTTTTCAATCCTGTACGAGTCCATGCAAGTTCACAATATATTGTTTGTACTCAGGATAGTAGTTTGCTTTGCTTGTTATCCCTTACAATGCTAGACAAAATGATACACAAACATTTTTTTTTTTTCGTTTTTAAACGTTTTGTCACCTGCAACTGACAACTCTTTCTTTTATTGAGAAGTTTTAAAGTGAAACCAAGAACGGCAGTAAGTTAAAATTGCTTTTATACCTACTTACGCTTTTCAAAGTTTGATAGAAAAAAGCAAATATGATGGCGTGTGGCAAAGTGTTCTAATTCTGACGTTAAGACTATACATCATCTTCTATTTTTTTCTTACTCTCCATCACTCATTGGTAAAAGATATAAGTATTTTGAAAAAAAAAAATGCCTCCAAAATGAAAACCCTCGGGACAAATAAAGTCATCAATTGTCCGTGAGAGAAAGGTCAACATTAGATATATCATAGTAGTCCATCTTTTTAGGACGTAGCAAATCTGCATGACCCAAATGGGTCTAAAATGTGTCTTAAATGGATCACAGATGCAGTACATGGTGCAAACGAGAGCTAAGTCGCATGTTTGCAAACTGGGCTCTAGTTATCCCATATGGACTCATGTGTGCTGTCCATCTGGATTCCTTATATTAGTCCAGCTAGACCCAAAGGGTGCCTAAATGGGTCCCAGATATTTTGTTTGCTGAATTGTAATTTGTTCTTATAATTTATTTCAATCACTGTCCTGATTTTCTTTTTTTTTTACTTCTTCAGAAGAGAAAAGGGAAACACATCGAAATGAGTTGGATGGAAAAGAGATGAAGAATGAAGAACCTGACAAGAGTCGAGAAATTGGGGAGATGGCAACATTCTCTGTTCTGGTCGTATAAGTTGCAATTACCTTGTAGGAAGGAAGTGTCGGTTAGCGATCATGTTAAATATGTAAGACAAAAAGTTAATTTCATTGTATTTGTTCACATTCTCCAAGAAGGTATTTTCCAACTGCGAAAACATAATACATTCAAAAAAAAAAAAGAATACAAGAGTCAACTTGAAGAGAGAGATCTGTCCGTGCATAGATCATGTAATGATCTGATTACTGACATATGAAGTCTACATGCTACATGATACAACAACACAGGAGGCCATTGGCTTACAAAATTTAAAAGTGGAACGAAATGAAAAAGCAATACATCATCATTAGTATCACTGTCCTACCTATTGATATTATTACCTGTAAAGCATATTTAAACCGCCGCAAGTTTTCAGTTTGCAAGAATAATCAGTGGTCATTTTTCGTGGAATAGAAAATGTAACAGAATCAATACAAAGGAATTCTTTTGAAAAGCTAAAATGGCTCTTCATCTTTACTCCCAAGGTGAAATACCTTTTGACATTAGTAGATTTCTCAGAAAGCCTATCGTAAATACGAATAAATGAAGTAGTTATAAATCATTTGTTTAGTGATTGCGATAATGTACGATGTTTGTCGTGATATTGCTTGTTTGAGATTAGAGCCTCTGTGTGTAGTGTAAAGCTCTTGACGTTTTGTTCCAGGGCTTCATGTGATGATGAGTTTAATGGTTTTGATATCGCTATCAAAAGCCATTGTCGCAATGGTCGAAGGGAGGCGAGATAACGGGTTACAGATTTTCCCTCCAGCCGTAACTTGGAGCGAACCTACTTTGAAATTACAGTGGACATTTATTTTCAAACGCAAAGGTAAAAAAAAATTGAATCAAATTAAATCATTTTTCTAGTCGTTTCAGCCATATTTTGGTTGGCAGTCAGCTAAGTGTGCGTGTTTGTTTGTGTGCATGTGTGTGTCTGTGACGCTTGCTCGGGTACCCTCTAACGTAATAACGAGAAAGTCCAATGAAAGTCAAACTTGGTATGTAGATTTTCCATATTGAGAATCTGCACCCTATTGTTTGGTTTAGGTCAAAGCTCATATGGGGACACTTGGAAAAACTTTGAAAACTGTTTTAAATGTTTTTAGACGGTATGTCGGTTTACAAAGTTTGGACAAAGCTTATACTTTAGTATGTGGTGGAAGTTACTGTACTTTGGTATGAGGTAGAATTTCCTTCAGGTTGTTCACAATTATTGGTCGAATATCCATATGGACTATTGTATGAAATCATGCAAAATGTACCTTTCTGTGTACTTTGCTTCACACTGTGAAAGGTTTGTTAAATTATCACTATAGTACTGGAGCCAAGGGTGCTCAGGATTCTTAGGTCCTACATGAAATTGGGCAATATGGGACGGGTTATGAATAATAATGTAAAATGCTTCTTCCCCTACATATTTTATGGTATTACATTGAATTTGTGGTAATGCTTTCTTGACATTGTTAAGAATTATTGGTGCCATGTGGGTTCAGGTAGACCATTTTGTTAATCATGCTTTCCTTCATATTTTGCTTTGAAATGTGAAAGCTTTGACAAATTAGCACTGTGGTAGTTTGAACTTGAATACTCAAGATTTTCGATCCAATATCCAAATGGACCACATACATGGGCTATTTTATGGCATCATGACAAATGTATCTCCTCCTACATATTGTATAGTGTTAAGTTGAAATTATGTCACATCAATACTACAGTAGACGTTTTTTTCAGGTACTCAGGATATTGCGACTCACGTGGCTCATTTTATGAAATCAAGCAAAATGTTTCTTTTGTGCATATTTTGCTTTACAATGTGGAAGGTTTGTCAAATTAGCAACATGGTGGTAGAACCTGAGATGTTCAGGTTTTTGGGTCCAAGCTCCAAATGGGTCCTTTTATTAAATCATGCAAAATGGTTCTTCTGTTACAGATCGAATGCTATTCAGTGGAAATTGTGTCACAGTTCTACTATGGTAGTGGTTCTTCGTCACGTTGTTCAAGATTATTGGTCCCATGTAGGGCGACGTGTACCATTTTGTGACATCATACTTTTCTCTGTAAATTTTCTTCTACGATTTGAAAGACTTTACATATTAGTATTGTGGTAGTAGGACCGGGGTCCCAGCTAACACACTATGTAACTGCAACGTTATATTTTGGTTGTGGTTACGTTGGTGTCAGTGTAACGTAAATACTACGTATATATAACGTTTTGAAGTTACGTAAAATCACAACGTTTTTACAACGTTAAAATGAAACGTTTTAATAACGTTTTAGTTGGTTGCAATTACGTTGGTATCAGTGATACGTAAATATAACGTAAATACAACGTATCAAAGTTACGTAAAATCACAACGTTTTTACAACGTTTCCTTACAACGATCTGACAACGTTTCATTTTGGTTTTAATTACGTTGGTGTCAGTGGTACGTAACGATAACGTAAATATAACGTATCCAAGTTACGTAAAATCACAACGTTTCATCACAACGATCTGGCAACGTTTCATTTTGGTTATAATTACGTTGGTGTCAGAGATACATAAATATTACGTAATTATAACGAATCAAAGTTACGTGAAATCACAACGTTCTTACAACGTGTCAAAACTAACGTTTCTACAACGTTATATTTTAGTTGATTACATCAGTGTTAGACAGACGTTAACAAAACGAAATGTGACATACTAAACCTCCCCGGCCCCTTCCGTCGCCGTCAAATTTAGTAGTCCAGTCAGCTATGCAGGCTACAGTATGTACGTGTTTCTGACAATGGATGTCACTGAGTTTTGTTTTTACCGGCTTTTACTCATTTTCATTACCTTACTTCTACTTCGCTACTTTGGCGAACAGCTAAATTTGTTCAAATGCTCACAATTTTCTCTTTTACTCTGAGTATTCACTGGCTGAAAAAATATTGCCAACCGTTGGCAAATCCTTGCGTAAAATGCCCGGATAATACTAACACTTTACACTTTGGATTTCAAAATCCATTAACAAAAGCGCGCGAACTGCAGTTTGAAAATCTCGTTGCTAACGCAGACCGTACCGTTGTCTGAATTTGCTACAGAATTCTCGAAGGAAGCTCCTGTTCTGCTGCTGAAGTCTCATCGTTCGATTGATGCTTACTGTACGTGTTAGTTGCAAGTAATGCCTTGCATTTAGCAAGTAATAGCCGTATGATTATGATGAGATTCATTCATTGTTATTCGGAAACAGTTTGACGTTACTTTATAGCTGATAATTGTCGTGATAATTTGTGTGCTTTGTTCAACAAGGGGACTATGTTGTATAAACCGGATGAGCTGCGGTTAGGCTACATACTGTACAGTGTACCGTTTGCTGCCGTGTGCACTGAGTGTGAAATGGTGGCCTAACATAAGCTACTTACTTAACGTCGCACAGTGAGTACCGTAACTCAACGTAGCCTACACTACAGACTACAGTACATTGTACTGACTAAACCTAAATTTTACAGTATTATGATTTATGGCTAGGCTAGTAAGTAGTGGGCCTACTGAAGTGGTAGCCCAAATTTCGGAAAAGTTCTTGAAGTAGAATGATAGCAATATAGCCAATGAATTATGCAAGTTTGTACTTTGTACTGAACACCTGGACATTATGGTTTCAATTCCCAAGAGTTAGGGGCTTGGATTTCAAAAGTTGGTATTCGCATCGTGTAATTTGGAGCAGTTTTGAAATTATTATTTGGCCTTCCGCACTGAGTACACTTGTACTTGCAAACAAAAGTGTATAATTATATTGGGCACAAGATTGGAACAGTTGGGAAACTGAAGGGACATTGTTATTTTTTGAAGCGTGACTGTCATGAGGGTGATTTCATTACTTTACATTGTCCCTGGATTAGGACTCGGACAACAGTACAAAGCTATGATTTACACTATTATTAATGTGAACAGGCCTTTATGTTGAGGACCTTCACAGGCCTGACTATCTGACTTCTGAGTGCCAAATGTTTCGTTCATTTCAAACACGCAGTTGTGTTCCACCTTTGATTTAAGAACCAAATAGCAGACAATTGCAGTATAGTATAGTCCTTTACTGTACATTAATATGTTGTTGATATACCTTTTTTATGCAACGGAGGGTTTGAGATAATGGAACAGTTCTCTGTTATGGCCAGGAAAGTCTTTAAGACAGCATTGCTTGGTAAAGATGAACCACCAATATTGTCCAGCAGCTCACAACTTGTTTGAGTTCAAGATGAAGGGAATCATTAGGCTTCACATGAGAATAAAATTATTTAAAGTATCGTACAATCGGCTATGATTCTAGGTAGTGCTCTACATTGCTACAGTTCTATACTACGTTACAACACATCTACAGGACCACTTATCTTGGTATGTGTACAATATTGTATTGGTACAGTGCTATACTTTGGTATTGTATTAAAAGTTCCAGTAAGATCATGGTAAAGAGTGAAACGAATTGCAGATATGCTCAAAGTAATTTCAAGAGGAAAATTGTTGTCCAATCATAGAAGAAACATCTTGAGAAAAAGAAAAAGTATGTCAGCCTTATCAAACTAGTCTCTACAGTACCTGTAACTACTGTATTGTAGAAATGTAAGAACTGCAGCCTGCCAGTTCATGCAGATCCACTAAAGAGTCATAGATAAAGAAAGCAAGCTGTAAACAATGGGAACAGATACTGTTACAAAATATTTTCATCCAACTCAGCTAGTCAGCCTCAGAATGAACTGAAGTACAGTATTAAAGATATATCTACATAAGCAACATCTTTAATGCGTAGTTCACCTAATAACTTGCGAATTCAATAAACACTAAACAATAAAACCATCACGACATAGCACATTCATAAGTCTCTGACTATACTGTAGCCTACTGTCATACTGCACATAAATGTTTACAAACCTTACAATAATGTAAAGACAGTAGAAATCCTTAAAAAAAAAAAAAAATACAATAGCCTTATTGCTTGATACTGTTCATACAGTACAGTTCCGTGGGTTTATGCTGACATTTTAAGAGCAGGACAGCAGGTGGCTGAAAACTCAACATGACCTGATGATTGGAGTAAAAAGGTACATTCAACACTTTTTGCACAGTAGAGTACTAGAAAGAGATGGCAGATAAGGTGAAAGGCAAAAGTCTAGTTTTTTGACAATTTTCCTACTTGAAGTTTCCTGAAATAGCCAGGTATAAATACTTTCTGATGGCCAAACTAAATGTTACTGTATATCATCTGCATTGTGGAGCATTTCTCAACAACTGGCGATGATTTTCAGCTGAGAACAGTACATGCTGTTGTGTACCGTATGGTAGGTCTTTGATTGAATTCTGTTATAAACTACAGTATTTAATGTTTGTTATTTTTCTATCACAGCATTGAAGGTTGCACATGTTTAGCAGGAGCATGTATAGTAGCACTCAAGGAGGGTATACGAAGACTTCAACCTGGATTGAAGCTGTACTCACACCTTTTCTGTTTTGAACCATTTTGACTACATCTACTGTACTGTAACCGGTGGCTCTACTATCAAGTACACATGGATAAAATCTAAAAGCCTAGCTACAACAAGAGACATACTGTGAGCCTACACAGCATTGCAAGAAGGTGAGATGGGATCGACTGATAAGAGAGGTGACTGCGACAGCTGTTCTAGTCTAGAAGTTGTTTTCGGCTTAAGCAACCGTTATAGTTTTTTGCAACATAACAGAAAACATCTGCCAGCTCATACAGTTGGTTTGCGACCTATCGTTTGAGAATCATTGAGTACAGTATATTATTCGATAACTTCTTTTCAACCAGTTTTCAGTAATATGTGTCTGTATACAGTGTGTACTTCATTTCTGGATAATTAACCCTGAGACGCAGAATTATGCAGACATTTGTCAGCCTGATTGTACGTAATACTATATATCAAGTAATGTGAATCTCTTCATTTTGGAAATATTTTCTAATTATTGTACGTAAACAGTAAATTACATCGTTGTGGTCTGTAGTCAAAGCAAAATATCAAACAGCCATCCATCTTGAAGAAATCATTGTTTGCACTTTTCTCGAAGTGTGTGGTTTGAAATAACAGTATTTTTCTAGACACACAAAGCCAGCTTCAGGAGAGTGTATTTGTATGGAAACTGATTATGGATTTATGTGAAGACAGCCACCTCACAGTCAGTAGGGCTACAACAGAAGATTCCTGAGAAAATTGTTTTTTTGTTTTCTTGGAATACAGTCCTCCACCTGCCATGATTTTGATATTTGTTATTCTTTACTTATCTCATATTGCAGCACTCTCTTATTGTACATCTCTTTACTTTCATTTTGAATGTACTGCACACCTTACAGTGAACAAAGCAATGTGTTCTTTTTATAAGTTCGATGAAATTCCTGTGGAGATTCATGTGACAATTATGCAGCAAATGCCGTTTTCCACTGTACATGGGGGGAAGTCTAGTGGACATGGATATCAGGGAGTCAGCGAATGAAAACTGAAAGTGGGTACATACTGTATTCACTGTGCTTTATTTTGAATAGGCCTAACTGTATCATGGGCAATCTCTGTCCTTGAGTCACAGTCAGACATTCTGTCACTGGGTAACTGGGAATTGGTCTTAGTCAGCTTGCACAAGTGTCTGCACTACTGTATCATCTGATCATTGGTTCTTGAACGAGAATCAAGAAGGAATGAAAAACATTGACCGTGACTTTGCCAGGTATTCATTACAGTTATTTATTTACCGATCACTCACGGTTGGCCTGTTTGTTGATTTACAGTACATATAGTTGAAGACAGTTGAGGAGCGTCCCAAGTTTTACCACAGCAAAAAATCAGATTGTCGATTTCGTAGTAGTTAAGTATTGTAAAGATAGAGGTCAGTTAAAGGTGTATGCTTAGCTAGTTAGCTACTGCAATTTTGGAATGTCTAGGGCAGTTGAAGTTCATACTTTTGATCTACTATGCATGTTTTTCTTCAGTATGCATGGGCAAGCAACACACACTTGAAATTTGCATACATATTTCAGTGAAAAAGAAAATCTATTTTTTCCTGTATGTCACAGAAACCTGTTGTGTAGCCCTCACCAGGGCAGAGATCAGTGGGGCATTACATAGAAATAATCCATGTGGCGTTAAAACCATACAATAGGTGTAGGAACGGGGGGGGGGGGGGGATTCACCTAGGTAGTATCACAGATGGAGTCATTGCCCCCTTAAAATTCACTCAAATCTGACTGTACAGTAGGTTAATGTTACAATACCGCATGCCAAATATTTTCCCTTATGTGGTCAGCCGAAATTTTCAGAGCATAAATTTGCTTCTTATCTAGTGTTTGCCCCTCCCCCACCTAAAATGTTGTTGCTACACTGGCTAAAACAAATTTACAGTATGTTTGTTACATACTTACAGTGGCATAACAGTATTCGTAAAAGAAAAAGTGTTTTTATTTATTTGAGAGGGCCTAATTTTTATAAGATATATCTACATAAGCAACATCTTTAATGCGTAGTTCACCTAATAACTTGCGAATTCAATAAACACTAAACAATAAAACCATCACGACATAGCACATTCATAAGTCTCTGACTATACTGTAGCCTACTGTCATACTGCACATAAATGTTTACAAACCTTACAATAATGTAAAGACAGTAGAAATCCTTAAAAAAAAAAAAAAAATACAATAGCCTTATTGCTTGATACTGTTCATACAGTACAGTTCCGTGGGTTTATGCTGACATTTTAAGAGCAGGACAGCAGGTGGCTGAAAACTCAACATGACCTGATGATTGGAGTAAAAAGGTACATTCAACACTTTTTGCACAGTAGAGTACTAGAAAGAGATGGCAGATAAGGTGAAAGGCAAAAGTCTAGTTTTTTGACAATTTTCCTACTTGAAGTTTCCTGAAATAGCCAGGTATAAATACTTTCTGATGGCCAAACTAAATGTTACTGTATATCATCTGCATTGTGGAGCATTTCTCAACAACTGGCGATGATTTTCAGCTGAGAACAGTACATGCTGTTGTGTACCGTATGGTAGGTCTTTGATTGAATTCTGTTATAAACTACAGTATTTAATGTTTGTTATTTTTCTATCACAGCATTGAAGGTTGCACATGTTTAGCAGGAGCATGTATAGTAGCACTCAAGGAGGGTATACGAAGACTTCAACCTGGATTGAAGCTGTACTCACACCTTTTCTGTTTTGAACCATTTTGACTACATCTACTGTACTGTAACCGGTGGCTCTACTATCAAGTACACATGGATAAAATCTAAAAGCCTAGCTACAACAAGAGACATACTGTGAGCCTACACAGCATTGCAAGAAGGTGAGATGGGATCGACTGATAAGAGAGGTGACTGCGACAGCTGTTCTAGTCTAGAAGTTGTTTTCGGCTTAAGCAACCGTTATAGTTTTTTGCAACATAACAGAAAACATCTGCCAGCCCATACAGTTGGTTTGCGACCTATCGTTTGAGAATCATTGAGTACAGTATATTATTCGATAACTTCTTTTCAACCAGTTTTCAGTAATATGTGTCTGTATACAGTATGTACTTCATTTCTGGATAATTAACCCTGAGACGCAGAATTATGCAGACATTTGTCAGCCTGATTGTACGTAATACTATATATCAAGTAATGTGAATCTCTTCATTTTGGAAATATTTTCTAATTATTGTACGTAAACAGTAAATTACATCGTTGTGGTCTGTAGTCAAAGCAAAATATCAAACAGCCATCCATCTTGAAGAAATCATTGTTTGCACTTTTCTCGAAGTGTGTGGTTTGAAATAACAGTATTTTTCTAGACACACAAAGCCAGCTTCAGGAGAGTGTATTTGTATGGAAACTGATTATGGATTTATGTGAAGACAGCCACCTCACAGTCAGTAGGGCTACAACAGAAGATTCCTGAGAAAATTGTTTTTTTGTTTTCTTGGAATACAGTCCTCCACCTGCCATGATTTTGATATTTGTTATTCTTTACTTATCTCATATTGCAGCACTCTCTTATTGTACATCTCTTTACTTTCATTTTGAATGTACTGCACACCTTACAGTGAACAAAGCAATGTGTTCTTTTTATAAGTTCGATGAAATTCCTGTGGAGATTCATGTGACAATTATGCAGCAAATGCCGTTTTCCACTGTACATGGGGGGAAGTCTAGTGGACATGGATATCAGGGAGTCAGCGAATGAAAACTGAAAGTGGGTACATACTGTATTCACTGTGCTTTATTTTGAATAGGCCTAACTGTATCATGGGCAATCTCTGTCCTTGAGTCACAGTCAGACATTCTGTCACTGGGTAACTGGGAATTGGTCTTAGTCAGCTTGCACAAGTGTCTGCACTACTGTATCATCTGATCATTGGTTCTTGAACGAGAATCAAGAAGGAATGAAAAACATTGACCGTGACTTTGCCAGGTATTCATTACAGTTATTTATTTACCGATCACTCACGGTTGGCCTGTTTGTTGATTTACAGTACATATAGTTGAAGACAGTTGAGGAGCGTCCCAAGTTTTACCACAGCAAAAAATCAGATTGTCGATTTCGTAGTAGTTAAGTATTGTAAAGATAGAGGTCAGTTAAAGGTGTATGCTTAGCTAGTTAGCTACTGCAATTTTGGAATGTCTAGGGCAGTTGAAGTTCATACTTTTGATCTACTATGCATGTTTTTCTTCAGTATGCATGGGCAAGCAACACACACTTGAAATTTGCATACATATTTCAGTGAAAAAGAAAATCTATTTTTTCCTGTATGTCACAGAAACCTGTTGTGTAGCCCTCACCAGGGCAGAGATCAGTGGGGCATTACATAGAAATAATCCATGTGGCGTTAAAACCATACAATAGGTGTAGGAACGGGGGGGGGGGGATTCACCTAGGTAGTATCACAGATGGAGGCATTGCCCCCTTAAAATTCACTCAAATCTGACTGTACAGTAGGTTAATGTTACAATACTGCATGCCAAATATTTTCCCTTATGTGGTCAGCCGAAATTTTCAGAGCATAAATTTGCTTCTTATCTAGTGTTTGCCCCTCCCCCACCTAAAATGTTGTTGCTACACTGGCTAAAACAAATTTACAGTATGTTTGTTACATACTTACAGTGGCATAACAGTATTCGTAAAAGAAAAAGTGTTTTTATTTATTTGAGAGGGCCTAATTTTTATAACGAAAATTTTGAAAAGGCAAAAAAAAAAAAAAATACAAATTTAAAAGAAGGAATTCTTAAAAACATTTTTTTTTTTTTATACATTGATCAAAAGATCTGAGAAATAGACATAGCCCATGATCCTTAAAATGGTTTCACTTTGCCCCATACTCTTGCAAATGTTGGTAAAATTGGCAAAGCTGACCTCCACCTTGAGCTCCTAAGCTCCTTCACGTAGAAATTTAGCCTTACAGTTCCTCGAAAACTTCAACATAATTTTATTTGGGACAAGGGAAGTTTTAGTGCCTTCGGTCATAGGGAAGTTTCAAGGTGAAATCTCATTGATCATGGACTTTCATAGGTTTTCATCTGAATAATTTGTATAGCAACTTTTGTTTGTTTTCAATATTTTGTATTATTTTTGTGGTGAAAGGCAGATCTTTTTGCTCGCCTTTTAAAACTTTATCTTGAGTGCATAATGGTTTCTGTTTTTTCCGTCTTTCCACATTGGTCTTCAGTATGTATTTTTTACACGTAAAGTTACTCTAAAATTTTTATAAGTAAAATTTTTAAAGTAACTTCAATTCGTTCGTGAAATAGCAGTGACTGGTAAATTTGTTGGTGTGTGGTTGGTTGATCACTGCTTTCTGGTATTGGACACTAGAAAGATCATAGAAACGAAAAATCCTTCATAAGTATTAAGATGTACTTGTCTGAATATCATTTTAGGCTAATTAGCTGTAGTTTAAATAATTTATAGACTTGATTTAAAGTTGCCATGTGTGACAGTTAAGAAGCATGCATGCAATCATCACCTATTTTGTTATTGCATATATTGTTTATTTTCCGAGATAGCAATAAATACTGATGACTGTGTATCATTAAAAATTCGTTGCCTCATTGGTTTTTTTTTCCAAGAAGTACATTGTCCTTTCATCAATTTCTTTATAATAACGTAACTTCACAACGTAACTAAAACGTACAAAATAAACGTTATTTTAACGTAAAAAAGATACGTCGTAAAATAACGTAAAAACAACGTAAATAAAACGTTATATCTTGGTTTGAAATAACGTTATAATAACGTTGGGTGGAGTCTACAAAATTTCGTAACTACAACGTAATTTCTTAACGTTACCAAACGAAACGTAACAACAACGTTGTAAAAACGTAACTTTGTTAGCTGGGGTGTTCAATTTTTTGGGGTACAAGGTCTAAATGGACCACATGGATGATTTTATGAAGTCATGCCAAAGGCCTGTTCTCCTACAAATGTATTGTATTAAGATGGAATTGGCATTACTACTGTGTAAGACGTTCCGTCAGGTTCTTTTGGATTATTTTTTCATTGTGGGCCATTTTATGAGATCATGCAAAGTGCCTCTTCTCCTACAGAGTATGTGGTGTTAGGTTGAAATTGTATCATATTACTACTATGTTAGTGGTTTATTCTGGTTGTTCGGGATAATTGGTCCCATATGGATCATCATCATACTTTGCATATTTTTCTTTACAATGTGGAAGATTTGTCAAATTACTATTGTGGTGGTGGAACCCTTTGCATTGTTCAAAATCTGTCAGTCCAACTTCAGAATAGGCAATATGGGCCATAATTTATTATTACTATGGTAGTAGAGTGGCTTTGTGTTCTTACGGACAAAATGGTGCCTAATGTGTTTTTCGAATGTGAGAATTCGCCGATTAAACTTTGTTACGACGAAAAGACTATAGTTAAAATCATCTTCACGCAACTAACTAAAATGGCTTTTCAGTTATTCCAGTCGTTTATAGGGGTTCATATAAGAATATTGTATAAACAAACAGCGGAGCTTCCAGTTTGTAAATGATAAAGGTACTGCAATGAGAGTAATATAATAGATTCCTAATATAATTTTCAACCACATCGAATGTGTTAGTTAATTTATTTTAATATTCCTCGTATCCCAATATCAGCTTTTAATTGCCTAAAGATTAGTTGACTTAAATGACGTTGCTCTGTAAATGATATTGAAGTGGTACCGACGAATCAAGGATAGGAATACCTTTAAACTAATCACACAGCTAACCGTCCCTCGATTTGGTGGGTCTTAGAATATTAGCAGTAAATACGTTTTATATCAATCAAAATAACAGCTCAACTGATTTCGTGCGCGAAAAGTATCATACTAAATGTCGACATTCATGGGGTTTTCATAATCCCTAGACTAAAGGATTTTGCGTAGGAAGACCTTGCCAGACACAGGAAGAGTGTAAAAATGGCAAACAGTATTTGCCGGTTCTCCATTATACATTTTCAGGCTCGTGCTGAATCCCAACTTTCAAAGTGTCATTTCACACATAAGAAAGCCTCCGCTGGATAAATCGTTATGTTTAAGTGATAGAACGTTCAAGAATCTCGTATATTGTGTTCAGCTTTCTTGTTGGTGGAGAATTAATTTAAGGCATGAGGCTGATTTCAAAGGAAAATACTACTGAATATAACGTATACAAGGCAATGGACTATGCTCTATACTAACATTCTCCCCACTGTCACACGCCTAGGCTCATCGGGACTTTAAAAGGTAAGGAATATATATGAGAATGGGGCAATTGACGGTGGTACTTAGGTCCATCGGCTGTTTCCGTTAATAGCCTTTACTATGCCCCAAACCTGTTTCTAGTTCAAATGGTATGTACATTGGTACACAGGAGACATATCTCTTTTACATACATTGGTACACAAGAGGCATATCTCTTTTATCCAAACATGAGTGGCATTGCGAATGTAAGATTGTCACAATAATGACCTTCTGTGATAACATTTTTTTTTTTCACCGGAGTTAATCAATCGTTATTTGAGAAAGTTTACTTTACACTTTGCTTTTAGATGTTTAAATCTCTTTAACCCTTGTTCATTGATATCATTTAGTTCATGAAGATATTTTCTTCCTTTGTATCTTTGTCCAACATATAGTCTTCTCTATCATTGTCGTCGTAAAATAGATTACTTGATGGTAGGACACCAAGTGTCCGTTGCTCTTCTTCTGTATCCTTATCAAGCATCTCTAAATCGGAAAGATAATTTCTTTTCTTGATGTAATTAACTGGCGAGAGTCTTTCAGTGTTCTTCTCACCGGTTACATACGATTTTACAGTTTTGTTTGTTCTTGTTGAATTTGCCATAGCAAGTGATCCAAAATGAGTCTCGACTGGCTCTTCGTTTGTGTTTTCATCGATCATCTCATGTGGGGCGGCATAATTGTTCCTCGAGCTTCTCTCTGCTGAATAAGTTTTACTCTCTCCTCTATCATTATCGAGCGTACTAAGGCCACCGAGTTCCTCCTCCTTCGTATCAAGGTCGATCAAACCTTCCTCTTTTGTTGTGGCATCATTCATTTCATCCCCAGATATGTCATTTTCTCTTCCTGTATCCTTATTTTCCACCTTCCGTAGCATATTTTTCTCACGACCGACGCCAGAACCACCACTTTCTCTTTCATTGTCGTCATAAAGGTAGGGTATTCCAGCAAAGCTTAAATGGTCCAGTTGTTGAGAAAATATGCCAACTAAATCTACGTCTGACTCCTCCGTGGTGCTGAGATACATATTATCAGGTAAATCTACATCGTTCACGTCAAAGTGTATCCTTACCACAAAGCGGTCTTCCCCACTCCTGTAACTCGTCATTTTTTTATCGATCTGTACTTGTACGTTGTGCAAACATCGAATAAAGGCAGAATCCGATTTAAGGACTCTATAGTTCAGCTCTCCAAAAGGGATATCAGAATCATATCCCATGATTTTCGTAAACGCAGTTGTTATACTGTTAACCTTGTCGGATGTTCTTACATTTTCTAAAGAGTCCGACAGGTTTTGCATTTTTCTGCCAAACTCTTTCATTTTTTGCCAATTTCTCTTCATGTTGAATAGGAACAAATCTTCCATAACATCTTCAACTGAAGCAAGAGGGGCCAGGCACTTCAAGGCCCATTCAAGAGTTTCTTTTTTCCCAAAAATTTGGCGACGAGAGAGTTGGACTTCGTGAAATGACAGTGTCAGTGAACCTTTCAAGGTAATTTCGGCTTGAATAAGATTCTACAAGAAAAGAGGTAACTTGGTTAATAATAACAAAATGAAGTTGAAACATATTATGAAGAATACAACATATACAACAATGCAACATGAAAGTTAAAGAAACTTTATCGGGACTACAAAAGTCGAAACTGAAAAATAAGTGTGCAGTTCATCTGGTGTTGAGAATTCCCTAGACAAGCAATATATACTATATATACTACTAGCAATATAACTACTCACTTCTACTTGACACGAATGTATAATTGACAACCACATTGCAAACACATTTCCTTTCTTAAGAACGTGGATAAAACATGGTGTCGTATAGGTTATACTATCCCAATAAACAAGTTCACAATGGTCTGTTCATAACCTTGAATGTTCATCATCGAATGTACATATAAAAGCGAAGTCATTGTTCTCTCATAATATTGAGATGATGATAATGTTGACCCCATACCTTCATGTAACACCTGATGTGCAGTAACGCCAGTCTAATATAGTCCAATATAACATTTGCCTTTTGACCTGCGATACAAATGAAGGAAATGGAAAATTATTTCACGTTGTTGTGTTTATGCAGTAAAATTCGAATTGTAGTAATCGAACTGCAGACACAAATTCACAGACACAAAATTCACAAATTCACAAAATTATTACAACGGATAATATGCAAATTACAACCGTGTAACATTTAAAAAGAGTGACTGAACATAACATGTCATTAACGACTATGAGAACAGGCAAAAACGTACCTTTAGAAATATTCTCTGGAAAAAGATGATTGTCCCTAACATATTTAATTTGAGTTTGTGTTGAGTTTAGTCTAACCATCTCCTGGTTTGTACTCGCGTCTAACATGTCTTCGGCTTTCGTAGTTCTATTTTCTTCCTCTGTATCTTTGTCAAGGACTTCTTCCTCTTTTGTTACACCTTCGTCTTCATTCTCAAGTGTTTCTTTTTCATTTTCCATGTGGATCCTTTTCTCTGGCTCATTGATATACGCTTTCCAATGATCAGCTTTTACCCGTGACTCGTTTTCCCCTGCTGCCGTTGTAGACTCATTTTTAAGGAGGACTTCCCCGAGGATTCCAGACTCCACATCATCACAATGTGTGTATATATTACCTTGAAATCGCTTATTGTGCTGCTGGGAGTCGCTCTGTTTGTAATCATCTTCGGTATACAAGTAGTCATAGTCGTCACTTGTGTTAGAAATTGCATCGAAATCTCCAAATAAATCAATTTCTTTTCCGTCCTCTTGAAACAGGTCTTTTTCTATTTTCCCTTTGAAATGCTGCACCGAACTTGCTCTTGAAACGACAATTTTGCTTCTCGATTCGTCTTGGTCACCGAATATATTGTTTAGTAGAATAACTTCCAGAGACTTCTTTGCATCTTTATCAATATTTTTTACTTTTCTTGTCGATAGAAATATTTTGCTGGACAAGTACTTTTTCGAGTTTATCAAACCATGAATGAACTTGCTCTTTGCTTGTTTTAAATCCGGTTCTGCAGATTTGTCAGTCAAAGGAATGCGAACATTGTGCAATATACTTTTCACAACTTGAACGATTTCCTCCACTTTGTCTCTAACAACCATTACTCTATTATCGTGGTTGTCTAGTGTTTGTATGTCCTCCATTAATTGTTGTATCACTGTTGAATCTAGGCTGTTTCCTGTTTGTTTAATTTTGTCAAGTATCATTTGAACGGACGAGAAAGGGGAATAACAGTCCAAGGCCCAGTCGATAGTTGCGTTCGTTTCACATAAATGAGTTTCGAAAAGCGCTTCTTCGGAACCGCTAGAGAGACTTTGTATTACCGTTCTGAGTTCGGTTTGCAGTAGTTCCTACAAAACAAGTTGTGCACCATTTTTATTAAGACATGTATGTTGACAAAGTCAGGTATAATGTAGATTGTAGTTATATCAAAGAGTAGTGCTCATGGGCGTTAACAGTTTAAAAATCTACATTCAAACTGCAAAAGTACATGATATATTGTCTTTATTTTTTGTGTTCAACTATACTTTCCCCGTTAATCGTCTTGCCTCCCCTCTTTCAGACTCATGGGCGTAATGTATCTACTCTTTTCACAGACACAACTACTGATGAAGATTAAATGATGGAGAAAATGATGATTTTAAAATGTAAAACATTTGTTACCTTTACTTGTTCTCGCATGTCCATCAATGATGCTTCTAAGTACTTCATCTGTACAGTTTTATCTTCTGAAAGATTCATTAAATCACAGATTGTTATCCACATAAAAATTACCACCATTGTAATTGTATTCATTGTTAATGGTGAATTCAAAGGTGAAAACTACTTTTAATTTACAATTCAATTAAAAGGACTTAGCAGCAGAAGATGAAATCTAGAAAGATTTGCTTACCTTTATCCACAAACTGGATGTCTTTCAATCCTGAAACAATATCCAATTCATCATCGTCATAGTCATTGTCACCATCATCAGAAACAATATCATCATCACTCCAATAGTGTTGGGTGGAACTGCTTGCCATCTTAAAATCAAAGTTCCCTTTCCCGTGGTGATGTTCCCAACTATAATCGAAATTAAACCAGAGGTTCTAGCACAGGCGAACTACACGGTTCCTGCTGTAATTTTACCTGAATGCCTGTAGGTTTACCACATATCCTTAAGTATTGGTGAGTATCCATTCATCGTTTATGGTAACCCATTATAAATTTCCTCTGTTGGAAGATGATGTAAACAAATGCAAAGCTTCCAGTACATCCAATCATTCATGAGCATTAAACCAGATGGTAACACTTAAGTTCTGTAATGTGTTGTCATCCAATTAATTTATGAGGTATCATGCTAGCGACGCAAGACACACACACACATATCGTGATATTGTGTCACCTCTCTCGATTAATGGTGCAAAGTTCATCACGATTACGCCCTTGAAAAAGTAAAAATGAAACTAGTCGTCAATGATTCATTTGTTTACTCAGCAAAGGTAACAATGCCACCATGTGTTTGCAGAAATGACTTGGAAAATCAAAAAAAAAAGAAAAAAATGACTCGTACGGAAGACCTTAAATTGGAAACCGCTGATCGATTCATGTGATGTTACATCTGTTTTTGTAATGATAAACAATTACCCGGTGTTATGAAGAGAAATTTAAAAATCAAAAAACTTTATGAAAGGCATACACTTCCACAATACATATTCATGGCAATATTTGCTACATTATAACGTAGGCCACATAACTATTCACTGTTGCAGTCCTAACTTTGACAAGGGTTGACTTCTTCCCATTTCCCTCTCCCTAAAGGCATACTAGTTTTTTGACGTTGTTGCTGGTTTCAGTTTTTTATCATAATTTTTTTGTTTTGAATAGAACTAGTGCGAGTATACGACCATTTAAATTATTCCGCCGAGGTGTGTAATGATGCTAATAATACAGTGGCGTGCTGTTAAATATTTAATTTAGACACTTGTTTTCAACAGTTATCTTAAAAGACAATTTTAGGGATCAGTAGTCGGCAGAACTATGTTTAACGCAGACTAGACCATCCTCTGTATTTAAAACAATTTATGAGAATCACAATAGATGGTGACTGAATTTACAAGTCTGCACATTAAAATTGCACCGTCATGCCATCACACATACACTTAATTATGATACTGTGTTACCTCGATCAGAATAATGGCTCAAAGGTGATCAGTTTACACACTAGACGAAGTGAAACTAACAGTAATAATCCATGACTCACTTGTGCACTCAGCCAAGAAAATTATCAGGCGATTTGCATACTAGTATAAAGTCCACAACTGTTTTTTGTCAAACTACCTTTTTCATTGATTTTCGTCTGTTTTTTGTTCCCTTAAACAAAATTGTTGGAATTAAAGAGGAGTGGTATTGCTTTTGTAAATATTCCAAAATGCAGATAAAAACTTTTGTCGGACTGGCATTAAAAGAAGATGGGTGGAGCAGTGGTGTTAATATATAATGTGAGCAGGATGAGTGGCCCCTGGTAAGTATTCTCACCATGTTATGCGGAATAAGACAAGGCCAGTGCACACACTTCAATTAGCCAATAAGTCAATGCAAATTGTTCCAGAGGCGATCATTGTTGTGCTGTGTAATAGACAGTCTAGATCAGAACATGAACTTTTGTTTACAACAATTACTTTATTAGTTGACAGTATTTTATATTTAGTTTAACTGTTCCTCAGTAAAATACCAAAACAATAAAAAAAAAGAGAGTTAAATATATAGAAGAGAAATACAAAGTTCAAACAACGCTTTGGTAGACAGTCAGCTCTGCAAACCCTTCTGATTATAATGGTCTTAATTCTTTAAAAAGAAAAAAAAAAGTTGAACATTCCTACAACTAAAGCCGATACTCTCATCCTAGTTACATAACTTAACTTGATATTTTTGAGAGGAAGGGAAAAAAAGTTGAATTTGGAATGTCGTATAACATTTTTGGAAACATGTATGATTCACTTTCTAGTGATAAATAAAAACAACGTTTTTGTAGTGCTTAATTTTGATAGTTTTCGCCTTATAAGCACTATATGCACCACAAAAAGTGCATTTGTCTAGACATTGTTGATGTCCTTCCACAGATCATTCAGATTACCTAATAATTGAAAACAATGACTGACGTATTTGCTAAACTAACGATGACGTTTCTTTCACTGTTAGTAATGCTAACTGGAATATCTAGCAGGCTAGTAACCTCACCCCGATACACCGACTCCATTCGATCTTCTTTGGGCTTATACATCAGTACCCACCACGGTCCAACCATTTCTCTGCCTATCCAGACAACCAACCATCTCGCACCTGTCCAAAAAACAGAACGGGGTCTTAAAGGCGTTGCAGAGGCTGGTGGACTCAAAGCTCCAGAACGTTTCAATTTGCCATCGTGAGTAAACAAAATGACTTCGTTCGAATCATTACAAACTATGGCATACATAGATTCGTTGTAAGTAATGCAGGATAAGTCGTCGCTTGACGCCAACACCTGTGACGTATCTATGCTGGCAACCGATCCTCGATCAATCAGATTACATTGATGGATGATTTTGGATCCACTGACTGCAATAAGAAACTCGCTTCGATGATTTGGAGTATTGTGATGGGCGTAGATACAAGTTATCCAGGAGCCCTCTCTAACAACATCGATGTCAAGAGATTCAATCGAATTCACGGATTTGTAGAAACCGTCAACAGAGTTGAAATCAACAACATATGTTGTCTTACCTACAGCAAAGAGGAGCCTGAAATGCAGCTTATGATACATTGCTCGGCTTGACAATACTACTGGGGATTCTTGATCTGTAACGTGATAAGAATACCTCCATTGTTCTTCTTTCGAATTCGTGGGATCAAAGCAAATTAATAAGACTTTCTTCTCTTGCGCTCGTTGATCTATTAAATGAACACATTGCTCTTTCTTGATCATTACACCACCAACTAACTTTCCTGTGGTGAGTTTACAGAATATACCGTTGTTCTCTACTTGATGAGAGGAAATTTTAACTTTGTTATCGTCACGTTTTAGAAATTTATGTAAAGTAAATGATACTGCCTCGATGTTACTTAACTTTTCTCCAATTTTCAGTAACTTTTCTAGGCTAGGGTTACCATTTTTCTGGTTGGAACTCCTTAGTAAATTTACATCCATGTATTTTTTTTTTACATCTTCCATCGTTTTGGAAGACCTCAATTTTTCTAGTCTATCCTGTGATTCTAAAGTTTCCAGTAACGCTTTTCGATGTGCTTTAATAATCTGAATTGTAGCATTTGCAGAGGTATCAATTTCTTTTCTAATTATATCTTTAACCTCATCGTCCTGCTGGGTCCTTCGGTTATGCACTTCCTCAACACTGGTGAAAAGATCCTCGATATATTTGAGAGATTTTTCCATTTCATCTTCTAGCTGCTCTATTTTGCGGGGAAGCTCATCTAGTGGAAATACGTCGTGATATGACTCATTGTGTGCCTCTAAAATACACTTGAGGCAAATGAACGTGCGGCAAGTCAGACAATAGTTGTCTCTCTCGTACTTCTGATGTGTTTTGCACTTCTTGGATGACTCTGGAAGTAAAATATCACAAAGTGTGCACGACTCTATTCAACGAACTTATCTCTCAACAGCCATAATGAGAGGATGAACAGAGTTCCTTAAACTCTTTTGTATTTTGTTTGTATTTTCTTGTTAAAGTTAAATGCATTCATAATTAGTTTCTTGTTTCTGAAAATAATTGCAAAGACAATTTCTGTGGCATGTTTCTTATGTAAAAAAAGTCTTTTCCTTTGCTGAGCCACAAACGGATGTTTAAGATATTAACGTCTGCATATAATGATTATTTCGTTTTTCCATACATGTAATATCATGGTAAACAAGTCAAATAAATATTTTGGACTTTCAAAGGTGTTATGGAGGACTTTAGTGATGGATACGAAGACGATATGAATACGAGACTTAGATGGAGACAAAATGGGTTCATTGCAAATTCCCCCGATAGCCCCATCATTTAAAGTGTTAGTATTATGAGGAATATGCCACTTGGTTAAAAGGAAACAAACCTGCAATGTAATTCAGGACCTTCCCGGGATGCTTTGATGAATTTTCCGCTGCGTCATCATAAACTGGCGATGGTCCTGGACAATACATACATAAATTATACCTTATGTCAAGCATTATAGTAACAACGAGTCATTATTTCTAGATATACATGTTGTTTAAGGCCGATATTACCCCACACGACTTATTTTCAACCTATCATGACTAGTATTGACAATCATGAATCACATAAACGGTTATTACAGGCAGTCATATAATATGGATTCATACTGTAACTATTCAGTAAAATGTACACTTTGATCAACATGTCATCTACATAGTCAATAGCCAAAATGTTAAACACCGCTACTGGACGTTTTGTGTGCTGCAAATGTAAACATAAATAACAATTATGTCTAAATACTCACCGTATGAACTATTCTTCTTGTAGTCTAAAAGAATACCGTGGGCTTTCATGTGATTACGCCTTTTAAGAAGGGACAGTAACTTGTCAACATTCGTAGGGGTGACGAACTGAATGGATTCCATAGCCTTAACAAAGTCTCGTCCACTTTTAATTTTGTCAGCATCAGCACGGTGTTCCATGACCTCAAAGGCTAAAGCGCTTGCTTCCATATCTGTCAATTCCTGACCTACGTCGATTAAACATGACCTTAAATCTTCGTGTAAAGATCTTTGCGATGACGCCATTGTGTGATTATAAAAACAAGATATTGGCTACAGTTTATGTGATATTTATTAAAACCCAGTATCCTCTCAGCTGCACAGTTACAACACAGTCCTTGGCCAAGAGCTTCAGTGCGAGACACCAACAGACGGTACAAGGTTCAATATTTCAGTGCATGTACATTTTGTGCATTCCTACACTAGAACACAAGGATGTGTTGAAGAATCGCAACTTACTGCATTAGTCACAGCAATACATGTTGTATACGTAGTATGAATAGCGGGATGCATTTGTTTACTAGGGACTTGGGCGATTATATATTAATTTATAAAAAAATGTTATCGATACACGATTGACAACCAATGTCATTGATTTAATTTATCTGCAACTTTATTGATCTCTCTCTCTCTCTTCGGAGCAAGAGAACTTTTCAATAAACTGTTAAAGGCGTCCAAATTACGTAATGGGAGACTACGGGCTGCACTAGAAAATAAACAGTAAGAAATGATAGTCCAGAAAGTGAACTTTAGATGATGTATTCTTTGACAAGTTGTCAAAGAAAATACGCTGCAGATAACATGTAGGATATGAAATATATGTAATACATAAATTATGGCAAGTTCGTGGACCATATAAAAGAAGCGACATTGGCTACTTTTCAGAGCAACGTGCAGAAAATGACTCTTAACTACATATTTACTCCAAGAAAATACGACATGAGTTATCAAGCAAAAAGAAAGAGAAAACCTGTAAATTGGAAGTTACTTAGTTCTTACAAAAGTTATTGACAAGATGACGATTAACCTTTGGCAGGTAAGAACCACCTTATTTTCACTCCGTCGTTTGGTATTTCTGTTTCTTAGAACTAAATTATTTCTGATACGTCAAGAATTCTGTGACGACATGGATGCCCTCACATGCTTTCTCAAACGTTGACAACTAAGATCCCTTGAGCTACAAACTTTTATTGAATTCTTAATCAATACCTAAGATTGGTAGATCTTACGCCTCGCCACGCTACTCTCCATCCATGATTTTTCACTCCATTTCTCTTTCTTTTTCTTTTTAATTATCCATATTGAGTGCTGATGCACTGTTGGTCAACAAAATTAAATCATGCAGAAACGCTACACACTGACTACCTCAGAACAGTTGTTACCCATAAGCAGATTCACATGACGATTTACAATAACATTCATTTGACATTAAATGTTGTGCCGTCTAAATTTTTATTTCCTGTTAGAAAGATCGGTTTAAGTCGATACATTTAGTGCCGATTCTAAGTCAGCCGTATCCAACATGACCTTCGGTATGGGCTGGTGCCACTTAGGACAGTCCTGTGGTGAAGTACTTGTAAGTACAAATATAACTAAGTAGACACGTCCAATTAGATTTATGAGAAGAATACCCCTGAGAGAAGTATATTTGCTTTGCTTTGATAACAAAACCAGAAGTAAATAAAGGCATTGTTAGACATAAGTTCAACCGATAGGAGCATATAAATGGTGTAATTGTAATAAATGTGTATTTATCTTGTAAACGAAGCTACAAGAATGTAAAGTTAGAAGTGATGTATTCATTGACTAGAAAGAGACGTAATTGACTGAAAAAACGAAACCTTAAGTTAGGACCTGACCTGTCTAAAGAGGATAATCAAACAGTTTCAGGTAAGCGTAAACGGCTAGTAAGGGTATAGTTCATTAAACGTTTGTCCTTATTACGTTCTGTGGCGAGCTATCGGTATCCAAACAAAATATATAGAATTATAAATCAACCATCAAACTTGAAGTTAAATTAACAAACTTATTACATTATTCATATTATTAATATGTTGACGTTACATTCATACCAAAATTGTAAATTCTATAAATTTCTATGATAGTTCATAGCCGTTTAAGTTTATTATTTTTATTTTTATTTATTTTTTTGCTGACATGATTACTTCTGTTATAGAAATGATAAAAAGACTTACAATCGCAATGAGAACATGCATATGTCTACTGAAGTGGACTTAAATAAGCTAACTTTACTAAGATATGATATAATCTGCGATATAGTTTCCGGTAAATACAAAACATATAAAAGTAAACAATGGTAACATTTTGCAAGCTTTCCCATTAACCCATCTCATTGTTTGCTTCCATCAACAGGAACCTGAAACTTAGAACGTAATATCCATTGTTAAAGCAGGACCCCTAGACCATTATAAGCAGAGCGATGACTTATTTTTTGATGGGTTGTTTGCATGTTTGATATGATCGTGAATATTCAGGAAGATTAGGCTAAGTTACTTCAAATCAGTTAGATGGTAATGAAGTATAAATCCAGATCTAAACCATGGATTCTACGTCTGCCAGATGTCGGAAATTCGAACGTTTTCAAACAAAAATTACTCCATGGCTAGCAAAAGGATTTTCCAGTGTACGTGAGCTTTCAAAGGTGATAAAAGATAACAAAAAACACCGCAACATAAAAGTAAAACCCTAAGATCACGTAGATTATATACCGTTTTCTTGTCCGCGCACACTATACATAGACAATATAGTGGTATACCTGCGAGGTAGGACAAGACTAAAGTAAGACTAAGCAAAATAACTGAAGCTGTATGCTTCGTCCAAACATTATTTTCATTCAATCTATCTTTTGTTTCGATGTTTCCTTTTTTTCTGTGCAGGTTTCATTTGTACACTATTGGGTAAAATGAACCTATATCCCTAAGAAGAACGAACCACCATCCGTGGGTTGTACAGTTGGTTTGCAGAAGGTGCAGCATCACAAATATTCTTGGTCTATTTTAGTGTCACCTTCCACGACTTAAATTCAGATCTCAAATGACTGAATATTTCATTTACATTACCCTAAATATACTTCAAATATTTTATTTGTGAACTTAGTTAAGTAGTTGGGTGACTGGAAACATATTTGTCTCCACGTGCCCAAGACAAAACTTGGGATATTTGAGTCCGTTTCGGTTTTCATGATTGTATGTTGGTACTTTTAAAATATGCATAAAATGTAATAATGATACCGGTAACTTGCTTATTTTCTGCATTGTAATTAATGAACATAAACCGTCCTGTTAACATAAAAGTCTTGTATATCATGACTTGCTAAGTGTGGTTAAACCAAATTAAGGTGCCTCTCAGTAGACAGTGCAGTGTGAAGGAAAAAACAAAGTGTGCTGAAACAATGAACTTGTTTGGTCATGATAATTCCAATACGAAAAAAAACAAAAAAAACAAGGAACCTCTTCATTTCAATACTAACCAGGTTAATTTGAGTCATGAGTTATTATATCTAATTGATTTTTTCTTTTATAAATTATTTAAAATAATCTGCCAGGTTTTTTTTTCCACCGAACCTATTCCCGCAAAATATGTAGACTTCAAATTAAGACTCGTGCGTTACAAAATGGACATTGATACTTGATGAGGTACTGCTATTTTATCTCAGTCATAAGATACAACAGTAAATTGTAATTACAAAAAAAACTTTTCCTTTGAATTTTGAACAAAGTCGTATGGTCATTTAAATGATATTGTACCTGCAGACATCTTTATCTGCAAACATCAATATTTTATATTTAAGACTTAATAACCCTTAATGGTGGGTAAAGGAACATGTACATAACCACTGAATATATTATTTCTACTCCCGTGGCGATCACAACCACGTTTGGTTTAGGACCAAGAGCGAACCTAAGAATGGCTCTGTTTCCTTTTATGATTGACGGTTTTCTCATATCTAAAAGTTTTTAATGTGAAAATCATATCATGCATGCTTGTTTTAATGCTGTGGTTCAATTACAGCTAGAATATGAGTTTGTTTTCAGAAGGAGTCAAATTCCGTGGCCTTTGGTATAGCCACAAAAAAAAGAAAGAAAAACAAACGTTAGAGCCAATTTTTTTGCAAACATGAATATCCATATTCATTACCATTGGTATGGGTTTGAAACCACGTAGCAGTGATTGACTGTGTAGATGCTTGTCTTCAAAACTTCGTAGTAATAGATCAACAAAAATGTAATTTTAACAAAAAAAACAGGGGAAATTTTCATATTTAAATATCTAGAAGATTAGAGCGTAGATTTCTTTCACATTTTGTGGCAGGTGATCTTTCCCTATACTTTCTCTTAAATGACACAATGAAGAACAGCAAAGATAGATGATCAGGCGATCAACTCATATTCTGGCTTTAAGGCACCTATATCTCATATCCTAACTTAGGATATCCTAACTTAGGAAGGGGCTTCTGTATATAGTCCATTCCGATTCTCACTGTACCAATGAATAGATGGTTACCATACTGTCTCTACATTTTTTGTTTGGTCCTTTTTTTAAAAATTTGTGTCCTAAAGTTGTATATGAGATATGAGAGATGGTCATTCCACCCCACCGCACGCAAAAGGTCGTGCAAAGTTCAGTCTTCCGGTGTTGACCCCAGATTTATTTAACCTTTTCTTTATTTCCCTCAGTCAGTCAGATTAGACAATAGAATACATTAAAAAATAGTAAACTTAGACCCTGTTCTCAGAAAGGTTGCGCAATCCTTTCGTGATTGGTAGATCACGGATGGCAACCGCCTCACTCAATTACGTAGGTAAACAGTTTGACCTGTGATTGGTCAGTGTCAGCAGTCTATCCCGTGATCCTTAGCAGTTCGGCGTGGGTTGATCCATCGACCTCGCCACGCCGCTGACACTGGCTCTGTGGACATCAAACCGTATACATCGTCTGTCTCTTGTACACTATGTAGGTCTCCGTCATCTCGTCTCTCTGTTACTCTTCCTTCCTTTCATCGTCAATGTAATTCTTGTTAATTTATGTGCCAGTCGGATCAAGAATAAATGGAACTCTAACTTAATCGCTGCATCTTTCTCTATTCTGACGTCTCTTTGGTTCTGTGTCAACAATCCGGGGCAGTCATATCACGACTGTGAACCCCTAAAACAACCCTCACACTTTACATGGTGGTCGGCATATTCTACATGGTGGTCTGTGAAAAACCGAGGAAATAACCCCATGGATCGTCTACCTTGGATGTGGTCACCTGGGATGACCTGGTTTTGGCTGGTCTAAATTGGTCTTACGGTGGACTTGGCCTGCGATTTCTTTATAGACGCCGGAATCCAGTGGTCACCTCCTAGCGTACCTTTAGAAGCCAGCGCCTATTCATGTTGTAACATCGCTACACCGTGCTTAGGCTAGACGAATATACTCAGGTTAATCCAACGCCAACGCTATCAGCTGGGCCTCGAAAAACCATTCTTGCATCTAGACGCCGGAAAAGCCACCGCCGACGACAGCGAGAGACCAACCAGTTAAACTTAAGGGTGAGTGGGAGCTCTTCCTCCCAGTCCCACCCCCTCCCGGAGTCAGAAACGTTACATGTGTGTGTTCTTTTTTTGTCATGTACCTTGCGTAAAGTAATTTTGCTTAACTGGTACATTTTGGCTTCGTATATGTAACCACCTGTAATGTAACTGTAACGGTGATATTACAACTAGGGAAAGTTAGGTCTTCGTGTGTGCGTGTATAGAAGGGAAGAAAAAATGTCAATATACCCCTATTGTTTTTCACAGCGCAGTAGTAGTTTGTAGGAGTGTAACTCCGTATCATTGCCGTGGCAGTTCACACTTTCACTAGATGCCAAACATTTTGGTCATAATTTAGTTACCTCTAAACGATGACGTTATCATCGAAGGGAAAGTCCCTCATAACGTAGAACTTCGATGTTAACATAAGGCTTAGGCCTTCACAATGTCAGATGTTACATTGATGCCATGTCGGGAAATGAATGTGACTTGTGATTTTTTTTTTTTCAACAATGTGTAGTCACGTGTCTTCTTTTCACGATACCAATGGTGATATTTAATTATACCTTTTTCAATGATAACGTTAAAGACGTGTATTGACGCTTTCTAACGATAATGACGATGTGTAACGTTACTTCAAATTTTGTTACAGAGTCTCGATTGAGCCTATCCTAGTCAATGGTTTTTAACTGTTTGCCATATCTATGGTATATAGAGGTAAATTATACACTTGTTACGGTGTCACAGCAACGGTCTCAGTTACATGTCAGTAAGGTTTTAAATGGGTTGAACCTTATGCATGTCTATTACAATTTCTAGTGTGCGGAATGATTATCCACTCATGACGAGAAATGAAGTAATTTCTTGAACAAAGGTTACACAACATTTTTTTTTTTTTGACCCAACGTCACTGTATTGTGTATACGATTCATGAATTTATGGTAATCGAGAAGTATTTGTTTATTGTTTTCCTGGATCCATCTGAGTATGTATTTACAGGTATCACGTCTTCCTTCGCCTACATTTTGTGAGTGTGTGCACTTACAACGTAATAGTTAATTTTTTTCTTATTCTTTGAAAACTTTCATTCACATTGATTATCATTTACTGTGATGTTTCTGACTTTCCCATCCACTGTCCCGCCTCTCCCAATGTGTACAGGTCATTTACTCTACAAGAGCTCTTACTTACATGGTGTATTACTGTCATATATCATATTTCATATGCATAATTTCATATTGCGTTCACAATGTTCCTGTTGTTATGGTCGCTATATTTTATTAATGTTGACATGAACCTCATATTTTAGTAAAATTTTGTTTACTGCGTAACAAAATTTTAAAGGGGAAAAGGGATGTTGTATAGAGATGGTCATTCTACCCCACCGCACGCAAAAGTTCGTGCAAAGTTCAGTCTTCCGGTGTTGACCCCAGATTTATTTAACTTTTTCTTTATTTCCCTCAGACAGTCAGATTAGACAATAGAATACATTAAAAAGTAGTAAACTTAGACCCTGTTCTCGGAGATGTTGCGCAATCCTTTCGTGATTGGTAGATCTTTCTCTATTCTGACGTCTCTTTCGTTCTGTGTCAACAATCCGTCGCTGGGGCAGTCATATCACGACTGTGAACCCCTAAACCCCTCATATTTTACACTAAGCCTACCCTTAATGTGGACTATACTATCCTGTTTATAAAAACGTCTAAATGGCTTGCCATATTGTCCCCCTGTAAGTTGCATTGATTAAACTAATCTTTTGGTAAAGTTGGTAGATAGGTGACCCATCGTCTGAAGCTGGGTTTTCATCAAACTATAGTCAGAGTCAGAGGTCAGAGATCGAAGGTGAATGTCAAAATCAAAGTAATGAAAATCTTTTTTTAGCTGAATTAAGTAATAAAAGAATGACTATTTTGATTGGCCTTTAAACAATATGATGGGTATAAAAGTTTTTACCTAACCAAATTATGTTTGTATGTGTTTTGAAGAGTCAGAGTTGAAGTATTAGAGTTTAAAAAAAACATTTTACGCTCAGAAGTCGACTCCTTGTAGAACCCACCGATAAATGCCGATAAATGCCAAATGTGGTAGATATGTGACTTATGTCTTGAAATTGTGTCTCCTCTGAAAATTTAAGGTCAGAGCTAAAAAAGAAAAGTTTTTAGGCTGAAGGTTAAATCTGAAATCGGCAAAATCTTTTAAAAAGAGTCTGTCACGATTTCCTTGTAGGCATTAAGTCAAATAAACTTCAGACTGAAACCGATATGGTAGTCCAGTGTATGCAACCATTTATTGGCAGAGCGATTATGTCACATAGCAATGTAATTTCCCATGCTTTTGGTAATACCTTCACCATGTATTAACTGTTGTATATAAAGTAAACAAAGAGTTAAGATATTTTGCAGTACTTTGTGGGGGGAAAGGAAACTGACTTATGCAAATGATGATGGCATGCCTCTTGAAATTATTACAAAACGGCCAGAGTAGCGATGAGCTGATCTGAGGTATGAAGTTGACGGGTATGTGACCTCTTCACATTTCACTTGTGTACTTTTAAAAACGTAACTTGTAAAATGTAAATTTACAGAAAATAAAATCAAGAAATACAAAAAGAATACAGAAGTGTTCTGGTAATTAGTTTCCAGACAATTTCTGTCATTCTTATTTATTTATTTCCTTGTTTTATTTTCTGTAAATTTACAGACATTTTTGTACTTTGTGGGTACTGTACATCTACTGATCACGTAGCTAGTATTGTACTGAGTGTGAGGTACAACAGGGTGTGTCAGCTTAAGCTCCCAATAAATCATGCGCGTAAGAGCGAATGGTTGGGACGACACATTGAACTCCGTGGATCATCTTCAAATTAGATTTTGAACGAGCAGAAATGGTAATTTAACTTTCTGATAATGTATAGTTGTCATTTTGCCTGTAGTGGGAAATATCCAATAAGAAATTTTGTGAGAAGCTGACAACTTATATCATTGCAAGAAAGTTTCTCCTCCTGTAGATTTTCTCTGCTGTCATAACAACAAATTTAATATCAGTACATCTTTACTAACCTCTCCCTTCTCCTCCAGTGCTTCACTTTCAAGATAGAAAGAAGTACAGGCTTGCAATTTCTGTATTTCGTAGATCGTCGTTACTTTTCTTCAAATTTTCGAATAATACTTCCATAATCTCTCCCCCTATAGCCTATACTTATCAGCCTAAGTGAGTTCTGTCTTTAGAGTACACGTGAGAATAAAATAAGTTCGTTCTTTTCACTTTTAGCTACATATCTCTTAGGGCTTTACCTATTTCACCTATTTTTTTTTTTCTATCGGGTAGGACTTCCCCAAAAATATAAACGTAGGGGGAAATGATGCACGATGTCAAACAAAGGGAAAAAAAAGTTACAAAAGAAGAAGAAAATGAAGTATTTTCGCTTAAAAAAACGAATGAACAATTTTTGTTGATGGCAGCGATAATAATGTATTCAAGAGAAGCTATTAAGAAAAGACCACAACTTGTTTCATTACCACTCCAAAAAGGGGTTCTCCTTTTCATGTTATCACACGTAACATATGTGGTGTGGTCTTAACGTCTAATACTAACACAGAAAAAAAAATGTATATGCAAAGTATTTTTGCTGACCTTAACATTTCGTGAAATAAGTTCCCAAACACCTTAAAAATTTAGTTCACAAGGATGTGCAGACTGTGATAACCATTTGCATTTTTCTAAGTTCAAAAGTATATATGCCTGATCTTATTACTTACATTTAACATGCTATAATCGTACCAAACAGTTAGGCTCAATCTAAAATACCTACGCTGTTGTGAAGAATATCCCGATTACCAAACATCTGACAGGTAACTTGACAATATGGAGGCAAAAGAAGATAAGGGAAACCGGAAGTGTTGTACGTTGAACCACACTTTCGTTCCGCTGGTGCAAGGTGAAACCAAGCCCGTTAAGACTAGAAACATGGCGATTTACAAATAAATGGATACGCTCTGTTTTCGCCTGTGGGAACATCCACCCACGAACCAAGACAGCAAAATCCACCGGAGATGCACCCGTCTCCAGCAGGATGAGCATTGGGATCTGCTCCACACCAATTTTGATAATCGTAAAATGAGCCGTCGGTCCAAGCAGGTGTTACACCGTCCTTGAGACGTAGACCGATAAAAACGTGCGGATCCCAAACGTTAACCGCCTGTACAAAAAGGACCGAAAGGGGGAAATGAAAAGAAAAACAGCTCTACCATAATACACTTTCGATCAGATCAGGTAAAATCAACCAACGCCAGTCTAATTTGACGTTGATCCCCCCCCCCCTCCCCCAGTAAAACGGGTCCGAAAAACACATTTCCGTCAAATCACTTTTGTTGGCTTGTCTTCTTTTGCAAAGTCCCCTCCCCACAAACTGAAAAGGCATTCAATCTCGAAGGGTATTGTATTCTGTGTGGCTCTACTTAACACAGTGAAGGGTTGTTAGCGTACCTAAATTGAGAGTCATTAAAATCGCAGGACACTTATATTTTGTCACGGACGAAGACAATTATGCTCTTCATATTGGTTCGTGTATTCCGTCTGTCGCCCTGATGTCTATAACAAAACTGCATGTCTAATATGGTGTTTTTACCACACGGTGTTTCCCCACAATATACATAATACATCGTTAATGCAATTACCAGACAGGTAAAAAAAGTGAAGCTACAACAGTCATTGAAAATTTCTCTTTTGGAAAGAGAAACAAGCAAATCCTCGCACATTACCTCAGGAACCATTGCTATCAAGGCATTATGCTCTTCGGCTGAATGAATAGACGCCAGGTGGACTATCTTTCCTGCTGTAGGACTATAATCATGACAAGCCGCCTCTGCATCCATGAAAGTCTTTGCTACATCGAAGTATCTAAGAAGATACAGAGAAGAACAGAAACGTGAAAATAGGTAAAAGAACAGCCAGATACCTAGGCATAAAACAATTAGCTGAAGACGCAATCGCCTACAAAAACGATTTTAAAAAGTATTTAGATGGAAAAGACGATTTGATAGTGCCAAGGTAAATCAAATGTTGGACATATATATATTAACATGGAGTTCTTTTTCGGTTCATACCAATCCTTAAAAAAATACAAAAACTCGTCCCTAGGTACAAAACCAACCACACACAGTAACACAAATTTGATAAAATCAACAACAACAACAACAACAACAACAACAACAACAACAACAACAACAACAACAACAACAACAACAACAACAACAACAACAACAACAACAACAACAACAACAACAACAACAACAACAACAACAACAACAACAACAACAACAACAACAAAAAACTATTCACACATACCAAAATGACTTATGCTTTTTTCTTTCGTGAATGGTCAACATATCAGATGAGTTAAGACAATATAAGAATAGAAATGACTTATGCCTTTTCTTTATTTTATTCTTGGACACTTAGCCTGTATTGGAAAACTAAACGAACCCCAGATCCCCCCTATTTTTTTTTTTTCCAGCGGCACCCCAATGTGCACGTTAAGTGAACACCAAGTCCTCTTCCAGGCGAAGTCCAGGGACATGTCGCAAGACGAAAAAAAAAAAAAAAATACAAGACTGACGGCTAACTCGTTCATCCCGGCGCCATCCTTAACGCGCCACTGGTCTATATTATTTACAAGTTATATAAAAAGACGTTATTAAATATATATGAAACTATATTTACAATCTCTATCTACTATCTAGCTCCTACTTCCAAGGTAGTCCGTTGCTTCCATTTGATGCGATAAAAAAAAAAGAGATGAGATAAAGTGAAATGTAATAACTTCTAGTACTTGGGCCCTATTTATAGATTTGATCATAGTACCCTTACAATCAAGTAGTAAAACCTTAAATATTGTGGTATAAGTGTTTTAAATATGTGGATACTAAATGAGACTTATTTATAGTCAGTCTTAGATATTACATAGAAAATTAACTGGCATGTACCCGTTTTAAAAACGTGTGTTTTCCCCTGAAAGTTCCGATGAATAATATGGATTTGGCGTCTTGTTGTTTTGTACTTACTTGAAGCATCCGACACCTTCCATGGAGTACCAAGTATCAGAAGGGCATTGGCAACCTGCCCAGCAACCACTGGAAATGGAGAGTGTCACCAAGACCACAAACACCGCTGCAGACATGTTTTATCTTTTCTGAAGACTCGGGTAGTACGAATACTAATGGGCAGCAGAGATGGATCTTATGAGCCATCAGATGGCTGTCTGCTTTTAAAGATTCCCATTTTCAGTATCTACCCTTGGATTTTCAATCATTGACGGGATCGAGTTCCTATCAAGATCTTTTACATTTCACGGTCGTTGGCTTTGACTGGTATCCTAGAACAGAATCTCGACCGAAAGGCAATCTTCCATAAAACAGCAATTGCAAATCAAGCAAGTGGCTTGTGAAATAATTTAAAGAATTCCACCATTTGCTAAGGAAGTCATCATCTATAGCTATATAATTTGCTGTGTAATTGTATTGCTATAAGTTAGCGCTTTGACTCATTTGGATTACGTTGTATATTACCTTCTTAAACCAGAGTACCAAGGAAATCTAATTTGTTTTGTTTTAAAGTAGCACTGTCAATATACCATGTGTGTTTGCTTGCTTCATTTCCATCATAAAAGAAAAAAAAAGATTTTTTAAATTATAAAACATAAAGAAAAAAAAGAGATCAGAAGTTAACAAACTGGAAAACAGCACAGCAAGCTTCTTTAAAGCGATCAAAATGAGATCACTGCCTTGATTTTTGTATTTAATATCACGGTACATCGCTTAAACCCCAAAGATTGATTGACAGACTTTTCATCATTCACATTTGATAAATCAGAGGTCTTCTGCAACTTCAGACACATTATCTTTCACTGCAGAAACTGCAATATGATAAAACCATTAAAAAGGGAAGGTTTAAAGTGGGTACCCTTAAATCCCACAGTGAGAGTTACCTTGGAAGATATAAAAATCATAAAGACCATGGGAAATTTAATGATCCAATCTTTTCTCCTTTTTATATGAAGGTAGGTGATCAATGCTCTACACCATCATGCGTATCAGAAGTACCATTTTATTTCAACAAAAAAAAAAAAAAAAAAATAGTAGCAGAACCTTAAACTCAGTACCTTATCTGGGTTATAATAAATCAGTAACAAGCAGTTCTCATACTTTCGTAAGTGAATATTGAATACTTTTGGCAATGATTGACATTTTCACCATTCTCAGATATTGCCTTCAAGTCATAATGAAATCTCGTGTAGGTAAACGGTAATCATATTTTTTATTCTGATGAGAGGAAGCAGGAACATAACAGAAACTGAAAAGTGAGGGTGATCTTATGTGTATGTGAATCACAAATACATCCAAACAACAGAAGAAAGATAAATGCAAAGAAGATAAATACAAAGTAGTCCTGCACACTAGACTAAAAACTGTCGATGGTATGGATTCATCGATTTATTTACTCTCCAGGACGTCGAAAATGCTCTGTTGTACCATGAATATCATATATAAGTAGACCCCTGAGAAGATTCTGTCGATGCCATGGGTTTAAACATCCTTCTTGAGTTTTCCCCTAATGTAAATCTATGCACAGGTAATGCTATATTCAAGTTTTACTCTTACTGGTTTGCAAGAATGTGAATGTTGCGATGTTTTTTTTTTTTTTCTTTGAATCTCGTTTTCCTCAGACCTCGGTATCCTTTTATCTCATCCTTGTACATGTAATGCGCGGGATAAGATAGTGTACTTGCTTTGGGACCCTAAAATGTATTATGGTAACATAATGTACATAATGTACGGTTGATGTATGAGACATGGGGTCGTCTAACCTGGTATGGTACTTAAGGTGACCTGGAATCCTTAATAGGGTAGGAGTCCAAATTTGTGAAGATATGTGTATGTGTGGGTGAATGTGGGCGTGCGTGGGTGTGTTTGCTGCCAAACCTGCCCAAATTGTGTTTTTCCAGAATAGTTTCCAAAGTATACGAGCGATTAAGCTTAAACTTGATAAGGTTGTGCACGATACCAATATGTCCAATATGTATTTGTTGCATAGTAAATTGAGTCAAATCTGCTGAATTTTATTGAAAAGTGCCAGTTTTGCCCCCAAATTGGTATTTACAGCATATCTTTCGAACGATACTTCTTTAGAAGTATTTGAGCATTAAATGCAAACTTTTGAAAGGACTTATCTGAGAATGTGATATTCAAGGTATATTAATTTTATAGTTTAGAGAGTGACATTTGCTGATTTTTGAGGGAAAATTCCAATTTTGCCCCTTAAATTGTATTTCCGTTGAGCATATCTTGAGAACTATTATACCAATTAAGATAAAGTTTTATTATACCAATTAAGATGAAGTCTTACCTGAGAACACATTGTCGAACATTTTATTACTGTAATGGTAAATCCAGTGAAATTTGCTGATTTTAGGGGAAAAAATCCCCAACGGTTGTATCCCTATCATATCTTGAGAACAATTAGACCAATCACCTTAAAGCTTTGTAAGGACTTACCTGAACACATTGTTCAACATAATATTACTGTAACAGGTAAATCCCAGTGAAATCCCAGTGTCGATATTTGAGAAGGCAACTGTTCCCTCCAAATTTGGATTTCCACCATATCTTAAGAGCTACTTGAGCATAATGCGCAAAATGTTGCAAGAACGTTTCTAGGAACACATTAATGAAGATACAGTTTATCACTTTACAGTAAACTGGTGCAATTGTAAGATTGTTCGATAAGAAATAAATAGACCTTTTATCTGGGTCAATAGACACCGCCTTTTAACTTTAGCCAAAGCAACTTTAGCAGATCTGGCCCGTGTGGGTATTGTCTTTGAACATTTCTGCCAATAATGAGAACGATATTTTTAAGTCAAACAGTAATTTTAGCAATACCAGGTCCTGCAAAGGTAAATAGGAGACTAATGTGCAAATAACCCACAGAGAGATGCTTCTATATCCTGCCCCTAACTCTAACAACTAAGCCTAAACTATATGAAATAATCCAATGTTATAATTGTGTTATGTAGCCTAGTATGCACAGATACTTTTGAGCTATTACTGTTATCATTGCTTAACCCTAAGAAGTGGCACCACGTTATAGCCTTAAGGTGGCTTAAGGCTGTATCTTACAGTAGATATTAATAGTACCATTTTTTCTTCATTTTCTTGTTCGGCTTACAACCATTTTATGTTTGAAGAATATTTTGCTCTTATTTACAATCAGTACCCAGAAGTAGGTTTCTGCGACATGTTGTTGCATTAAACTATTACAAATCCCCCATGTGCAAGCCCTGTGTTGAAATCAATGTATGTTGGCGATGAGATACGCAACTCCGTGGATTGTCCGCTTATTTTCGTTGTAGCCATAATAACGAAAATGGGGAGAAAGATAGATATAAACGTTTTAGCTTTAAATTTGTACATAAATTGTTTCCACATGTCGTGCGTTCCCAACATCTTCAGAAAAATGTAATGTAGAATTTCATTTTAGCGACGAACATTGGAAAATCATCTTTGAGCTAGATTCTCTCGACAATGTCTGCAACAGAACAATTATTTATTTCCAATTTAGGTGTCTTCATAGAATTATTAGTACTAAGAAATTATTACTTCCTTATGAAAAAAAGTTGTCAACTTTTCAAAACATTTTGTTACCTAAAAGTTACCTAAAAGACCTTAGATAGTTTGTTTGAAGCTGTCCTTATACTTCATCGTTTGTTCTTAGACACTGAACAATTTTTTTTCAGAAAGTAATTTATTCATTCAAAAGAAGATTGTTGTAGGTAAGAAATGATCCAACCAATTTCATTATTTTTGATTGCCAATATTATATATTTAGTGCAGATTATAAAACTGCTGGCCTAGTGTTATTCATTCATACAACAAAATAATTCCTCTGAGTGTAGAAAGAATTATTGATTCCAATAAAGGTTTTCCTCGTTAAAGTATGATAATGTTTGCGCCTTCCTGAGTTATGGATATATATTTAGACAATTTATAAACGTTTTGGGTATGACATTTTTACTTTAATAAAGATATTATGTTTGTATTTTGCTAATGACTTCACAGAATTTAGACGTGATAAGTAAACTATAAAAACATTTATTATCATTATCACTGTGAGGTAAGTGTTGAAGTGCTTGCATTGTTTTTTTTTTTTTTCTCCATCTTTATTTTTCCTTCTTTTGGATAGTCTATGAAGTAAATAAATCATAAACATTTAATTCAGAATGTAGCATATATTTCCAATAAGTTACTAATGGTTATCTATTGCTTTGCTGTATAAGATTTGTAAAATTTATAGACATACATATTATTTTATATGCAAAATTCTTCCAGATACGGTATCTCTTAAAAAAAAAAAAAAAGGTAATCAATAGTCGATCATAACCAATACTTTAAAATAATCATGTGAACAATGAATAGAGACAAAAGAAGAAAAAAAGGAAAAGAAGACAAGCAAAAGGAGAGTTAAAGGGAAATAGGGCGTTTAGAATACACCAACATGACATACTAAAGAAATAGCTTAGTCCTGATTAAACCATTCAGTCTCATCAATAAACGTCTGCCAAAGCTTCATCTCCTCAAAACATTCTGCATGTGATGAGTGACGGAAGATGCATCATTTGAATTTTGAAAAGTTTGGGTGAACAAATTAGTGTTGAACAACAAATAACTGAGTTTCTATCTTTGAGAAACTTATGTCTTGGAAAAAAGACTACTGTCCTTCCGTATTTTGAATAATCTATCATTCTGCAACCACAAACATTGGTTTTAAAAATATGGAAGTTTTCTGTTAAACAAACGCCCTATTTCCCTTTAAGGGGAATTACGGCAATAAGACGGAGCATTTTACAACCTCATTCCATTTCGCTACTCTTCGTGGGCAACAGCTTTACTTAGAACAATTACGGTTCCCGACCATACAAAGTTAAGTTTTTAGAAAAAAAGTCATGCCTTCATGTATCGTTTTACTTTTCACTTATTGCTTCTTTGCAGTTTAACTCAGCGAGTGTGTTAAGCCTTTACATTCTCGATGCGATCGTATGGTGTTCAGTATTTTAGCATTTGTCGTTTTTTTTTTTTTTTCCTAATCTGTGGGTAAATATGAAGCGCGATCCCTGCAGACAAACTTTTGCGTTCTTCCTTAGGTACTTTGAACAAAGTAAGAAATTCGAGGGTGCCGAAGAGACCTGTTATCGCTTAAGTGAAAAACCTACAAAAAGTATCAGGCATCAGTCCACTCAGTCGAAGAATTTTATGATCTGAGGGAGATGTTTCTTGCGGCAATCTGATCTCATTTTTGCTTTCATCGTATAAAAGTAAACTGTCAAATGGCTGTTCAAGCAAATTAGCCTCGTTTCATTGCACACCTTTACAACCAGAGACCTAAGCCTGTTAGTAGTACTCTGTTTGATATGTTTTGTGTTTCCGCAGTATTTTACTATTAGTGACGGGTTTGTGTAATTGGGAGATTCTTAACATCTGAACTCAATAATACGTGAAGTTAAATAGAAGATGAGAAGGTGAAATGTGCCAGGATCAACTATTTTCTAAATTCGTTTTTTTTTTTTTTTCCCGACAGAGGACGCTGATCCATATCGGCACTACGTGTTTATTGGTCTTCATATGAAGAATGGCGTAACATCTGCATGAAGCGACGGCTTCTTCTATGATTATGACAACTGGTGGTCACTGGCAATTTTGGTTAAGATACCCACAGAGTGCTCACCAGGGAGAGTGATTGCTTCAGTTCCTTGGTCAATCTGCAGACAATTATTACGTTTTATTTACCTTACATTTGTAAATTTATTTTTTGTTTATTCACCTTAAATTTGTTACACGTAGTGCTCTACAGCTGATTCACTCGGTTTTGAGTGTATCATCAAGTACTAACATTTCCATGTTGCCAACAGTGTGGACAAATCTAATCCAAGCGTGAGGCTTACATTATTGACTTCAATTTCTTGCGCCATCCCATGCATCTTCAACAACAAAAGTTGTGGTTAAATGATCGGTAGCATTATATACACCATGTGTTTTAGAAAAGAGTCTTGAAAATACTGCTGTCATTAAATAAAGAAAATTAAAAGAAATCGATAGATGTATTACTTTTTTTAAGGTTAGACCAGAAGTTTGTCCTTTTAAAATTTGTAAGTTTAAACAAGACAACAATACAAAAGTGGAAGGCACAAAAAGGAACATGTATAAAAAGTGACTTATGGGACGGAAAGCAGAAGTAGGGAGGAAGTTGCGCTCACTCGGATAGTGGAGATAACTGATTTCTCACTCCCCGGTAGACTGGTAAACCCTACAGCCACGGTAGGACTCAGTGGACGTAGCGGTCTAATACACAAACTGACAGGCAGCTATACTTGAAAGCTGAGAATTATGTGACACGGTACTTAAATATGAATAAAAGCTCTCGTCGGCGGCATTTATCTATCATGGCTATTAAAAACTTCATACCATGGCACTTTATTCAGTAAACTGTGTATGTGCAGTAGATTAGAGGAAAGTGTAATAGTTTCCTCCTTACGGTGAGCGAGTTGCCCGCGAGCAAGCTAACAGGAAACGTGGATATGTATGGTAACAATTTGTCTCTAAAGGAGATAATTCTTCTATTGGTGGAATGTCTTTTGATGACAATAAAAGTCGCTGATTGTGGGTAGCGTGGTTATGTGAAAATGATAAAACTGTTCGAGTATTTTAAGTAATTACGTGCACTAAAAAAAATAACAATAAAAATCGCACAAGGATAAGATTGTTTTCATATTAACTTTTTTTTTTCAGGTTTGCGCGCGAGGTTATACATAAACTAAGTCTTTCAAAGAACGAATGTGCAGTAATAACTCGGAAAAGCATCGTCATTGGCATAAGATCATTGGAGACAGAAGTACTATGTGAAAATTTACATATTTTTCCTATGAGTGCATTCATAATGAATATGCAACAATAATCAGATTTAATGGGTATCAAAAACATAATCGAAATCTGGAATTGCAGTATTTTCTGAAAGGAAGGATATATTTACAAGTAGCCTACCAAACTGATCACATCGTTGTGATCCTGTTTTGTTTTGACTAACTGACTACACAACATTATTATACTGCTCAATGTCTCCTTCAAAAAGCACAGGTTGATTTGAATGAAACGTGTCAACCACGGCTATCGTATTTTCTATTTATGTCTTATGTCCATATGCATATATTAGAAGAACTTGAAATCACATGGCAGAATTAACCACCTGAAACCGATTTATCTTTTCACATTGTCTGAACGGTGCAATTAAAAGTCGTACGAAACGTTTGGACATGAAATTTCATGTTTTTACTTTAAACTTAGGCACGCAATCACTGTAAGCTAAAGGGACTATAGAAACTACCCGTCTTTTGACGTTTGATGACTTTTGTTAAGTTTGTGAACCTGAGATGACGAGGTTTAGTTAAAACTCATCTTGCAGTAGTCACCTCCGATAGCTTCGACCCCAGCAAAATGTGTTGACAAGGTTGAAAATGCCCAACGTACTTTTAAAGGTATGTGTAACACTGACGTCCCGTTGTGAAATTCATTAAATTGTACACCAGGGACGGTATCTGCCCATCCATACTTTTTCTACACATTTTTAAGTTGTGCTTTGAACAGGAGCAAAACAAAAATGAAAAAGTAATCCTGATGTGATAGTCTGTTTTGAAGTCAAATTTGCCGAAATGAAATTATTTGGTGTCTAAAAACAGCAAATCATTATGTATGGCAGGGTCATTCAGTCGTATTCTGCAACTGCCGAAGTATATGATTATTTTATAGAGGATTTGTTTTCGTTCGTGCAGTTTTTTTTTTTTTTTCAACTTGTAGACCTACGTTACTCTGACTAAGATTTTGGTTTTACAATCTCCTCCATCTTGATTAAGATTACTGGGAGATTTCTTTCATTCTGCCTTACTAGTCAGTTCCCTTACGTGAATCAATAACCTTGCTGACTCAACTCAGATATGTGTGCACTTTAAAATATGGCATGTTGTACATTGAAATACCGTCTCTGAAATTCAAAATATTGGTGTATATCTGGACAGTCTACAATTTTTGTCAGTGGGGTGGCTTGAATGGTTCAAGGAAAACTATACTAAACAATTAGCACCTGACAAGTTTTTACGTACAACTCCCACTATCTTACTCCTACCTTTCGCGGCACGTAAACCTAAGCCTCACCCCTAACATTCTCTTGGCGAGCTTTCCATAGTAAAATTGCCCGAGTGGAGTTGTCAAGTGACATCTTGAAAGCAATTCGTATACGTATACTCTTGATACTGTACATTACAAAAGCAAAGTGAAGAACGTTAAGTGAAATCGAAAAGAATGGCATACATTTTCCAGCTGAATAATCAAAACGAATTACAGTCAATAGAATATGTCAAAGGATTAATGGAATAAAACGACTAAAGGTACAGTTAATAATTGAATAAAATGAATTTTAATTGCAAAAAACAAAATCCGATTGAAACTGAGTTAATAAGATGAAAAAAAATATTGAAGAAAAAGGCAATACGTATAAAATGACTCTGAAAGAAAGAGACATCAGCGTTGGTTAAAGTTCATTTCCCAAAAACATTAATTCAAAGACAGTCAGAAAGTCTGTCAAAACCTACTCTCCAATCTGTGATTATTGCAAAAGTTTTGAATAACTACTTGAAATTGTGATGAAAAGTGCACCTAGTGTTGTGTCATAAAATTAAGTTTTTTTTTCAATACATATTTAAATATTAACAAAAACAGCTGTCTATTGGACAGGATGTTCTCAAAAAATTAAAGGGATCCGTTCAGACGTATTAGATGATTTGGTAAATGTAACATTATTTTTTTATCAAATCGAGCAAGCATTTGGTCCTTTGAAACTGCTTTCATTGCCAAGTATGTTTATATAACAATTTGTGTTTCAATTCTCAGCAAAAAAAAAGTCGTCAGCGTCCTTGATAATAAATTATTTACTTAACTGGCATTCGACTGATATATATTTACAAGAAAAACGAGGATAACTTCATTGAACAGAGAGATGCTGACGTACACCAGAATTTACAGAATTTATGTTGTACAAATTAGATGAAGGATACCTGATGATGTCCTCTTTGGCAGTGATTTTGATAATTCTGTCCATTTTAAATGAGTGTGAGGGAGACTGTAAATGTCTCGATAAAGACTGGACACCGGTAGAAGGTATGGGCTGCCTCCGGTAAGTAACGAGCAACGCATTTGGAAGTTATTTTAATTGGAATCTGTAAAGTTAAACTTTGCAACAAACGTATCATTTTCAATACAATCATGTGCACACTGGGTGTGTAATCCTCGATATGTAAGGGTTTTTTAATGATTATTTACTCCATTGTGAAGGGTAAGATCATAAAGAAGGTTTCTGTAGGTAAAATCTTTGTACTTAAGAAACATTGCATAATTCAATGTGTTGGAAATCGCTAAAAATCATTTCTAAACAGTGTTAAAAAGAGTGATACACTCATTGCGCAATCGTACTATGTTCAGTCACGCTACAAAGGTATTCACGTGATTATCGCTAAACATACGGGTGAAATGTTTCTTATAACGAATTATAATGTTATAAACAGAAACTGATCATACTTCAGCAAGAAGGTTTGAAGCATGAACGTCAAAATCTTATTTGGATATGTAAAAAAATAGGATTACTTCTTATTCTAAAGTAGTCTCGTCATGTTGTGATTTATCCAATAGTTACATTATCTTTTTGTAGTAATTGCAAATCCTTCTCATTCTTTCACAGTTTTTAAGTTAACTTTGGCAAGTATTGCCAAAGTTTCCATTGTCATGCTGATCGTTGAGTATGTTATTATTCAGTATTGTTTTCCATTTTCTATCCTGTATCATTTGGCATTTGCGATTTATTCGTAGATATTTTACCAAGCCCAAGACTTTTATGGAGGCCGGAAGGAAGTGCAATCTGTTTACCCGACGTGCTGGAGCACTAGTCCATCTGGCTTCCATCCACTCAGATGATGAAAATAATGCCATGCAAGCAATGATTCCAAAGGTAATGTGAACACATGTACGCTTTAATCTTTCAAAAGCAATATGCCAATTCATCTGGGGACAACTTCCTTCGTTCTGTTTAACGTCTGATACAAACAACACAGAAAGTTTTAAACAAAAGTTTGGAATTGACTAGTTGGATGATGTGTATGTTTGCTCTCTAGGATGGACGGTGCAGAGATAACCAGTATCCGTAGTCAATAACATGGGCTGAAGCAGAAAATGAGTTTTTCTCTTCTTCTTTTCTTTCACGCACAGTTGGTTAACCCTTTGGAGCCTCGTGTGTTTATTAATCTTCGCACGTATGGTAACGTAACTTGTCCTGCCTGGACCGACGGTTCCTTTTATGATTATGGCCACTGGTTTGGGGGAGAGTCGAATTTTTTTCACGTTTGGAGAAAGTTACATCATCGGGGGATATAGTTGGCGTGGTCAGTGGATGAATGCTTCCCCTTTATTGTCGTTTCCTTATATATGTAAGGCACCGTGTATGTAGTAATGTCTGGACGAGGACATTTTCACCAACGAAAACGACGGTTGCGGTGATTAAATGAAGAAGATCCAATGAAGATAATAAAAAAAAAAAAAATACGTAATTCGTATGTTGAATTGGTTGTGGAGAATCTATCATTGGCAATTGTAACGATAAGTGCATGCCTATATCTCGACAATGTCAATTCATGATTTAGGTAAAGAATATACAAATGGCCGTTACAATCTGCTAACAAATGTGCTTCAATGTGCTTCTGTTTGATTAACTTGTTTCTTACAGTTGAATAATTAAACGATAATGCGATCGCCTTTTAACTTTAAACGCTTTATAACGTATCATTGAAAACTCCACTTAGGATTTGACTCGACTCGGAAATAGCAAAAGGTGAGAACAAATATTTTTTAATAAGCAGAATATATTAAAAAATCAAGACGACTATACATTTTCATGAACCATATGATATCCTGATATTTGTATAATTGATTTTTCCTACTATTTCTTAACTACTTTGGTTTGATATGCCAAATACATTGAAACATTGACGTATGTGAGTTTTTTTCATAATTTCACATCAACGATTTAAAGAAAGAATAAGTAACATACGTGGGACCACATTAACGCAACACATGAAAATGTCAGCAGCAAACCCAATATTACCTACATTGGGTTTGCTGCATACATTTGTATTTTAACTAATACAACATTTACGCTATCGTCTCGTCGATTATGTGTTTTTTTCTTTTTATCATCACGTCCTACCTATAACATGCCTGGTATTTCAAGAACAAATGTAGTTTTCCACTCGGTAGGATTTCCTTTTTTACCCTTTATTTTCAATTTTTAAGCAAATCATGTAATGTCCAAACAAAGTTTTGGTTGAATGATTTGTGCTAGAGATATGCATAATAGCTCTTGCAAGAGCAACACCTATAAGAGTCATGGAAATGATTGAATCACACTACAAAGAACAAAAAGGGAATACTCTCACAACCACGTGCACGGTACTACGGAAACATCAACCCACGTATAATTGACATTTTAGTTAATGTCAATATTTTATTTTAAAATTTATAATTCATTTAACATTGATACTAGATTGACACACGATATTATAAAGTGCAAACAGGCGCCTTCTTTAAAAGTTGAGTAAGGTGTGGGGGATGGAAATCTTTGAACTGGGAGATAGATGGTTACTTAAGCGACGACACAACGTAAAGTAAAGTCACGGGACCATTGAGGAACTTACGACACCAGGCCTAAACCATCAAAAGGCTAAAACATCAAAGGGCGAATATGGCAATAGCTGCTTCGAGGGGAGGGAATGTCACTTAAATTGGTTGAACTAAAGCAATTATGGTTGCTACTACTATCACGTGGAGTCCAGGAGCCAGCAAGGTACCCTATGGAAGTAATTTCATGATAATTAGTCCATGCAATGACTTTCTACTTTGGAATTTAACTCAGACGTACACTATTAGGAATGCCATTCGAATACCAGTAATTTCGTCTACTTCAATGATCATAATTTTGCCTTCAGTCGGTCAACTACACCTCTTTGAAAGTTTATCAATTTAATTGCCAGAATATGAGGGGTTGGCCAGCAACGTATATATATATAGATATATATATATAGATATAGATAATAGATATATATATATATAATATATATATATATAGATATAGATATATATATATATATATATATAATATATATATATATATATATATATATATAATATATATATATATATATATATATATATATATATATATATATATATATATATATATATATCTATTATATATATATATATCTATATATATATATATATTTTTTTTTTTTTTTTTTTTTTTTTTTTTTTTTTAATCGCACACTGGTAAAATTTAACTAGGCACATTGAGTTGTATCATGAAATTCACTACGTTTTTTTCAACACCTGCCAAGTTTCTCTGACATACTTTTGACAAATAGTAAATAGTGAAACTAAGAGAATCCCCGTGTGTCACATGGAAAGAAGTATCTGTCAGAGAGCGATTGACTAACGACTCAATTTTGGTTTATGTAAAGTCATGACCAGGCACTTTTCAGTTTTTAGTAACTGTTGGTTATAGGACTTTACAAATCATGTAAACGATAGAAATTGTCATGTGCATTGAAAGTAAATTCTTCCAGTACATCTGTTGGCATAGTAGTCATCGTTGTACTAGGTGTATACACAACAACATGTGGGTGTGGAATCTTCGTGGAGTTTTAACATGTCATGCACTTTTAACATGTCATGCATTTCTGCATATTATCGTCATGGAATGTAATGTAATCGCGATATCTGTCAGTCATCATATTACTGCCAACGTTACAAAAGCCAGGCATATTACGTTACACATCCTTGCCTTAATGTGACACATCCGTACTACAAGCTGCATGGAGTACAAGAGACCATTGTTTAACTAATCTTACTTGTACATACGCTGTAATATTGGTTCAAATGAATGTTCATAACAGGAACGAACAACAATAACGAACAGAGAATAACATTATCGGTTGATCTGTTGTTACGTTATTGGTTCGTTTTACATTTAATTTATTGTTTATATTTACACATGATGATTGGTTGTAACAAGGTATACCGCGATTTAACTTTGCTTCCCGAACTTATATTTGCAATATCGATTCTAGATATTGCATAAATTATCAGCATTATTAATAGATTGGGACAAGTTCAAACAAGGAACACGATCGTTAAATCTCTTTGGCCTTTCTTTAACTTTCCTGGTGACCTTTTTATTATCTTTTAAGAAGAACCCATCAGACTGGGTATATAAGCAGAGGCCTCTCATATACGGACCTACCCTCTAAAACGATGTTTGTCTTGCATACATCCCATTCCCGTTAAGACAAAGGGGGCTGTAGGTTGAGAAAATATTTTACTAGCTCGTAGGCTAAGTTGGATATTGGATATAGTAGGTGAAGGTTGTTCTTTTTTTAATTTCTTTTGTTTATATTTTACTTCACAAGTACATCACTATTATTATTTTGTAAACACATACACACATAGCCAATCAAACTTACAATCTATGCATACCTACATACACATATGGGAATAAGCGCATGTGCTAAGGGCGAATTTCATAATGAAGGTTACTTTAATACTAAACACATAAATTTTACAGAAGTCAATGATATATGTCATACAAAGCGTGGTGATTATGCAAACAACGCTGAAAAATATACCGTCATTGTAACATGCCCTAGATTAACTTAAACTTAACCTTATTCTTTTCGATCCTGTGCTAGCAGTTTTACTCTCCCAATTACGACAATTAGTTTGCCAATGGTAACCATTGAGAACTTTACTTTTTAACGGATATTATGACTGTAAATCGGTAGAGGTCGTCTCCGCCACGGTACCAGTCATTTTTCCTACACGACTTTATATATACGACTGTAGTCCGATATGTAGAGTGTACAAGAGCTGTATGCGCCTGTAGGGACTTGGGGTGTTCGGATCATAGGATATACCTGACATGTTTTCTAGATGCATTATGAGTAAGGAATAAATCGATGGGCTTACGCTTAGTTCTGACGTATTTTGTGCATTATTGGGCGTCTGCAGATCGCCTGTCCGGTATCGGGCCATTTTTATGCATCGGGAGGGGGGGGGGGGGAGGGTTCATTTTACTTCGGATTTAAAATCGATCTCGACACCGAGAATGTGAAAGTCATCGCCTTCTAATTGGCAGATGTTCGGACGATTTCCTTCTGGACATCTAACAGATCATCGTTAGATCTGAGTTAGCGTTGGATCAGCATCGACTGAAATTAATCAGTCTATGTATTTGCTAACGGGGGTAACAAAAGCTAACTGCACGAAGACGAGTCATACATCGGATCTTATTTGGCTTGCAAACGGCCGATGATTGGCTGGTCACCGGTGAGTGTACTTCGTTGTTAATGTTGGCTTAACACTCAGAACGGCCAGATACAACTGCTCTCAACTGCTTTACATGTAATTTTACTTAGTGGTTCTCAACACTAATGCTACAATTGTGCTATATTGGAAAAAGGGAGAAGGGGAGAAAACAAAGAGATTGAATAAACTCCCGAGTTTAATAGGAATATTAAAAAAAAAAAATCTGCCAATGAATATTGAATTTCGTTTCTGTCAAAGTTTCACGTCTCATTTGCTGTCTTTTTTACAATCTTTTTGTATACTTTTAATTTCCGAATACTTCAAACGATAGAATGCAATGTTGAATTCAACGTTTTTCCCTTCCTCAAAAAAGAGTTCCTTATAACTTCGTTTTTGATATTACTATTGTAATCTTCTTTTGCAAGAAAATTCTATATTTTATTCATTAAAAAAAAAAAAAAATCGTACGATAATCTTTTGATAGGTGGGAGAGAGCATGCGATGAGCCGTGGTTGGCTTGCCAAACGGTTGTGGGAGAGGAGGTGTCTAGATGTGCGACACTGATAAATAGAATTCCAATTGGTATTCCTCTTTTTACGACTGTGAATGCACATACACTTTCGGAGAGATGAAAAATTGTCAATAGTCCCTGTTGAGATGATATTTTTTAGTTACGCATGAAGTTACTTTTGCTGTATATCATTTTGTTTTCGCACGTTATATAAGTGGATGCATTCAAGTGTTCTGTCGATGTAAATTCTGTTGTGTTGTTTTGTCATGGTGTCTTGTTGTTTTTATGGTGTCTTTGATCGTATGGTCACATTGCTGCTGTCGAGTTGTCTTCCTGCCTATGTTCTCGGTAGTTTTGAAGAATTCGTGGCCAGATTCTTTTGTGAAGGGGAAAATCATCTCATCGTCCCTATTTTTCACTCCCGTCCTGCAGGAGGAGTATACGGGGCGGAGTGTTGCCCTACCAAGCTTTCAGCCATGATTTCGAAGAAGTCCCTATACACATAGGCCTAAAAGGTATAAGTACCGCTCTAAGGGCACCGGGCACCATCTCCCCTTCCTCTGGAAGGAATTATCTTTGTCATTCTTAGTAAATGGTAAATAAGCGCTTTTTATGACACTTGCACCCAGGAACCTAATAACAAAATTGAAAAGTTTAAGAGGGCGCTGAGTGTTTCCAGTACTACATTAGCAGAGTGCCACCATCAGTTGGACAGAAACGCACTTGGAAATTTTTGGCTTTTCCAACCCTTCAGATGGCCGTCAACGGCAATTCCTCCTGTGTTCAGGCTGTATGTACCCATCGTTGAAATAGGGACTTCATGCAGTTTCACAATTATTGCTAAAGAGATAAGAAATCAATGTAGGAAAAATGGTTATACGTATCAGATTGGTTAATATGATACGAAAATCATAATGTATAATTCATCCCCCCAATCATCCCTCGGTCATCCTTGAAACAGTTCGCAAATAGTAGAGGAAAATTGTATTGGTTGATAACGGCCTATTTTAAGGTTGAAAATAACAAAGACAGTGGCACGTTATCTAATGCATCGAAACGAAGCAGAGCAACATCAGAAATTTTCGGGTGGAAACTTAAGGGTACAACATGAGCTTGTTGTATGGAGCCGTGTTGAAACATTTCCATTTTTTTTTTTTAGAAAAAATGAAAATGACATACTAAGTAGTCAAATCGACATATTTTCAGGTAGTAGAATTGACGCACTTCGAAATAATTATATGACTGAATATCGGCTGGGTATTGGTCATAACTTTAGTTGGCTTTGACAACCAATAATTTCGTTTTTTTTTTGGGGGGGGGGGGAAGGGGTGGTTAAATTCAGTGTTAGTGTTGGACAAAAATAGTGGAACATTGTTTCAAGAATCCATGACATCATCACCACGCAAGATTTTGGTTGGCAGTTCGGGGAGAGGTACCGAAGAGGCGTCTTGCGAGAAATAAACATGCCGACAGTCCAGGCTGCGGCGGATTCCACTCCCTAGCCCCATACGCGTACATTGCGTATAACGACACAGTGCACGTATGGCCAATCGAAAGGTCGAATCAACTATTTCACACCTTTATGAACACCACGTCTGAATTGTGAAATTAATCTGTTTCGTCTCAGCTTTCAGCGTCATACAAAGTCCGCAAACACTTGTTAAGCCAACTAACGGTCTACCCCCCCCCCTTCAGTTTAGGCCCTTCTGGTCTCCCATACTCCGTCACCTTATCCTCCCTTCTCCCTTTTTTCTTCTCTTTTGTTTTTATTTTGCTCTCATTTGTTTCAACATTATCGATCGCCCCCCCAAAATTTATGTGAAGAGCTCTCTCCCCCTGCCCCCTCCTCGACCGCTGGTTACACCACCGCAATTGGGTTACGACCTCAATAGTTTCGTCATTATCGATATCCTGTTGGTTCCCCTAATACTCCGTATTCTCACTAACATATACTGATAGTGCAATGACTTTACTTTCGAGAGACTACGTAATTTACTCCAAGAAGAGAAACGAGTCAAATTCGACATAATCGCATAAAGGAGGCTATCTTGTCTTGTACATGAACGTTTATTTTTTGTACGCGACAAATATTAAGAGTTATCATTCAGTAATTAACAACAGTAATTAAAGCACTATTACGAGTTCTCATTCAAAAGTAATTAACGCAGTAATTACCGTGTCTTCTACCTTCAAACACCTCCCCAACGTCTCTAAATGTCGGTGAACAATCATTTTAGAAAGAAAAATCAACTGAAGACAAATTTTCTCAAACCCTGATTTCCCATTTAAGCGATTACACTCGCCAAATTGACCCTTAAATGACGGCCCGCTTTACACCTACGTATCGTATAGGTATATAATGTAAATCCCTGGGTGTTCAATCAAACTCTGCATCTACTATAATATATATATGCAAAAGAGCGAATGTTTATGGAAAACCGATGATATCCAACTGCGTGGATTGCCAGCGTGTCTGTGTTTTTACTTCTTCACATATATTTGCAAGGGTGGGATTTGAACATGGAGTGGATTCTCTCACGGCAACAACCTTGGAACAGTTTTAACAGAATCAGACCTTCAAAACTTGAAGATGGTTTAGCCATGTGTATCAATATAACGTAGCCATGTAATATAATGTAGCCATGTGTCCTAATATCCTATTGAAGCCTAGTCAATTCTTAAGTGGTGAACAAAGTAAATTTCCAATGGAAAACAGATGATCACAAAGAAAGGCGTTTGTGATGTAGGCTTATCTCCTTCAACGTCGTAATTTCTAGAGAAAGTAAAATCCTCAAGAACTCACCCAGGTGCACACCGAAAATTACTTGACATATCGACTTGTGTACGAATAATATATTTAAAGCAGAGAAGAAAGAAATATGATACAATATCAGGAATTGCTATGGAGCAAGATGAATATTGTAAAAATATTTTCCCTCCAGTTTCATCTTGAAGTCGGTGACACCCTCTTTATTACATTACAGTTAAGTTACCTACTAAACTGTAAGTGAATAAAGTTAAAAGAATAAAACACCACAATCGTTAAGGACATCGGCGATTTGTATTGTTTCATAGTTCATACAATTGATGACATTCTCAAGATATTACGCAATATTAACTTGCCTGAGTCCTTGCGATTTAGCAGTGACATGTTTACTCTGTCAAAAATCAACTTTTCAAAGCGCAAGTATGGTCATGAAGCTTTTAGACAGTTGGAGAACGTATAAGATTGACACTTTTGAAATTTATCGTCTTCCCACATTGATAAAAAAAGAATATATTATAAACACTTAGTGTGCAGTTAATGGGAAACATGCACGACCGAAACGATATCAAGTCAACCGTAGGGTCGGTTGGTTAGAAATCGACATCGGTTGCAAAATTACTAAATACATGGGGATTTGCAAATGTAAGCAAACTGATGGATGGAAGATGCCTCAAGGTCCTTCCACGAACCCAGACATGCAGATCCCGCGGAAAGGACACCGTATCCTTCCGGAAACGATATGTCACTCTTTGCGAGTGAACACCACCTTTGATGATCATAGAAGGAGCCGTCTATCCATGCAGGAGTTATGCCATTCTTTAAGCGAAGACCAATAAAAGCGAACGGCTGCAAGCTGTCAAATGGCTGTGGAAAAGCAGATTGATGAAAAAAAAAAAAAAAGAGCGATCCTCTAAAAACAGGTAAAAAATAAAATAACCGGTTTCCGTTTGCGTTAATCCATTCAGACTTTGATTGGATCATCCCATACGAAAAGAAAGAAACAACTGCATGTACAAAAGATTAAACAAAATACAAAGGAAAAAAAAAGAAAAATAAAATTACTGACAGTAGTCTATTCTCATCATTTGGAATAAAACATTGCTCATTGGTGGGAACAGCTTTTGGATATATATATATATATATATATATATATATATATATATATATATATATATATATATATATATATATATATATATATATATATATATATATATATATATATATATATATATATATATCTATATATATATATATCTATATATATATATATATATATATATATATATATATATATATATATTATCTTTTTTTTTAAAGATGAACGTGTATGAACGGGTTTAGATTACCTCAGGAATCATCGCCCGAATAACATTAAACTCGTCGTCAGAGTGAACGGAGGCCAGGTGGACTATTTTTCCAGGTTTTGTACTTAAAGTGTAACAGGCCTCTTCGGCATCCATGAAGCTTTTCAGTTCCGGAAAATATCTAAGAAAGAACACAAAAACAAATAACATTGTGAAGAATCCTTCTATAGGGGGAGTATAGCAAATGGCAAATGAAACATGGAAAATGCAAATAGAAAGAAAAAAAAACCTAGCACAACATGTAATTGGACTGAAGAAGAAGAATCCTACTTTACGTTTGAATTAAATTTTAGACAGTGATTAACCGTAGACAAAATTTGATGTTAATATATTGCATTTACTGTGGTAATGTTTCTTTCATAGGAATGTTCGTCCCAATACAGTTCCAAAAATTTTTACCCTGTAGGGATTAGTTTTTCATTACTTTGATACAACCGTGGCTGCTTGCATACTTAAGTACAGAGCCAGTTTGTGTACCGAAAACCGTGTAAATAATAGCTAGCTTGATGAGCGAGAACGTTATTATGACAGGTGGGGAAAATACAGAGGGGAAACCACAAAGTCTCCTCTCATCCGTCTGGTTGTCTAGAATCAATCATTCTTTTAAACGTATGTATTATAATAGATTAAGAATTTGAACACCTAGCGCTTTACATTATATACGTACACAGTACATAGGTACTCGTAGCTAGGCGCAGCACTCGGCCACGGATGTGTAGATGGCCGCTCAAGAGTTGTGTAAATGTAAAGTCATGAGTCCGCGTCAAAGTACATATTCCCATGTAGATCGCGTGTGCGTCAAAGTAATCCTTTGATTTCCTTTATTTCTCAGATCAGCGCGACACCACTCCGCGCGTTTTAAAATAGTTCTAATAAACACGTCTCAATCATTTGCACTACTCAATTTCTTTTCTGGTCAAAACGTACTGTAAACTACTTGTTTCCGTGGCTAGTGTATACACGACATGTAACAGTAAAAACATACTGAGTATGAGTATTACCAAAAGAATGTAAAATGACCACTGTAGTAGATATAATCCCTTGGTGCTAACATCGTTGCATAGGTTGATACAGTAAGTCACATTGTATGAAAAGCAAAGATATAATAAGTTTCGTTGCACCTTGCACTAGCAGACCTGTATATGACCGGTATACAAAATTTTATATGCAAATGATGTTTGTATCTGTAATGGAGTCGAAGGTCAAATTCAGGGTTCAAAAGTCAAATTTGACACCGAAAAAGTTGCGTCTGCAACACCTCATAGACTGCAAGGGCAATGAGGATGAAAGTTAGTAGAGAGGTGACTCATGGTCTGAAGATAAACGATAGTCGGAAAATATTGAATAGAAGTTGGAAAATTTGATCTGTTTACCAGTACCTACCCAGTACCAGATTTAGTTTCACTATCATGATTTTTACACTTCAATATGAAAAATTAAATCTGTTATTTCAGATTTATTGAGGATTTTTCAAACACCATGTAATCCTAGACAAAATTTGATGCAACATCTGGCACCGTTTTATTCTGTAAGGTTAGGTATACTGGTAGACAGATCAAAATTCCAAATATTATTTAATTCTTTCCGGCTATCGTTGCTCTGACAGATTGTGGGGATGAGACACCCCTCAAACGCCCTCTACCCCAGTCGCGACGGCCCTGACTAAAGAACTATAACATTAAGTATCATTGTCTTTATCTCTCAGGTTGAAGAATTAAAGAGATGATCAGTTTAAAAAAAGAATAGGACTATTTGCAAGGCACGCATCATACTTGAAAAAGTTACTTTAGAAAGGTTTTGCCTATTTTCGTAAAGTGTGCAAATGAGAAAAAGAAATGGAACTCTTCGGACTCATTATTTTTTAATTATATGATGATTTTTCCGCATAGTATTATGTCGCCAGCAAATGTGGAATGCGAAACTAGACGATGGAAACATATAGCCTACAGTCTAATGGTAATTACTTTTGTCGCTGTGCAGAAAATATACTACATTTTATGTTGCTTAAATGAAGGCAAAAAGAACCATGCTTTTTATTACTTTATTATTTTAGTTTAAACGTAACTGCACAGTACTTCCTAATTAGTGAAATATTGATAAAAGGATTACAACACTGTTACAATACGGCGATCAGGCTCGTTTGAAAGTGATAGGATTCGTTTCAAACTTGTAAGCCATGTATCCACAAAATAAGTTCTAACTTTTCAGTCTCTTACTCACTTGAAACAACCGACACCTTCCATGGAGGTCCAGTCGTCAGCCGGGCAATGGCAGTCTGCCTCACATCTACCTAAGAGGGACAGGATTAAAAAAATCACAAACACCGATGGAATCATGGTTTTAGACTTCTTTGCATTTGTTAACTTAAACGGTAAGTACTTCTGTAAATCAGATTCTCTCCTATGGTTTTTTTCAATTTCTGTCTCCGGTTTAAATATTTTCTTTTTTTTTTATCATCTGCATATCGAATGAAAGTCAGTGAAGTAGATTTTTGACAAGCAGCCGACCTTTTTTTTTTTTTCAGCTGGTAACGTAAGCTGTTGTTTTGATCAAGAGGAAGTAAGGCACCATCAACGCTAGATTTAAATACAAATAAAATAGTTACATGTTTTCCTAATCCACAGTTGGTAAATCAGCGTTCCTGAAAGTTTAAAGAAACCATCAGCAACATTTTCTACGTTTAGTGAGAAAAATTGTCTCATTGTTTATTTTTAACCATATGCTCGAAGTCGCGTAATAGGTGGAAATATATTTTGTATTATATAGTCGAATACGTAATTATGACAACGAAAAAAAGAAGTAAATCATTGAATCTCTTGTTTTTTGTTTATAATAATGGTTAACATTTAGTACAGGTTTACTGGCAGTCTTTGAATGCATTCTTTTGAAAAAGAGTGTTCAATTAGTACGTTATTCGTTTGTTCTTCAGTGACATTTTATACTCAACGTTTGTTTCTTTTTTCCAGTCACGTCATCTATTTTGCTATACTTTAAAAAAATGTCTGAAAATGTGCAGAAAATAAAACAAAGAAATAAATAAGAATTACAGAATTTGTCTGGAACTAATTACTAGAACATTTCTGTATTCCTTTTATACTTCTTTGTTTATTTTCTTTGTTTTATTTTCTGTAAATTCACATTTTACAATTAACATTTTTAACAGTGTAGGTTCTACCGATAAGTCTCATAATACACAACATTGTCCCTTTTGTGTCTCTCCTGAGTTAAATGTATTTGCAATTTTATTACAGTACAAGTTAGTAAGTTTTTCATATATAACAAGTAAAGTACTAGACACAATGAAAACAAAACCTACGGTAGCATTTAAGAATTTTGCACATTTCTGATTTTGGGGTTTGTGGTTCTATGTAATTACTCACTTAATCAGAATTTCTTTAATTTCTTGATAGCTTTACACTTTTTTTTTTGAGTAACCAAGAGGGTTGTCAAAGAATCTCAACTACGTGATAATAATGAAAATAGTGAAACTGATGATTGGCAAAAACGTCATTAAAATTTCTGAACCCGCATTTTGTCTTTGGTTTCACTTTTCAACCTAAAAAAAATCCAAGCAAAAGTACAGTTTGAAATTCACCAAACTGGTATACAAAGAAAAAAAAAACTTATGATTATTGGAAACCTTCAAATACAATAATTATCAACTTCTCCCGACACACATTATGTAATATGGATAACAGATTTTCAAACTAGAATTTTGAACGTTCATTGGAGTAAATTTTTGTTGAATAACATACAGCTGAATTCATATCTGTGAGACAGCTATTCATGTTTCGATGTGAACAAAAAGTTGTTTTATTTGAGACATTCTTATGTATTATATTTTTATGTTTTTTTTTTTTGGTAAATAAATATTGGTTTAAAATTAGGTGTCCTTTTTGAATTGCGAACAAATTAAAGTATTACTCCTGAAAAGTTCATTGTGTAATCTTATTGTTCCAAGTACACGTTACCGCATCAATATGGTAAAGCTTTCTGAATGTATAACACACATCCACTAAAGGGTTTAATGAGAATCTATAGTGGGAGTAAAAAATGTGCACTTCTGTGAAAAAGTACACTGACCAGACACGTTGAATATATACCACATCTAGTGAAGAAGTTAAAGAGCATCTATATTGGGAATCAACAATATGCACTTCTATGAAAAAAGTGCATTGATCAGACTCTTTGAATATATATCACATCCACTGTAAAGTATAATGAGTATCTACATTTGGGGTCGACATTGTTAACCTCTATACAAAAGTACACTAACCAGTTTCTTTAAATATATACCACATCCAGTGAACAATTTGATGAACATCTACATTAAGAGTCAACAATGCACACTTCTATAAAAAAAGTGCTCTGACTATTTACATTCAAAGAACCCTTGTTTCAAATCCTCCACACTGTGTTAATAAAAAACATACGGTCTACACTTGTCATTCCACGTCTGCCAACAACAACTAAAATCTGAAACATAACATTTTCAGCATATCATGAGACTTCTTGAGACGGGGTGTTTGAGAACATGTGGTACATTTCTTTACAATGAGGTAAAACAGTATCAAAAGGAGCAGGTCTCATATTTCGTTTTACATTAAGCAGTTTCATGTCAAAAATTGAAACAAATTCTTTATGCAACTATCGGATTCGAACCATTTTGATTATTATTATTAATTCAATATATTTCTCAACTCTTGGAAATGCAAGCTTTCAGTAATGTACAGCGTCATCATTGCGTGCTTAGTTGCATCGGATGTTTTTTCTACGTCTTGTTGTTTTTTCGTTTGTCTAAATGTAACATAGATTACAAAACACTAGAACTTGTGTATGTTGTGCAACGTGGCTCACTCTATTCGAATCCTGCTGTCAATCAAAGCGTTTATTCAAATTAAATCGTTAACCCCAACCAAAAGAATGTGTTGGGATGATGAATGACTTTCAAGGTGAATATGTCCTGAGAAAACCGTTTCGTATACATTTCGCAGTTTCTTCTTTGTAATCAGACTGGAGCATATGTCGTCAACATAAATGCAGCTGGAATATGAGTTCCATGTTCATCTGCCCTTCTTTTTCGATAGTGTTTCAGAGGAGAGAAAATATGGAAAAGATCACGTTTTACTAAATTTGAAATGGAATTAGGCACTCATCTTTCAGAACTTTGAATATGGAAATTGTTTCGACATTTTGTTGTTGGCCTTTCAAAATTCAGACTCTCCAAGAAGTCATAGCAGTCAATAACTGACAGCTAATTGACAACAAAGAGACGTAAGGAGGAATATCAATATTGACCTATGCAAAAATGAGGCTTCGACATTTTTCCCCTTGTTTACTGTCTCTGACACATATTCGGTCTAATTTCAGTCTTCCACTGTCAGTGGAAGGCAACAGTTTGTATTTTGGCTGCAAGACAACTACTTGAACGTTTGTATCTTTCTTTTCTTTTTAATCTTGGAGTTGCATCAACCATTATTCATCCACCATTTGTAGCTCCGGTCATTTATAAAATACATGCGACTCTGAGCTGAGCTGCCAAATAGATCTCTTTCAATTGAGTGAGAAAAAACGTCAAAAAAAAAAATAAAAAACGCATACATGCACAAGCACACACAGTGGAAAAGAAAACATCGTATCTACGTCCCACATTTTTCAGATGGAAATTCATTGTGCGGAGTTTGCAAAGTGACTAACGTTTTATCAGTTTATACCTACAAACTCTACACATACGAATTGCTGACTAACTTGAAGGAAAATATTAATTATGGAGGAAAATATTGCATCTGAAAGCACCGATTTGGAACACGGGGAAAGATGCCTTTAACAGATGACTGTTTTATTTCCGTTTTTTTATAAGAAATCAGGATCCTCATCCGTTCAACTTATATCGATTTGAAAATATGTTATAGACATGTACTGACAACAGGTAAAACAACATAATCGGACTTAAATTCTACTGACCTTTCTCTCAATCTATTTTTAACATAATTAGACAATAAATAAGTAGAAGTGAAGTGAAAAAAGATTGGGAATTGACAACGAGAGGTTCAGTGGAACTTATGTACGTCGATACCCCTAAATACAAAGTCACAAACACTGTGCAAATTTCTTGCGCATATTTCCCTAGACGAGTAAAGATGAATTAAAAGGAGGTTATGTCAATTGGCTTTGTTTGAAAAAAAAGGAATATAATCAGTAATTACTCATTCTACGAATTTCAAGCACCAACCTTTCATTGCCTACTTCACTGCATGAGGGGACTGACCCGGTCCTATTCCTAAAATTGCATTAAGTTAAAAAAAAAAAAAAACTTTGTTGACGGTTTTGTTATTGCTTCAATTGTGTACCAAATGTTCACAATTTCTCACTTGTAATGTCATGAATTTTCTTTTGAAGTCACCCAGTCAATTTACATAAAAATATCAGTTGAACCTGGAAATACTTGCAACAGGCAGAACTTTTTATGTACCTATGCGTTATTGGTGAATTGGGGAGAAATTTTGAAAAATTAATCCAATACGTCAGTCCAAAGGAATTTATTACCTTCAAATTGAAACTTAGGATGACCTCGAATTCGCGTATTCTCTTGTTAAGACATTCCAGTGAAAGGTTGCCATCATTGTCATTGAATTTCATGAAACTTCAGAGATGTTGATATGATGACACCAATTGCTGAGAAAGAATGACAAATCTTCACGCTTGGTTTTGTAAGGTTTGAATTTCTTTTCTCGCGAAATGTATATTACATCCAATACCATGTGTTAAGGTTAGTTGAACGGCCCGAGACACATGAACTCTCTAAATTTAATGTAGCCAAAATTGACCATAGATTGACTGACTATGGACCGTCCTAACCATGGTCGAATTCTTAGGTAAAATTTAAGTTGACCTACTTGACCGTTTTGGTCGTCCATATTTATTTAATCTATGGCCAGTTTTGTTTGGCTGTAGTGAATTGAGATGGCACAGAAAAGGTACACTTCACATTTATCTAGAGTGATTATTGTGCAATGTGAATCTTGGCGGATATTAATTGTCATAATTATTCAATTTCGAATATATCGTCTTGTTAAGATTTTAATCATATCATATGCCGGAAGTGAATGCATTTTTTCGTCCTGGCTCAAGTTTTTGTCTGCCAAACCCGCTCTTTGAATTACTGTTGAATTTTTTTCCCTTGTAGCAAAGGATCTTGAGGCATGTGAGGTAATGAATTTTACACAATCGCAACAGTGTCTTTGATAGGAACTTCAGACAATGTGAGACGAAAACGGCAGTTACACTTAAGGTCTTTTACTAACACAATGAAGAAAAATATGCAAAGCGAGGAATATGTGACATTTTTAACGTCACCACTGTATAATTTTTGATGAACTTGTAAAGGTGATATAATTATAATTGAAAAACAAGAACTGATATCCATTCAGCCTTAGAAAGGTAACCAAATTTTATTTACCAGATTGCCCCAAAAAGCAACATCAATGATTCAACTAATTTGTTACATCAAGTAAAGCCCTCCGGGGATAGAACTTGGAAGACAGTTGGCAGACCGTGCCCTGGAGGGTAGCTCAAAAACATCCCACAGTTATCATTTACTACTATATGGATCAAAGAGAGATTTTCGAGAAAGCCATGTGAAAGAAACTGTCACTAAAATAAATGTGATTATTTGAATGATGAATTTACTATCAACATCTCAAGTTTCATCACTACAAGGATTGAACTGCGTCTCCTCTGTTACTATAACTGATAAAAAAAAATACGATGAGAAAAAATCAGCCTAAATTGAACCGGCATTGGACATCTTTTGCCGAACATAAGAACTGGAGCCTCATATAAATGTATAACTTCTAAAATCTACAAATGCCTCTTATTACTGCAAATAAATTGGCAAGCTCCTTGATCATCAAAGTTAAAAATAGAGGGGTCCTGTCTCATGGGCGTATTGGGGCTGGCATATCAGATTTTTCCATTACCATGATCTCAAACACCTTGTGACTCTCGGTCATTTACTCCACCATTGATCCCAACAGTGGCTGCTTGTTGACCACACATGATCAAATCTGTACTCTCGGTGCTTTCGATTCACTTATTTCAATCAACCCCCCCAAAATAAACTCCAGTACGCTTTCTGTACATGTAACTTCACTCTTTTGCATCGGTGAATCTCTCAATTATTCTCAATTGGAATCCCCATTATTTTCTTTATTCAACTAAGTGTCACTTCTAAATTTTTGTCTTTGACAACCCAATTGGTAGTACGTTCACCTCTCCTTTTTTAGTCTTATCATCAACCTGACGATGGAAGTTGACCTTCCGAAACATGTCGTATTTTTATTAACATCTTTGTGTACACTGTCAATATATTGACGTTTTCCATCAAATCAGGGGTGTATTGTTTCATACATGTACATGTACATATACATATGAACATATACATATGCATATGAACATATACATATACATATGAACATATATAGTGGACGCACTTCTCGTATGCCGTAAGAATGCAAGACCTAACCATGTGGAATTCAACGGGCAATTACTCGTTTATTTGGAAGAAAAAAAAAAACAACCTATTTTTAAAACCGATGTTTGTGGACATAGAATGATAGATTCTTCAAATCAAGAAAGGACAATGGCTTTCTTTGTAAGAAATAAGGGCTGTAATAAGGTCTGTAAGTTTTTTATGCGACATTGCAATACATGTATACATTTCCTTCACTCAACCCTGTAAACATCACTTAAGTTGCCTTTTTTTTGTAGTTGAGATAGTTACGTTTACATTGCAGTACGCTTTGGTTTGAAAGAACAGAAGCAAGCGGCATGAGCGAGCTGGTCTGAGAAATAAAAAGGAATTGACACGGGTGTGAATACTGAGTGGGAGTAATTTGAAGTGCACGCTACTTTTAAACACATACATGTACACTCGCACTTGCGCGTTATTCACACTGGTAAAGTTGCGTGTTCCTACTCTGTGTAAGTAGTGGGTGTGTGTGTGTGTGTGTGTGTGTGTGTGCGTGTGTGTGTGTGTGATTAAGTCACATGTGTAATTTTTGAAAGAAATATCAAGTACAGTAAACGATAAGGACTATAAATGGAAGTCCTCCGAGGATGGTTCCCTTGTTTTGCCCTTAAAAAATTACTTTCCAAATGTGTTGATACGAAGGAAAATTCTTCGGGGCTGAGATAGTGTGACCCGAATCAATTCCAACGGTTTGGAGAAACTGTAGAAAATAAAGAAAAAGACACAAATCCTCTAAAAAATGATCAGCTCCAGTTTGGCAGCTGCACTTTACGACTGAATGACCTTGTCACGCATATTGTCACGAAAATGAGTAGCTGTTCCGATTGTGTTTATACCAACCAAAGGCTTTTAAACAGATTAATGCATTGACAATCTCGGATGAACAGATACTGCCCCCACTGTGCATTTTTATTCATGACACTATGGGAGGTCAGTGTCACGCATGCCTATCAAAAGTACACTGGCCATTTTGAAGCATACCTATGAACACAGCTAAAATGCTAATTTGACCTATCAGTTTGTGAATATGTCACGTTGTAAAAAAATAAATAAATAATATATATATAGAGAGAGATAGATATATAGATATATATATATATAGATATATATATATATAGATATATATATAGATATATATATATATATATATATATATATATATATATATATATATATATATATATGTATATATATATATATATATATATATATATATATTATAAATATATATATATCATACTGTCAATCGCGTTTTATGGTTGTTTCTTAAAGCTTGAATATCAGTTGAAAATTTGTCAGTGAATGTAAAATTCTGTGTAATATTTAATAGCTACATGAAGTTAACATTGTTTCAGCCCTATCTTGGCATGGATGAATTAATGTTCATATCCATTCCCAATATTGTATTGTCTGATTTTATGTTACAGTTAGAGAGTGCTATGCTTTCTTTGAGAGTCTGGATTTCGTGGGGCCAACAACCATTTTCATTCTAAAATTTCTGGAAAACTAGTACATAGTTTTGTTTAAACTTTTATGACAATTGGTCCTTTTCTACCTTTTCTTTCATGAAACACTGACAAAAACAAAAACACGGATGACCAGGCCATTATTACTCGAGTTTAACTCGTGGGCAAGTCTTAAAGATGTGTTAAAACAAATATTAACGTTCATGTACAAAGTCGTGAACATTTTCACTGAAGCAGTGAATTTTAATTTTAGGATAAAATGTTACTCCCTACGTAAAAATGCACTTTGTACTTCCCTGACAGAAAGTAAGAACACAAGAAATACTTGTCCACGTCCCATCCCACGAGTTGATAATAGAAACAAAACTGTGTCAAATCTTAATTGCGAACATTGTATTGATATTGACTTGGACGGGATGAGGGAGCCATTGCATGCATGACAGTGCTTTTAATAAGACTTGGTGGCCGTGCATCTACTCCCATAGTTAATGCTAGAAATTGTAGATATTATGCAAGGCGGTTGTCTGTAGTCAACACCTCATGGTAAAAGTGTCTTATTAAAGACTTACAAGATTTACGACTAGTAATTTTGATCATCTATTACAGGAGAATTGTGGCGTCAGTCACGCGTTACGTCTTCGAAATAGGTTGAAGATTATACCACCAGTATATCAGTAATACTCAACAGGTGTGTAAGAAAAAAAAAAAAAAAAAAAAACTTTTTTAATTTTGTGAACCAACTCAAACATGTGTCCCTTGAAACCAGAGTTTGCAAATTTGCAATTGATGACAATAGAGATACATATATCTTTGATACGAAATGGACTTAACATTCGGAGAAGAACCGCGATTAAGTGATGCTGCAATTGTCTTGATCCCCATAACTGTCGTAAATGATAATCAGAGAAACGGTAAGGAAATACCTGCAAAAGTTTGAAACTTTTGAAGTTTTACTCGTTTTAGAGAACTGATCATGTTACAAAGTGGAGGTGGGTTTTGGTTTAATATCATTTTTTTTTGTATTTGATATCCGTCGTGTTGAGAAAAAAGTATGAAATCCTGTGCAATATATTGTTTTTTTTTTTTTTTTCTGAAGACAGTTTTTCTTTTTAAGTAAGGGTTTTGCTTCTTCTCGATTCGGGGGAAGGGGCTGCTGGTCTCCTGCTTTCGTGTAACTTTAAAGCCAACAATATTTTAGACTTTTATGTTATCATAGATAATTGAGAAGTTAAATCGAAAACTCCTCTTGCATATACCTAGACGCTGCCAGAGACGTTTGCTTTGTTCAACACTTTAAAAAAATAATTAAATTTAATGTTAATAAAGCTTAATCTAAATGTCTTAAGTCATTGCAACTTGATGTAATTCAATGTCATCCTCAGGCAAGAAGTTACTCACTCATGTGTTGTCTGTATCAGATTACCTGATCATACTGTCATTTTACCACACGTAGCCAGTTACACCAATTCAAATCGGGGACATAGACCTGATTGGTCTGAAGTAATAAAGAAAATCAGATGTCATTTGGGGCCGCTAAATACCATTCCTTCTCAGTAGTAGCTGTTAGGTTAATGAAAAAAAAAAAAAATATGAAGGAACGTATACAATTATATGCCGTTAGCCAGTAGATGTATCAAACTTGAGAACCATTAATAATTGGAGAGAAGACAGAGGCTATCGCACAAGTATACTGCGACTTATTTATTGCTCAACGTTCTTATTATATGTCTCAGATATCAAGAGCTACATGAATATTGTATTTGTACCTTTATTGAGTGACATATGATACATCGAAATGAATGTGTCATGTGATAAAGAAATAAACTAACTTCTACACTCCAGGAAATGCCTTTCAAGCAAGCGAATTGCAATACCAAAAATGGCTAGAAAAGAACTCTTTTCTTGTACAGTACTGCATTCACATTAGCGTTGTCCTCTTTTGCCATCTTAGAGTATAATTGAACACCCAGTGTACCGTCAATCAATACGTTGCTCAATAGCAAATGTTGGTAATTACGGAAAATTGATCATTGTATACATTTAATTGAAATACCAAACAATAACTGGATAAAATAGAAACAAATAACTGATATCATAAATAACTCATCATAAAATCACGATAAGTGATTGCATTGTTTCTGGTTTCAACTGTATGACACTCTGAAGATACAGCACAATATTGACATGCAACGGTCACTGAAACTCTAGACAATGGTTGATACGTTTTTTCAACAGTTGAAAGTAACGAAAGCAGTAAGTCGTCGTGAAGATCATCGCCATTGTCACTGCTCTAAGATCATTAATTAGTTGTAATTATGCCTTTCAAAATTTACCAGTTTTTAAGCTGATTATGTGTATAAATGAGTTGTTTATTGAAACATGCATGCTATAGATTTAACCGAGGCAGCAGTAGCTTCGCCTGGTTTAAAGGTGTATGAATTCCCAAACCACTACATACATGGGGACTTACATATATAAGGTAAACGAAATCTAGAAAATTCCGCTAAATCTAACAACGAACCGCCACAACTTTGGTACATGGAGAGAGCGCCGTATCCCTCATGGTAATCAATTTCAGTGGTTGCCATGGAACACCAGTTTTGATAATCATACCAAGAACCGTCTGTCCACGCGGACGTTAAACCATTCTTCATACGAAGACCGATAAACACGAAAGGGAAGAAGGCTCCACGGGCATATTCTTGTGTTAGTTAGAGAAAATGAAGAAAGAAAAAGAAAAATAAGAAAAGAATACGTGGTTAACACTTCACAGTTTACCTATTTCTTCGACTCGGTAACTTTTTTTAGTCATTTATTACAGATGCAAATTCCTCCGCGTCGCCAAATCCCACTAGTTGAAAAGGACATCGGCATTCAAAACGAACAACAAAAACAAACAGTAAAACAGCGAACTGAAGGTATATCCTCAGTCTGCTGTTCAATGGCGGGACCGCTTGCACTTGGGAGAGTCACCCTACCCACACAGAGACTCGGCCTGCTCTAACAGCAAAGAAAAAGCAATGTCGGGTAAACGTAGGGAGAGATAAAGAAACTGACTTTTATGTAAAACCAAACTGAAAAAAAGAAAGAAAAGAAAACGAATCAACGCATTGCAAAAGAGTGTGCAGTTTTGTCAAACAAAAAAACTTTCTTCTCTTCTTGTAGGACGAAAGATGGCACAGGGTATGGCTGTACAAGAATTTGAAGATCTGAGATTAAGTTAAAGCCAAGGTAGTACAAGTAACCAGATCTAGCGAGCCCCCAAAGAAGATTCAACCAGAAGGACGTTTAAGCAGTTCAAATAGAGTTTAAATGACTCTCAAAGACAGAAAATTAAAACGTCAATGATTAAACACACACAAAACAAATATTTTCATTTTTTGAATCGTTATATGCAACTAATACCAGGGCACCTTATAGAGTCACGTTTCATATTTTTTTTTTAACATGTTGAACATCCCTTTATATAATCTCCTAAGTATCCCTGTTATTTACACACGAACTATGACTTAAAGAAGTAGATATTTCTGTCATTTTAACCTTCTCTCGCCATGTGGCACGCACTTGCTCTGGAAACACTTTGATGATTCCTCTCCATGTTTATTAAAAAACGAGGTATTAATGAGGAAACTCGATAAAAGGAATCGTCTGAAGTTTACTCGCTTATCGTTGCAGGTTTGCAACTTGAAATTGTTTGTTGCTCTCTCTCAAGTTAATTCAGCAGTAGTTATTAAGCAATGATCCACAATTGTAAGTCACAATTATAATTCATCGTTGAGCCACAGCAGGTGAAAAATTAGTAAAAAAAAAAAAAGTACTAGGGAAATTCTGAGGAAATACCCGAATGCTTCCGAAAAATAACAAATTCAAATAAAGGAAAAATAAGGCAAAATTCAGGAATAAATCCCAGTGACTTTTTCTTTATTTTTTCTCTCTTTGGATCTGAAATGGTCAAATCGACAGGGACCGAAGATTGTTGTGTGGATGATCATGTCACCCAATTGTCCATCTGCGTTGAGTGAGACCGTCCATCGCGACTTTCGAGTGATCTCGGTTAGTTTTACCAAGGTGATGTGCAGTCTTACCAACACCTTCAGGCAAGGTAAAGGAAGTATATGATAGCTTACACTTTTGTACACTGTGTCTTTGGACTACATGAAGTCAAGTAAGCTACGTGCTATAAGCAACCATTGGCAATTTACGTAAGTATAAAAACGCAAATGTGTTGGAAATTACCTCAGCCACAATTATTAGGTTTCATAAATAATTCTTATACCTGAAGGGGCATTAGGCTCTCTTGTAGTGATTGTGTCGTGCTATGTATAAATTCCTATTTCATCTGAACTTCCAGTCTTGTGGACATTTAGTTTTCAATGCATGTATGCAATATTTAGAATGCCTTGATGAAGCAAGGTAGACAAGCATCGACAAACATCGTCTTTACTGTAACCTACACAAATTACAGTTACAAATTACGCTTTGGGTATTGTTTGAAGTAATTAATTTATCAGCACCAATGTACACATTATGGTTAATACATACATTTTAGAAATAAAATGTTACTTATGTGCGTTACTTTTTTGGCAAGAATCCTGTCCTGTTAACCTAGGGGAGATTGTAATTAAATTTCAATTCTTTAAAATTTACTGTGTATTATACGCTTATTTCAGCCTTTTAGCTGGGAAGAATTCCAGATGTATTAGAATGAACGATATTGATCCACACATTGACCTTTAAAAAAAAACGCCCATTGCCCGTTCCACAAGTACTTCGTCTAGTATCCCTAGTTAGGCTGTGTTTCTTCTATCCCAACATCTTGGAAAATAGGAGAATCAGTTCAATACTTTCACAGAAAGGGGTTGACGTAAAATTTTCAACAGACCAGTTCATACAGTATCTGAAGTTCACCAATCAATACTTCTTTTACAAATTTATTTCAACATACAAACTTTTATATGCTATGGGGGGAATGTAAACAAATTTTCAATAAATATCATTATGAACGCGTAATGTATTTTGATTTCAAGGAAACAATTCTGCTCCTCAAACTGTGATATTTCCTTTGATGAAGGGACAAACGTAGTCTTTCATGTGACTTCATAACTTTTTATTTAAAGTTTTGTTTGTGATTGTAAAAAAAAAAAAAAAATGAGACTGAGCAAATAATTGATGATTTTTGTTTTCGCTGGGAAATTTACACCAGCATATCAAGATTTAAAAATTGTAGAAACAAGTACAATAATAACAAGGAATATTCTGGGCTTCAGTTTGCCTTTTCTGCTGGTCTGGGAATATTCTGTTAAAATGTATGTATGGGTGTGTATGTGTGTGTGTGTTGGGGGGGGGGGTAACACAAATAATAATCTCCTGTCAAGTATTAATTGCTTGATGTTCATTTGGGCTAATTGAACTGTTGCAAAGTACAAGTTATCTTGATAATACCAGCACTCTAGATAATTATATGTGGTATACAGCGCGTACTTTAATGAGCACCACCAAGGGGAGCCAATATTATTTATGCCTACCACCAAAAGTACATTGCCAATTTCTTAGTAGCCTTCCATAAAAAAAAAAAAAAAAAAATCAAGACCCGTGGTTTTCAGTAAATAAGTAGTATACACCAGTCAGATTACATTCACGAAACGAACGAGATATGGACTTTTTTTTCCTTATGCTCATACTAGATTTAGAAACGACTAAAGGTAAGGCGCTGCGGGTATATGATAAGTCTTACAATATATGCTTCTCTTCGCAGAAAAGGGTAAAGAAAATTAATATTAAGGTAACCAGATCTCATACGTCACTTAATACTCCAGAGTATTATTAAGAAATTAAATAAAGAAGAAAAAACTCTTACCATTATGTTTTAAGTTTCTCTTTGAAAGGCAAGCACTCGTAAATGTAAACTTTCTTTTTTTTTTTTTTGTGCATCAAACGTTGTTCCTGGTGCATATTTCGTTGTAGTTGTTCGTGTGTTCATTTTGTATATACACTGTCATGTACTGTCTCGACAATTAATTGGTCTGGACGCATGTATACGTCAATTCTTGCTCAGAAGAGTAAGCATCCCGTAAAACTGGTATGTCAGCTTCGAGTACCACTGGAACATAACTCATTTTTACAGTTGGAAGAAATAAATTTACTGTGTTGTTATGTACTAGTCAATAAATCATAAGAAAGATCAACTCAGAAAATGAGATAATGGTTGATTTGCACACTGTTATTATTTGATAAGAATCACGAAAAGTGAAACGAATTGACAAAGTAAAAACGATGGGGACACACACACACACACACAAACAATTTAAAGGATGGGAGCAAATGCAACTTAGGAAAACTGCTTAACTAGAAAAAAGAAAAAGGATTGCAAACTGCTAATGGTAAACACTGCATTACAACACTACACTCATGATATACTGTCTATACACATTTTTTTTTTTGTTTTCTAAGAACTATTTCTTCATTTTTTTTTTTTACAAAAGACTTTAATCATAGAAAAGACTCACAAAATTAGATGTTAACTTCGATATTAGTAATATTTATTATATTTTTCTACTTCTAAGCTAAAGCTTGTTTTTTTTTTTTACTAGTCTTTACCTTACTTTAAACTTTGCAATTAAAGTCTTTTACATTTACAAGGGTGGGCAAGGCAATACACCGATTCAGGTGGTGAAACATGATCCAACATATCAAGCTGAAAATAGTTCCACTTCAGAAAAACAAACTTACGTTATTCCTTAATAACATTAAACAAATAACAGCCAGAACAATGTGGCAGTCTCAATTAAGTGAGAAAATAGCTATACGAATAGTCACTAAAAAAACGATGCACCCTAGGCTATGCAATCGAGATTAATGTATTCCTGTACATGAAATCTTCATTAGACTTTAAAACGTTACTTACGAGAGGTCCTTACTACATCCTCCAGTATTTTGAGGGTTATACTCTCTAGACGGGATAAAATGAGACATGCGATAATCTCAGTTCATCGGCATTGCAAAATTCCCAGGTATGTTTTATAACAATTATTTTACAACTGTTTATGATTGTGTGAATAACTTAATTGTATACTTTAAGGTTACAACATTCCTCTAGCTGGCAAACACCGCAAGTTTTCTTGAAAAAGAACTTCTCGGATTACTAACTGAAAAATGGCAGCTCCTTTCGTCTCCATTCCTGGAGCCAGTTCATTCAATGTCCATTACTGTAGCATACATCGATGACTTTCGCGCGCCTTGAAGCCGTAATGACACTAGGACGAGTACTCCACCAGGAGCCTAACAATGAGCAGTAGGCTGCACATTGTAATTGCCAAATTTACGGTGATTTTGGTATATTTAGCGTGTATCTCACATCTTCCTCCCTACACCAACTGCCGGAACTCCGAGGATGTGTGTATTAGCTTTACATCATAAGGTTAGGATCATTCTCCTGCCTTAAATGCTGTGTCACTAGTAAACAACGATCTATCTGCAAAGGCTAAGTTAACAGCCATTCCCTGCCTCTTACTTTACTTTCAATGGGTATACAAGTTTGCACTTTTAATATGTTAGGCAGTCCAAGTCAGTTCAGTTCACGTTTCAATTTTCGAATAAAGACGTTTTAAAATATTGTTTTTTTTTGTTTTTTTTTTGCAAGAATCATGCAAACTCGAGGTACATATCGTCTTTGCTCTACTTAAAGTTTGTTCACTCATACTCACTCTTGCTCCACTGTTTGCTCCACCTATTTAGGCTGTGCGAGTAACTCACCCTTTTTTTTATTGGTGGGAATATGACTTGTACTGACAATCGCCTGGTCATCTACCTTAGTTCTTAGTCAGTTTTCCAAGGTAGGGGAAGTGGAGGAAAATATCACATGTCAACAACCCTGAAAGAGAACTATGCACTCATCTTCCGGACATTTGAACATGAAAATCGTATCGACACTTTTGTTGGCCCTGCGAAATTAAGATTCCTCAAGAAAGCATAGAGGTCAATCAATGTAACTTTAAATCAAAAACATTTATTGAGAAAGGATATAAATATAGTCGTATCAAAGACTAGGGCGTAAACAATTTTATTTAGTAGTTACTATAATATATTCTGCAGAATATGACTTTTAAATGACAGGTCTTCGACTCATATTCCAGCTTTAACCTTAACTATTTTAGACGTGACATGATTTGCCTTCCACATGTGTAGAATCGAAGGACATTTTTTAAATGGTAAACAAGAAAATTGCATTGAGATGTGGCAAGCCAAAATTAAATTTGTTCTTAAAGTACGTCTCCGTAGGACGTGATAACAGAAACAACTGCCTCATTTTTTTTTTCTTTTTTTTTTTCGCGGTATGCAGGCTGCATTGAATGTAAACATATAACAATACTTTTGTTGCGCAATAGAACTGCCATCTGGTAAGAAGATGGCAATCCGTTGTCCGCAACAATTCGCTCTTGTACACGTACGTGGTACAGTTGATCTAGAGTATGAGCGAACACTTTGATCTGTATATTACACAAAATACAAAGTGCACCAAACCAGGCACGGCACACTTGGCCATTGCCATTGATATATAAAATCCCCAAGTGTTGTGTGTACGTGCGTAGAATTCGCGTTCACTGCAAAGTACTTCCATGTAAAAAATAATTTTATGTAAATTATGTAAATAGTAGCTTTTTATACCGAGTTCCTTTAGTTCTCAGATCAGCGAGCTCGACTTTGGGAGGTTTGTAATAGTACTAAGTTGCGTCATAATCAGTTGCATTATTCAATTGCTTTTCAGCCAAAACGTATTGTAAGCAGTTCAACCTTTTGTCTATAAGTGAAAACGTGGTAATATAACCAATACCGAGTACGGTTACTTCCCCACAGAGAATGACATTGTTATTAGACATAATCTCTCATCCAAAACATGGTTGCGTAGTCGCATTCCATGTAAAAGCAAATATGTAATCGGTTTCGTGACAACCGGTACTAACAGAAGTTACCATGCTGTATTAAACGTTGCTAAAACGTGTCTTTAGACTTATGACGTCACAGATATGGCGAACTTACTGTTCAGAAAAAAAAAAGGCAAAAGGTTTCAAACTATTTTTTCCACATGAGATTTGACCTTCGAATAGTGATCTTTGAATTTTGAGAGAGTACATAACTTCAGACAGTAGTTCACCTATGTACCAACTTTGATTTCACTGAAATTGTGATCTAAGATGACTTAAGGACGCAAACTTGACGATGTCAAATTTGGTCTATGACATCTAACCTTTGACCCCAAAACACATATAAGTATGCTAAGTTGATAAAGCTTTGATACCGCCATATATTTGAATATCCCATTAAAATAGCCATTTTAGATGAAGAAATTATACAAATATATCACTTTCACCAATTTGGCATTTTAGCTCTGACATTTCAAATCTGACCTTAGAGTTTAACTGGAGACAAACTTCAGACCATGTTTCACATATCCACCACCGTTGTCTTTCATTGGCCCTGCTGTCAAGGAGGAGTTGCTGGAGGACTTCTTTCTGTGCCAAATTTCACTATTGACCTCTGACCGTTAGTTCTGAATCTAACACATATAAAACTGAATTTTAGACAAAATGTTTTGTAATGGTCATATAGTTAAAGGTCCCTTAAAAATGGCCATTGTAGATTAAGTCACACTGCAATAAGTAAGATTTTCGGTGATGTGACTTTTGACCAATGACCTTTCCCGTTTTGCCTTACATTTTAACTGGATACACAACTTCAGGTCATGAGCCAGACGTTATGTCCACCAACTGTTAACTTCATTGACACTGTGGCTTAAAAGTAGTTGATACGTACACTTTCAGTGTCAAATTTGATTCTTTTTTACCTCTGACCTTGAAATGTGACATTTGACCCTTGATCTTTGATATCAAACACATACAAAGACGGATTTCATACAGAGAGACACACACACAAAGAAACACATAGAAAGATGATTTTTCGAACATACATTGTCGGTACCAAGAAAGTAATATTTTGGATCAAGAAAATAGCAAGAATGAGGTTTTCACTAACTGAATCCTTGACCTCCGACCTTACATTTTTTTTTTTTTACAGGAGACGTAACTTCAGACATTGGGCCACCTATCTACAATCGTCTTTGCGGTCTTTGGGGAGTTACGGATGCAACCTTTTAAATTGATTTTTTTTCCCACCTACAAGCACAGGTATCTCTCATCCAAAGTCTTAAGGGGCACTGCAAACAGATCCCTGTAAGACTGTTACTGGAATTCCCCCCTTATGCGATGATCGAATGTAGTGCGTGATTGCCGGATGAGCCGGCTGGGTCCAGGTATCAGTTGATAGACCGCCTCGCATGGTGGGAATTTTTCAGACAGCTACCCCAGTCAGCAAGGAACTACGTTTGAGGCTCGAACTTCCGCGAGCGCCTCTTACCCGCAAACGTAGTTCGGCGCTTAGGCGGGCAAACACAAGCATTTTGACTCAATATGGTGGTGGTCCAGGATTTTATTTCTTTAACTGATGTCATGTAAAATCACATGTAAAATGTAAAATCATAGAAGAACCATAAACGCATGACCGTTAATTAGTTGGCATATCAAACTTAAGTGGTTCAGAAAGAAATGAAGAGAAGAAATCATCACACAAATATTAGGAATTCATATGGCTCTAGAAAAAGATTTGGTGAAAATGACCAGAAAAACAATGATTCTGCCTAACCTTTTTCTACTAGCTCGAAATATTCTTTTTCCTCCCTTGCTGTAGGGAAGGCAAGTAGAACAATAAGGAAAGTTGATACAGATATTGATTTTTTTTTTTTTTTTCACGACAATTGTGGTAAATCAAAGACCCCTTTTGAATTATATTTAAATACCCTGCAAGAGAATAAGTTAATCAAACAGAAAACTAATTACATTCGTTACCAGTAGTAATGACCATTAGTATTCTTTATCTATCGAATAAGATGAAGTTCTATGAATATGACAAAATGCAAATTCCCAGTGTCGTTACCACCGCTAATGGTCGAATCTCCCGATCAAGTTCAAGTTAAAAACAACATGAATCTTTTGTAAATCTTATGAATATCATCTTAGGTACCTAATTGTTGCAATTATGTTGAAATTGTTGTTTTCCTTTCAATTCAAAAATGATAAGTTGAATGTAATAAAACTACGGTTGATATTAAATGCAGGCATGCTGTATGTTAAATCACCTCAATATCATTTTGATTGGTTTAAGTTTGATAGTCAACTTTGTGTCCAGTCGAGAGGCTACTACTTGTGCATGCATGGCGCCTTACAAATATAAGTATACTGGTCCTCAAATGTGGTGGTAACATACATCCACAGACCACGACACCTAGATCCCCTAGAGATGTAAACTTCTCCATACGGGAAAGAATCTGCCCCCCCCCCCCCGCCAGTGTTCGTAATCGTAGAATGAGCTGTCTGTCCAAGCAGGAGTAGTTTCGTTAGTGTTCGAACGAAGACCAAAAAACACACGAGACTCCCAGTTGTTCATCGACTATGCAAGTAAATAGGGGGAAAAAATCTCATTTTTTTTCCACTTCACAACATGTAGTTTGTAATTAAATATCACCATCCTCTTCATATAACAGCTCTGATATCCAGAAAACAAACTGTACAATCGCACAAGATATTTTCAAGTTACTCTAAGAGTTAGGCATTTTCGTACAACCATGGATTAAAACTAGCCTGATTAGTCTAAAGAAACAGTTGATAATTCTGACCTTTGAACGCTTATATTTACCCTTCGACGTTCATTTGTAGGTTTAATACAGCAGTGGAGTAACATATTTTTGCAGTTAACCTTATGATACTGTGTACCACCTTTCAAAGATGTTTAAGTATTAATTTGATTTATAATGTAAATAGAATCGAAGGTCAGAGTAATTTGCGCTTTCCCATCTTCCAAAAACTAAGACAACAGCGTAAGTTATGACACTCAGTTTCAAGAGCAACTTTTGTAATGACCATCCACAATTCTCCACGGTAGATGATAGCGTAAATGTGTTCAGGTTACCTTTCGAATCATTGTCTTTAGAATATCATTTTCTTCCTCTGAGTGGACAGATGCCAGGTGAACTGTTTTTCCCGCTCGTCGACTAAAACGATTACAGTTCTTTTCGGCCTCCATAAAAGTCTTAGGCTGTACAAAATATCTAAAGAGACAAGCAAATAAAAAACCTCTTTCTACAGAAGATAGACTAAAGGTAGAGGAGAAGGAAAAAAAGACTGAACCAAAGCAATCTTAATACTTACAAAGAGTAAAGGAATATTGGTTATGATTGACAAAGTAAACTTTCAAACAGTGATTAAATAAAAACGACATCGAGATGATAACATCACTGTTGAATTATCACATGGTGACGAAATTAGGTTAGTAGAAGGATTATCATTTATCATATTCATATAAAACTGTGATGGTAAGATTTCAAACTAAGTTATGATTTTTTGTTTGGTAATTAGATTATGACGGTGTATTTATTAATTTATTAGAACTATTTTCTTCTGCAAAATTTGTCCAGTCACTATAGCGTGATTAACTAAAGAAAAAAAATTCTCTGTAAAAATAATCTGTCACTGTTTATCTAGTTTTAAATGATTACTAACTCATGCAAAGTTTCAGATTATACACAGACACTTTTATCATCCCTAAGCGTATCATACAATATTGTAAGTATTTGAGTAACGATCGAAACTAATTGCAATGTTAGAGGCCTTATCGAAGTATTCAGGATTGCTTTGAAAAACATGTATTCCAACAGTTTACAAACAAGAAATAACTTTTAATTACATTGGTTGTACTTGTCTGAAACAACCAACATATTAAACGCATCTCACGCATTCATTTCCTAGAATACTTAACGTTTTAGTACAGTACCTTGAAATATTTTCTTATTGATTGCAACAATTGCATCAGCAATGGCAGAGGTTCCGCCCAAACATACATGCATGCCTTCAAACATATAGTTTGCATAAAACATTACGGCTTTCCTTAGATATTTTGCAGGTCTCCAGAAGACATTTACAGTCTGATCCACAACCACTTAAAATAGACAGAGTTACCCGAAATCACTAACTTCGTAGCTGCAATGATGTGGTTGTCTAGAAAATGCAATATTGCAAATGTTACTTTGAGCAAACAATGTTCTTCTTAAAATTATATGTATATTTTATCGTCATCTGTAAATGCACTGCAAATCATTAAAGTTTTTTTTTTTTTTTTTCAACGTGCACTTACTCTCTTTAGCTAAATATTTTCCATAAGCAAGGACATACTAGGCAATGAGACGCCATCTCGACTTTTCAAACAATTTATGTACTATCTCAAAGTCAGCTTGTCTATCGTGCAAGATAGATTCAATTTCTGACAGACTTACTGATAGTCTTTGAATGAATTATGTTGAAACTGCATTTGTAACTAAATTAAATAAGTGTTTTTTTTTTTTTTTTTTGCAGTACCATTCGATACTAATATTCTCTATATTTTCCTTCATTTACATTCACTTATTTGTCAAGATATATGTATGAAATTTCCTCTGGTACAGTTTCATTTGTCTTTTTTCATGTTGGGTCATTTACACTGTCTGTATTGTTGCTCTTGTTTATCTTTGAAAACCATTACTTTTGTTGAGTCATCTCTCCTGCTATGTTTGTTTGCTATGTACGTTCGGGACCCAAGCGTGTCCTTCGCTTCAATTAAAAATAAAATTATACAATTGACACTCCAAAACACCTTACAGAATAAAAGAACAAAAACAGTTCTAAACTTTAAGACAACTACAATTACAAAAAAATGCTATCCAAAAAACGAGATAATACAGTGCTATCAGAAAAGTATGCAAACTTCTAACTTGAATTGGCAAAGTTGTCGATCCAGGCAAGATTACCGAACGCTCATCTATAGGTACCAGCCCCTCATTGGGTCTTCATTAATGAGAGTTTGGAAGAGTAAATGGGTATCTCAACCTTAGTAAGGGTTAACAAAACCGTGTAAACTTTAACGAAGGTAGTAACATAAAAAATACAAATCCCCAACAAAATGATAACAAATTTTGGTAGCTGCATTTTTTTACAGAGAACCTCGACATACATACATATATATATATATTTTTTTATCAAAATGAGTAGCTGTTTTTTGTGGGGCACTGGTTCATTCCATACAACCGTTGTGATCATGGACGTTTAAAGCAGAATAAAAAAAAAAAAGAACCAGCACATGCTGGATCCAAAATGTAACGTAACTGGGATCTCTATAGGACGCCGATGGTAAGCATGCCTATCAAAAGTAAAATGTTCACTCCCAAACAGCCTCATGCATATGAAAAAAAAAATTGCACTCTTGATTAATAACATCCCTTGTCAATTCATTTCACAAAAAAAAAAAAAAAAAAAAAACGTTTAAACTTACTATTCGCTCTTTTAAGTTCTTAATTTAAAGAGCTTCAAAGACGGACGAGGATAAGACTTTGTCATGATTCTTCAATTTTCTTTTTGGAATTCAATCTTTTTGTTCACTTGTAGATGCAATTTTAATGGATTTTCAAGTTGTGAAACCTACTCAATACGTTTGAGAAGCAAAAAAAAAAAAAGTTTAATGGGCTTTCATCCTCTTGTTTGTTATTGCTCACAACGTACACATAATTTAAGCGATTATTTTTTTAATTTTTTTTAAACAACATCAGCACATACAGCTGTCATATCCTCTTCAACAGCGGCAATGCGATCTTTTCAGACCCATTTTTGTCATGCATATATAGGCATTCATTAAAAACTATCATGCATCATTTCGCCGGCAACCGTTGGGACACGATTTGTTGTGACTTTTTCATCAACCAAAAGTGCCATTCTTCCTTCTTTTTTTTTTTGACCAAACGCTTTTTAACGTTTACCAATCTGAAGAATAAATATTACTAAATGTGATGAGTTGGCGATCGATCAACGTTAAGTTCGAGTTGTGTAAGCCATTGGATTTTTCCTCACCGTATGGTTGCTTAGTTTTCCAAAATAAACTGTAACTGTCAGTTTGTTTTTGTTTCAAACTTTGATGTTGTCAGTAACGAAGTGATTTTGAAAGGGTCCTTTAATTGGTGTTTATCGGGAACAGCCGACACTTTCAATGTCGTTTCAGTTTTAGCAAAACATTTCCTGTCTGTAGCTCACATCAATTTAAAATAAGGAAAGCTACCCAAATCACGAACACAGAAGTTGTAATATTATATGCCTAGATTTTTATGCAAGGCTGTAAACTGCTTTAGGTCAGGGACTCCAATATGACTGAAGTGATACCAATCTTTACTCTCTCTTTATTTATTTTTCTGCATTTCGGCATCTACTAGTCAAAACTGAATCAGTAATTTTTCTTCAAGGATTCCAACTATGGTAAACCAAAACCATTTTTTTTCCTTTTTTTTTGGTATGGTGTATTATGATTGAAAAAGAGGGTAACTCCTGATAATGGGTCGAGGTATTTGGCTAGACGAGATTCTAAATTATTGAATGTCTTAATCGCATTGAGTAAAAGCACAGTCCTACAAGTTGGAAAAAGAAAAAAAAAAAAAACTGGGAAGACGGAAAACAAAGACACACATCCACTTTAAGAAAAAAAGTTTTGCAGTTGCACTCTATGATTAAATAACCTTGTCATGTACATTGCCGTGATATAGTGTGTAGCTGTTTATCAGCTCTGATTAATGATATGCCGGAAAAAAATTGTCAAGCAGACTACTGTATCAAACTTACTTTTGATTGATTTTTCTTCTCAATTTTCAAACTAAAAAAGCATGGATTAAAATGCAATACTTCCTCCCATGCGTCATTTAATGAAAAGCGCCATATAGCCAACGCTGATATTAAAAGTACAACGGCCATATTGAAACAGTAGCCATTTTTTAATATGATCTATCCCTAAATAGGAAGTCCACTTCTGTCACCTCATTTTCACAAACTTTAACACTTCTTCAACATACCACTTACTTTCCTTGATTTTTATTCGAATATTTTTGTCTCTTCATATGTAACAAACTCAAAGTAGTGTACCTCTAGAATCTATCTGATGGCATAAACTGTTTATTATATATTTTAATGACACCAGTAATAATATCCGATATGGTTACAGCTATAATGTTTGAAGATGGCACTCATATCTGCCCTGGAAATGATATTCAGCATTTAAGGTGACTTATTTGTGTGAATAAGGTAATTGCTTACGGTAAATTGAATATCGTTAAATATTGATACGTTTAATTTTATAGTGTTTAATAAACGAGAAAGTCCCATTAATAATTTTTCATTAATGTTTTTGTAATAGAAAGTTTGTGGAGCTTTTGCAGTGACGACGAGTTGTTCATGAGAAACTATTGGTCTTACTGGATTTAAAACAACTACCAATACGCAAAACGAACGTTGATGCACTTGCTTCTCGAGTTGTCGGTTTGTTTTCCATACAATATGGCGACGTAACGATAGGAGTGACGTGACTTGCGAAACAACTCCATACTTCAAAATTTATTTTTTTTCATAATACCTGTGATTTACTTTGGAATGGGCAAGAACAAAAGGGTTCGTCTAGACGGGACTCAAGCTATTGTTGTCATATGTAATTTAAGGGAATTGTTTCCTCTCAGATAAATGAAGGTACTATGTAACTGTTTGAATTTTCCTAACATCAACTATTGCTTAGAAGTGTGATGAAAAACATGTGAAACTACATCCAATCAGTTTCTTCTTTTTGTTTTTGCTGCAGAGATACCTATTAGATTGGTTTAAAGTGCTCAGTTAAATGACAACATTAACATTTTGTAAATGACGGGCAAACTTTAAAACTTTTAAGCTGCAAATGACACATTACTGTCGTATTATGCTAATCGTAGGGGGGGGGGGGGCTACAGTCGTGGTTTGACTGTCCCAATGACTGATTTTTCAGTTGTAAACAACACACGACGTTCCAACTTATAGAGAGCTGACGTCAGAACATGAAAAAGTCGAGAGAGAATCCAATTTAACGATCAGAGTTCCATTTATTTGACGTTTGATTCGACTGGCACACACAAATTAGATAAATTAGTGTGATGATTTAAATCGATAACAGAGTTACATAACGAAGACAGGAGGAAAGATTAACGGAAAGATACGATGACACAGGCCTACATATTTACAGAAAAGAGCGATGTTGACAGTTCGACGAGAAAATGACCAGTGCGGGCCCCATGGCTGGTGCTTGACCTCGTGGCTTCCAGGGGTAGATGGTCACTAGGTCTAGGTGACAACGTTGACCAATTGCAGAGCAAACGAATGTCTATGACATTATCTGTAAAGGGTCGCTACCCGTGATCTACCAATCAGCTAAGTATTACGAAATCTTTCTACGAACAGTGGCTGAGTTTACTATTTTGAATGTTTTACCGTGTCTAATCGGACTGTCTGAGGGGAATAAAGAAAAGGTTAAGACCTGGTAAACACCGGAAACTGAACTTTGCATGACTCTCTGGAGTACGGTGGCGTAGGATGATAATATGTATACACCATTAACTACTAACACTCCAGAAGTATTCATAAAAATTGCAAATCTCACAATTGTCAAAGTAAAGATTTTCTTTTCCAATGTCTGTCTGTACAACTTTTAAAGAAATGCATGTCTCTGTTGGTGGTGTAAAATATGGAACAGACTTAATAATGGCCTTAGGAATTTAAAAAGTGAATATGGATTTAAGGAGAAAAAACAAAAACTCTAGTTGTTCGAAAGAAATATAAAAAAAAACGGCTATGATTGTACGGTTACTGTTGCAGCACTACTGAGATAAAAACTCTCTCTGAATTTCATTTTTTTTTTTATTTGGTTTTATTACGTCTAGAGGAGGGATTCAAATCAATTATTCTTCACTTTGTGTCTTTCCTTTTCTTTTTCCTTTTTTGTTCGTGTCCTTTTTAAGAGTGATTTTATTTTCCCTCCCCCTTTCTTTTCTTGATGTTATCTTTGTATCATATTATTATATACTGTTGTGAACATGGAAATAAAACAAAGCAAACAAACAAACATTTAGTACGTACGTAAGATATGATGCTGAAATTCATTTCTTTCTTCATTTGTTTCTCTCTTTTCTTTTACTGATTTGAAGTTTAGTCTTGTGATCACCAATGGAGGCTATTTTGTTTAATTTGAATTTCCGAACTGTAGTTGATAAGCCTGTATAGCCCTCATGACACCCATATGGGATCCAACTGTTCTATATGGAAATTATCTTGCCCAAGCTGAAGCTCAACTTGGTTCAAATATTCTGCTCCCTGGGTTGTGCTTGAGTTGGAGGAAAATACGCAAAGTGGAATGTAAAATTTATGTCACAAGTACTTTTTCTCCGATAACAGTAATACATCATTTTCTAATTCTCAGCAGAAAATTTCGAAAACACTGACCAAAGTGACATATAGTTAATGAGAAATTACACTCAAGAGCATAAACAGTACAAAGATACAAGGACAAACACATAGAAGGATGATTTTCGAAATATATATTGCAGGCACCAAGAAAGTAATAATTTTGGATTACGAAATATAGCAAGAATGAGACTTTCACCAACTGAACACTTGACATGTGACCTTACATTTTTTTTTTTTTTTTTGCCGGAGATGCAACTTCAGACATTGAGCAACCTATCTGTAATCTTCTTTGTGGTCTTTGATGAGCTACGGATGCAAACTTTTATAATGGATTTTTCTTTAACACACAGGTACAACAATTCTCTCATTCGATGTCTTAAGGGCACTGCACGCAGTTCCCTGGAAGAATGATACTGGAATAACCCCCTCCTGCCTTATGCGATGGGCGAATGCAGCACGTGATTGCGGGAATGACCGGCGGGGTTCGGGTATCAGTTGATAGAGTTCTTATCAGGCAGCAACGCCAGTGAGAAGGAACTACGTTTGAGGCTGGAACTTCTGCGAGCGACTCTCAACCGCACACGTAGGTAGGCGCATAGGCGCGCAAACAAACACATGGTATGAACCCTAATCGTACGGTGGTGTTTCGGGATTTTTTTTTTAAATTTCTTTAACGCATGTGATGTAAAATGACATGTAAACTGTAAAATCCTAGAACCATCGGCCGTTAAAGGGTTAGCGTATCAAACTTAAGTGGTTCAGAAAGAAAAGAAGAGAAGAAACCATCACACAAATATTAGGAATTCATATGGCTCTAGAAACATATTTGTTAAAAGTGACCGGTCAAACAATTCTGCTTTACAATTTTACCCTTTTTCACTAGCTCGCAATGTTCCTACTCCTCACGCTGTATAGAATTCCAAGTAGAACCTCAGGAAAGTTGATGCAGATATTTTTCTTCAGGAACATTGTGGTAAATGAAATACCTCTTTTTGAATTATACTTAATTAACCTGCAAGAGAAAAAGTTAGTGCAACAGAAAACTAATTACCTTCTTTAACAGAGGGTAATAATCATTAAATTCTTTATCTATCAAATGAGATGAAGTTCTCTCATTATGACGGAATGTAAATTCCCAAGGTGGTTACAACCGCTAATGGTCGATTCTCTTGATGGAGTTCAAGTTAAAAATAACAAGGCTATTTTGTAAATGATATGATTATCATCTAAGGTAGCTGTTTGTTGCAATTACGTTGAAAACTGTTTCAATTGATAAATGATAAGTTAAATGTAATAAAACTACTTATTGCTACTACTACTACTACTTACTTAAATTACTTACTTAAACTTATATTGAATGCAGGCATGCTGTTAAAGTTAAATCACGTTAGTATCGTTTTGGTTGGTTCAAGTTTGATGTCAACTCTGTGTCAAGTCGAGAGGCCACTACTCGTTCATGCATGGCGCCTCACAAATATAAGTCCACTGGTATTCAAATGTATTGGGAACATCCATCCACAGACCACGAAACGAAGATCCCCCAGAGATGAAAACGTCTCCATACGGAATAGAATCTGGCTGCCTCCACCAGTGATCGTAATCGTAGAATGAGCCGTCTGTCCAAGCAGGAGCAGTTTCGTTAGAGTTTGCACGAAGACCAACAAACACACGAGGCTCCACGTAGTTTATCGACTATGAAAGCAAATAGGGGACAAGAAATATATTTTCCACTTCACAACATGAAGTTTGTAATTAAATATCAATATCCTCTTCATATAACATCACAAACATCCACAGAGCAAACGACAGGATCATACAAGGATTTTTTCAGGTTACTCTTAGACTTAGGCATTTTTGTGGAACCATGAATTAAAACATGATTAATTAGTCTAGGAAACAGGAGATAATTCTAGCCTTTCAAAGTAAATATTTACACTTTGATACTGTTTTTTTTTTTTTTTTAAATCCAGCAGTGGACTGACGTATTTTTAACGTTAACGTTATGGTACTGGGTATCCACCTTTCAAAGATGTTTAAGTATTAATTTGATCTATAATGTGAAAAGAATCGAAGGTCAGAGTAATTGTTATTTGCGCTTCCCCTATCTTCCAAAAAATAAGGCATCGGCCTAAGTCATGACATCCAGTTCCAAGGGCAACTTTTTTTTTTTTTTTTCTAATGACCATCCACAATTTTCTGTGGTAGATGTAAGGGTGAATGTGTTTAGTTTACCTCTGGAATCATTGCTGTGACAATATCATTTTCTTCCTCTGAGTGGACAGATTCCAGGTGAACTATTTTTCCAGCTCGTGGAGTAAAACGATTACAGTTCTTTTCGGCCTCCATAAAAGTCTTCGGCTGTACAAAATATCTGAAGAGACACGCAAACGAAAAAAACCTCTTTCTTCATAAAATAGACTAAAGGTAGAGGGAAAGGAAAAAAAAGGCTGAACCAAAGCAATCTTAATAATTACAATGAGCATAGAAATATTGGCCATGATTAACAAAGTAACCTTTAAAACAGTGATTAAATTAATAACGAAATCAAGATGATAATATAACTGTTGAATTATTACACGGTGACGAAATATGGTTAGTAGAATTAGAAAATTATCTTTTATTATATCCATATAAGATGTGATGATGAGATTTTAAACCATGTTATGATTTTTTGTTTGGTAATTAGGTCATGACGGTGTACTTATTAATTTATTAGAACTATTTTCATCTCCGAAATTTGTTCAGTCACTATAAAGTGATTAGCTATAAGAATCTTTCTCGGTACAAAAGAAGCTTATCACCTGTTTATCTAGTTTTAAATGATTACTAACTCTTGCAAAGTTTCATATTATACATAGATACTTTTATCATCCTGAAGCATGTCATACAATATTTAAAGTATTTGAATAACGATCGAAACTAGTTGCAATGTTAGAGACATTATCAAATTATTCACGATTGCTTTGAAAAACAACAGTTTACAAGAGAGAAGTAAATTTTAAGTACATCGTTTAGTACTTGCCTGAAACAACCAACACCTTCCACGCCTATCCAGTCTTCAGCGAAACAGTCACACTTTGCGTGGCATCTGTTTAAAATTGACAGAGTTACCAAGATCACTAGCACTGAGGCGTCCATTGCTTATGCTTCGTACTTCCCTATGAATAAAGCAAAGTTGGTCTGTACTTTAAATATGTGAAATTTTCGGCATCTACCTCTTCAACATTTACATAACCAGTGGAATTCAAACGAGATTCAGTATATATTTTTATCCAAGGACACTAGGAACTCAAAAACATCTGGTAGTCAGACGCCATAACAACTAAAACAATTTAAAGCATCACAATTCCACCTTTACAATGTTGCGCCGTAGGAGTATATGTACGCTTTGAACATGCAGTACTGATATAGCCAACATTGAAAAGGGGTTTCCCAAGGTTATTTTGCGTAGGATTGTATGATGACAGATGCAATTTAATGAAAATTTGCATACAAGTCTTAAAACTCTTTCTTCAAAATAACTTTAGTCAACTTTTTTTAATTATTACATTATTATTTTTTTCCAAGCAGAGAGAGTTTCTTGAAAACACTGTAGGTGCCAATATTATATATTCATGTATTCAGCCCAAATACATATGATTATGATTTCTAGCCGAATCATTAGTCCTTTGTGGAAGAGAAAGTTAATTGAAACTTGTTAAATTTATTCGAATCAATTCTGTTAAGAATGCAAGATTAGCTGATATTTGCTTCATTTTCTTCCAGCAACATTTTGGATTTATTGGTTTTCCTTTCCTTCACTTTTTGTTCCGATTTATACTTAAGTATTTAAGTAAGGTATCGAAATGGGTTGTGGGGAGGGGACTTAAGAGTTTTTCCTGTTTTTCCTCTTTTTCTATTTATATATGGTGGATCTGGCTTGTACAAGCTAAGCTTTTTTCAAATTCTCCATTCTTCTTTTTCAATATTGTTATTTCATTAGATTCATTATAGTGTGTATGAAAAAAGAGAAAAATAAACGAACGAACGAACGAACGAACGAACGAACGAACGAACGAACGAACGAACGAACGTATGCTTGTATTCAGCAACTTTAGTGACGTTCTTTCTTTCATTCCTTTCTTTATTTTCCTTGTCTTAAATTTACACCTTTTGGTACGAAATCTTAAAAAGGCAAGAATAAGAAATTGCCCGGTAAGTTGATGATTTTCCGCAAAATGTCTAGATAACAGGAAAAAATTTCATCAAAAAGCCAAAAAAAAGGATCAATTGTTCAGTTGTGGTATCATAACCGTTCAACATTTTTCTGTAGAATGTACATTCCTTATTTCATTGTCGGTGACGAAATCAACACTTTTTTTTTGGAAAACAAAATGTTCTTATAGCGCCTTATCACATCCGGTCAATTCAGCATTTTGGTTAAAAATTTTAACTTGCTTACTTCCTTTCTGGATAAACTGTTACACCATTTTCTGCAAAATGTTTACATGGCAATTAATAGCATCCTGTCAGTTCAACAAATTTCTGCAAAATGTTGATTTGATCACTTCCTTTTAAGTTAGCAGCTGAACGATTTTCTGAATAATGTTAAGTGTTTCATATCTATCTACGTGACCAAATAATTTCTGCCAATTGTCCAAATGATAACTTATATCATAGTGCCATTTGTATTTCCAATCTATTGTTGTCCATTGTTGGATGTTTTTCATCTGGTCTTCTGTTTTCAAGTCAATTGTTTCATAACACATCACCACATCATACATTAAGCATGAAGGAAATTGTAAAGATGTATATCTGCCGTGTGACTCATTTTTGTTCAAGTATTTCTTTTTTTTTTAGTATATTGAAAAGACCATAACATACTGCTAAACTACTACACTGATCGACTCCTTTTTTAACATCTTATGATCAGTCCTCCAAGTCTTTGTGGAGGAACTTTGTTGAATGAAAAAGAATTACCATGCCAGGTTATCGTTTCCGCTTAAGGTACCTTTCCCGTTTTTACATAGGCTTCATTAGCTGTGTAACAAGACTATATTTGATGTAAGCATGGTATTATGAGGTATAATGTAAGGTCAATATTAGTTTGTTTTTTTTTTTTTTCATTTTTTATGATTGTCAGAGAAAGTGCGTATGAAGGAAAGCTTCTTAAGACGATGAATGTAGAGAACAACATTTAAAAAACCAATTTACTCACATGTCAGTAAATGTCACAAATTAAAACAAAATGTTAAAATTCTCTCATTGTAATGGTCATATTAGATGCCTTGTTGAAATTCGAATGATGACGTAAGTGTGAATCATAGGCTATTTCAGTTCATCCTGCGTAAGTAACATAGACGGAAATAAATACATCATACTCATTTACTGAAGACACTGAGCATTTGTTTTGTTCCCTTTTTCAAATACAGGGCATTGTGAATGATAGAATATTAATATGCACTGGTGTTACACGTAGGTAATGCCATGTTTACTATGTCAACAAGACGATGGAAAAGAAAAAAAGAAGGCGTACATTGTCACAAAAATTACCGTATACGTCGATCACTAAAATCAATAATTTCTGCAGTTGTACTTTCTTATGTTTTCTCTCTTTTCAAGTTGATATAGCTCTAGATTTAATATCTGAACCATGCCTTTCTTCGGCTACTTTAAGGTTGACATCTGTTCTTAGCTAGTTCGAACATGGGGATCTACAGAAATAAGGTAACTCAACATGAGCAACTGAAATCTTCTATCGTGAAAGAACACAACTTCTTTTTTTAAATCTTCACAGCGGCCGTCATTACACGTAGGGGTTATCCCGCTGTTCGTATGAAGAACAATACACACTTAGGCAACATATCGCTAACCGACTGTGTAAGGGAAGAACAGATAGAAGACCAGGAAGGGTCGATTGGACCATGTCTCATATTTTACTCCAGTCCATGAAGTTATTGATCGCAGACACAAAGTCACCGACACTCCCAACCTTCCATAGCTATTCAAACATGTATAAAAGAGCAAAGCCCACCTATTAACCAGAACAAAGTCATGTAATATATGAGATTGGCCTGAACAATGATATGAAATTTCTTTTGAAAGGTAATCACTTAACTGTGGTCAGATTACCTCTGGAATCATTGTTTTTAGTGCATCATGCTCCTCCTCTAAATGGATAAAGGCCATATGTACTATTGCCCTAGCTCGTCGACTATATTGATGACAATTGCTTTCCGCTTCCATAAAATCCTTAGTCTGGACAAAATATCTAGAAAGAAACGAAAAGCACAGAAGAGTAAGTCCTTCTACATGAAACAGAGTACATGGTGACTTAAAGGGAAATAGGGCGTTTAGAATACACCAACATGAGATACAAAAGAAAGTAGTGGTAATCATTGTTAAACCATTCAGTGTCATCAATAAACATCTACCAAAGCTTCATCTCCATAGAACATTATGCATATGATGAATAACGGAAGATGCATCATTTGAATTTTAAAAAGTTTGGGTGAACAAATTAGTGTTGAATGAGAAATAACTGAATTTCTATCTGTGAGGAGCTTATTCCATGAAAAGAAGGCTACAGTCCTTCCTTATTTTGAATAATCTATCATTCTACGTCCACAAACATTGGTTTCAAAACTATGAATGTTTTCTCTAAAACAAACGCCCTATTTCCCTTTAAGGATATAGGAAAAAGGCAAAGTACTAACAGCTGTCCTTTATCTTAACACAGCATTTTACCAGGAAGACAAAGATTGAATTACAGAGGGAGTTTTTTTGAAAGTAGTAAACTACAGGAGTATGCATATGAGCGATGAAAATCATGGGCGTCTCTGATATACTTGCCAAAGTAAAATTTTAACAATCTTAAAATATTTAAACTTTAAATAATCTTAAAATTTTAAGTGATTAAATGTGGAGGATTCCACAGGATTCTGCACGATTGACGCAAGCTAATATAACGGTGGGGTGTAGCGGAACATAACTTGTTGGTTCCATTTTTTTTTTGTTTTACGTTAGTATTTTAATATATGCATATGTGAGTGTGGTAGTTATACTTCAGACCATGACGTTGACATGATCAGATTTTGTTTAATATATTGTAATTCTGTCATAGTTAATCTGTTACACTGTCATAACGGTCAACAGATTTTGAACACGTTAAGACGCCCATGCAAAACTAAAACAATAAAATGCATTAGGGGAATGAACGCCTCATGTAGTTAGAAAACACGTTTTGCCTTTTTAAAATGTGTAAGTGATGTTTTTATTTTGAAAAAAAAAACCTGTTTAATTCTTAAACATTATCTGTTCAATTTTGAGGGCGTGCATGCTGACTATTAAATGCTAAAAGTGTTTAACATTACGTCTATCATGCTAAGCACGCCTCACCGTATTGGCCTGTACGTGTTTATTTTACAACATGAAGTGTTTATTGCCATTCGGCGTGTTTAAAACTCTTTAAAATATGCTCAACTATTTTACAGCGAAGAATTCGTTCCTCCCGCATTACGTCCATCCACTCTAAGGCTCTCTACCTTTGTTGTTGTGCAAACAGTGTAACGCTGCTTATCTAGACTTAATTCATTGATAACTTCTTAAATCATGCTAACCTAGTTAAAACAGCACTCACACAGTCATTTCTTAGATTACTAAACGTTTTAGCACAGTACCAAAAAATATTTTCTTATTGATTGCAACAATTACATCAGCAATGCCAGAGATTCCGTCAAAATATACATGCATGCCTTCAAACATATAGTTTGCATAAAACATTACCGCTTTCCATAAATATTTGCAGATCTTCAGAAGACATTTACAGTCTGATCCACAACCACTTAAAATAGACAGAGTTACCGAAATCACTAACTTCGTAACTGCAATGATGTGTTTGTCTAAAAAGTGCTATATTGCAAACGTAAGTTTAAGTAAACTCTTAAATTTACATGTATATTTTATCGTCATCTGTGAATGGACTGCAAATCAGTAAAGTATTTTTTTTTTTTTGCAAAGTGTGCACTTACTCTCTTTAGCTGAATATTTTAAATAGAGAAGGCATGCTAGGCAATGAGACGCCATCTCGACTTTTCAAACAATTTTAAGTACTAGCTCAAAGTCAGCTGGTCGTGCAAGATAGATTCAATTTCTGACAGACTTACTATTGTTTTTGAATGAATTATGCTGAAACTGCATTTCAAACTTATTTGCATATGTGTTTCTTATTTTTTTGTTGCAGTACCATTTGATACTAATATTCTCTCCAGTTCTCTTCTTTATATTTTTGTATTTATTTGTCAGGATATATGTATCAAATTTCTTCTGATACAGTTTCATTCGTCTTTTTTATGTTGGGCCATTTACACTGTCTGTATTGTTGCATTGGTTTATCTGTTTGGACCACTGAGGTTGTTGAGTTATGCTTCTGCTATGTTTGTTTTTAAGTTCCTGACTCAGCGTGTCCTTCTCTTTAATGAAAAATAAAGGTTACATTGTTATTATGCCATTGACAGACTTACTGATTGTCTTTGAATGAATTATGTTGAAACTGTATTTTGAACTAAATTAAATATGTGTTTTTTTGTTGCAGTACCATTTGATACTAATATTCTGTCTATTTTTCTTCATTACATTTTTGTACAGTATTTTTGTAGTGTACTTATTTGTCAGGATATATGTATCAAATTTCTTCTCATACAGTTTCATTCGTCTTTTTTATGTTGAGTCATTCACGCTATCTGTATTGTTGCTCTTGTTCAGCTTTAAAAACCATTACTTTTGTTGCGTTATCTCTTCTGCTATGTTTGCTTTAATGTTCGTGACACAACGTGTCCTTCTCTTCAATTAAAAATAAAAGTTACAGTTTAATTATACGATTGACACTGTAAAACACTTTACAGAATAAAAGAACAAAAACAGTTTTAAACTTTAAAACAACTATAATTACAAAAAAAAAAAAAAAATGCTCTACACAAAACCAGATAATACAGTGCTATCGGAAAAGTATGCAAATTTCTGACTTGGATTGGCAACGTTGTCGATCCAGGCAAGATTACCAAACTCTAAGCAATAGGTACCAGCCCCTCACTCATCTTCACTAATCAGAGTTTGGAAGAGTAAATTGGTATCTCAATCTAACTAAGGGTTACCAAAACCCGTATAAACTTTAGCGAAGGTAGTAACAGAACAGATACAAATCCCTACAAAATGATAACAAATTTTGGTAGCTGCATTTTTTTTACAGAGCACCTCGACATACATATTGTTATTTGATGAAAATGAGTAGCTGTTGTTTGTCGGGCACTGTCAACCAGTTGTGTAGCTGGACGTTTAAAGCAAAAAAGAAAAGAAAAGAAAAGATGAACCAGCAAATGCTGGATCCAAAATGCAACATAACTGGGATCTCTATGAGACGCTGATGGTACGCATGCCTATCAAAAGTAAAATGTTCACTTCCAAACAGCCTCATGCATATGAAGATAAAAACATTTGAACTCCGGATTACAGTTCTTTGTCAATTCATATCACACACACATACATGCACACACACAAAAGTCTGAACTTACTACTCGCTTTACTTAGATCTCCTAATTTAAAGGGCTCCAAAGATGGACGAGGATAGGACTTTGTCAAGATTCTTCCATTTTCTTTATAAAGTTCAGTCCTTTTGATCACGCATGGATGCAATTGTCAGGGCTATGAAAAACAACAAAAACATTTGCACTCTTGATTAATAACATCCATTGTCAATTCATTTCACAAAAAAATGTTTAAACTTACTATTCCCTCTTTCAAGTTCTCCTAATTTAAAGAGCTTTAAAGACGGACGAGGATAAGGTGTTGTCATGATTCTTCCGTTTTCTTTATTGAATTCAGTCTTTTTGATCACTCTTAGATGCAATGTTAATGGATTTCCAAGTTGCGAAATCTAGTTAATACGTTTGAGTAGCAAAAAAAAATAATAATAATGAGCTTTTATCCTCTTTTGTTTCGTATTTTTCACAACATTCACATAATTTGATCAATTTCCTTTTGTTGGATTTTTTTTTAACAACATCAACACATACAGCTGTCATATCCTCTTTAACATCGGCAATGCGATATTTTCTGAACCGCTTTTGCCGTGCATATATAGGCATTTCTTAAAAACTGTCATTCCATCATTTCGCCCGCAACAGCTGTGACACGTCTTGTGATTTTTCATCAACCAAAAGTGCGATCGATACTTCTTCTTCTTTTTTTTTTTTTGACCAAACGTTTTTCAACGTTAACCAATCTGAAGAATCCGCTTAGTTGAAAAAAAAATACTAAATGTAATACGTTGCGGTCAATCTACGTTAAGTTCGAATTGTGTAAGCCATTGAATTTTTCCAGACCTTGTGGTTGTTTCGTTTTCCAAATTTAACTGTAACTGTCACAATGGTTGAGGGGGGAGGACAACAATTAGATTCCAAAAATTAAAAAAAAATAAGATAAGAATATGCGTACCTAAAAAACAATAAGAGTTGATAACATGGAATTACAATTGCACATAATTAACGAACACTGAGTTAGGACATCCCATTAAATAAATGTATTGTTTTCATTAAGAAGTCTAGTACTTTTTGCACAATGACTTTAAATTTATACAATCATTTGTTACAACTATACCAAGTAAGAAACTTAAACACAGTGTGGCTCACGCATCAAGCAGCCATAGGTCGAGGGCCGTGCATACAGAGACACTGTTCAGGTAGAATCGCGTTTCCTCATTACGTGTTAGGCAATTTCCAAGAACGTTTAAACGTGTTGCTAATATTTTGGAGTATTGACCGAATTTATCATTAAAAAACATTGAAAACAGTCAAGATTTTCAAGAAAACACTAAAAAATACATTAAATCAGAACAGTGTCCAAAATGCTCATTTTTTTTTTTTTCTAGAATGTTATTTGAACCGGTTGTCAATGTTCGTTGTGCACTTTGACCCAGTGGTTTTAATGTTGCTATGTATTTCACGCTTTAGGTAGAGATATTCCTACGGATGAGTGTCCATAGCTGACATCTGCATTCAAGATAGAATGAGATTGCTGAATTTTTTTCAGCATAACGAATTTCTCTGCGAACGCGATACGGTACTTTAAGATTTTGAAATAGGGGTTAGGGTAGCAAGTTACGATTTACCCTACTTTGTGTGAGGATAAAAAAAAAAATGGATACTCAAAAAAGGAATACCTACAACCGTATGATTTTTAAATGTCATTTGTGAATGTATTAGATCTTATCAAAAAAGTTAACAAAATCTAACCAAAATAACTGTAATTGTTGAGACAAAGTACCAACAGTTTTATTAAAGCTAAGTTTACATATAAGCAATTTCGCATAATTTTGGACCTAATTTTAATAACTTTTACTGTTTTATTTTTTTTTCGGATCCCAATTTGGTAGGTATATCTTGTCACGTTATTGAATGAACGTGGCCCATTTGTAAATTTTAGATATTCAGATATTTAAACGCTACAGGCTTTCAGGTGGGACTATTCGTTTGCTGAAATGAGGAAATTACGTGCCTCACTATATACATTCAGTCATGTGACCACTGGTCTATTACAGACGTTACATTTGTGTAATTAATTGGCACCCAGAAGGATTCTAAAAATCTTAACATTCAGAGTGCAGTTCTTTGAATTATCTAAACATTACTTGGAAAAATTACGCAGACGATGTAAGAGACTCCATTTAAGTACACATGACCGCATTGAAAAATATAAGTTTGTTTCAAACTTTGAGGTTGTCAGTAACGAAGTGATTTTTAAAGGGTCCTTTCATTGGTGTTTATCTCGAACAGCCGACACTTTAATGTCGTTCCAGTTTAAGCAAAACATTTCCAGTCTTGTGCCTCACATCAATTTCAAATTAAGAAAGCTACCCAAATCACGAAGACAGAAGTTGTAATATTATATGCCTAAATTTGTATGCAAGGCTGTAAACTGCTTTAGGTCAGAGACTCCAATATGACTGAAGTGATACCAATCTTTACTCTCTCTTTCTTTCTTCTTTTTTCGCATTTCGGCATCTACTAGTCAAATCTGCAATCAGTACTTTTCTTCAAGAATGCCAACTATTGTATTTTTTGTCATAAGCTGGAAACCAAAACCAAATTTTTAATTAAAAAGAAAAAAAAAACAGCCCATTCTTTCCCGGACTGAGAGCTGAAACAGTAATGATAATGGCTGTTGCAAGTAACCTTGTTATCTTGTTATCCGATTAATACGACTGTTAGAACTAATAAGTACGTAATTATTTATTGAAAATGGTGAGTGTCTCGAAAGTGCACTAGGCTTTATTTCATGTCATTTGTTCAGATATTTTGTCATGTAATTTTGGAAGAAACCTAATTTCTGACAGGCTTACTGAGTACGTTTGTATTAATTCTTTTTAAAGTGCATGCTTCTAACCAATAGTAATTTCTGATTTAATTCAGTATCATTTTATAATTATAATCTTTCAATTCATAAACTGTATTATTTCTTTATAACTTTAAATATCAATAAGTTGGGACTGGTAAGTGCCAACATGCTTTGTGACTTTATTGAGGTACTTACATACAATATATTACATTACGTATTGTATTATTAGTCTTGTTCGTCTTTGCTAGGTTATGTCGTCTGTCATAATCTAATGTTAACTGTAAGCAAAACGCGTTGCCTTTCCTCAAGTCGAGCATTTTTTTTTCACTTAACTAATTAACAGTCCCACAAGTATGGGTGACTTGTCAACTACACCCCTACAAATCCTAATCCTGAGAAATCTTCCTTGATAGTACTCCTGAAGAATAACGTTAGACGAAGAATTAATGCACAATTTAAGTAGGCACCCAGTCGACAAAAGTAAGAATATACAAACATACATCAAAGTAGTCAAATGTTTAATTCCAGAGACGAAATTTTACTTAAAAGCAATGTTGTATATGAAACAAATAATTTCAGTACCATTCAAAACGTTGACCCTTTGCTGATTGAGGTTTACAAAGTTACAGATTTCTGGAAGGACGGAAACCTTTATTATTCATTCATCCATCCATCCATCCATTCATTCATTTATTCGTTCATAAATTCGTCGTCCACACAATCAAATTACAAGAAGATAGGTTGGACAGGACAGAGAAAGAAAAAAACTTCATGTCATACAGATAGTACAAAAGAAATGAGAGGAAAAAAAAGCAAAATTAAAACAGAAGAGAAAAGAGGAAACAATGAGGAAGTAAATCAATCGATGTATCGCATGGATACATGAGATTTTATCTTACCCATGAAAGTGGCCTACGTTCTAAAGTTTCTAACGTATATTGCAAGAAAACTCCAAATTTTACAAGACTGTTTATTTCAGAGTAGTTTGTTTTGTATGGTGTATTCTGATTGAAAAAAGAGGGTACTTCCTGGTAATGGATCGAGGTATTTGGCTAGACGAGGTTGTAAAACTATTGAATATCTTAATCGCATTGGGTAAAAGCAAAGTCCTACAAGCTGGAAAAAGAAAAAAAAAACTGGGGACACGGAAGACAAAGACACAAATCCACTTTATGAAATAAAGTTTGGCAGTTGCATTTTATGATTGATTAAATCCGTCATGTACATTGCCCTGATATTGTGTAGCTGTTTAATGATATACCGGCAAAAAATTTTAAGCATGCTGCTGTACCAAACTAACTTTTGATTTATTTGTCTTCTCAATTTACAAGATAAAAACATAGACTGGAATAAAATACTGCATCCACGTCGGTAAGTTAGTGAATATCGCCATGGGAAGCCAAAATTAATCAACAGCTTGTTTAAAACAGCTGGAATGTTGCAATCTGAATTACCCCCAAATAAGAAGCCTACGTCTGTCATCTCATATTCACAAACTTTAACACTCATTCATCATACTATTCATTTTGCTTGTTTTTGTATTCGCATTTTATTGTTTCCCTTCAATCTAAAAAACTCAATATAGTGTACCTGTAGGATCTATCTGATGGCCTAAGCTATTTATCATATGTTTTAATGACACCAGTAATGTGTCCGATGTGGTTGCAGTTATCATGTTTGCGGATTGCACTCATATCTGCCCTGGAAATGATATTCAGTATTTAAGTTGACTTATTTGTGTGAATAAGGTAATTTTTTATTGTAAATTGAATATCGTTAAATATTGATACGTTTAATTTTATAGTGTTTTGAAAACGAGAAAGTCCCATTAATATTTTTTTATTAATGGCTTTGTTATAGAAAGGTTGTAGAGCTTTTGCGGTGACAACGAGTTGTTTATGAGAAACTATTGGTCTTACTGGGTTTAAAACAAAACAACTACCTATACGAAAAACGCACGGTGATGCACTTGCTTCTCGAGTTATCGGTTGGTTTTCAATGCAATATGGCGACGTAACGATCGGAGTGACGTCACTTGCGAAACCACTACATACTACAAAATTTATTTTGTTTGATAGTTTCTGTGATTTATGTTGGAAGGGGCAAGATCAAAAGGATTTGTCTAGAAGGGACTGAAGCTATTGTTATCATATGTAATTTATGGGAATTGTTGGCTTCCAGATAAATGAAGGTACTATAGTAACTTTTTGAATTTCTCTAACATCAACTATTGCTTAGAAATGTGATGAAATACATATGGAAACTATATCCAATCATTTTTCTTTCAGTTGTAAACAACACAGGACGTTTCAACTTATACAGAGCTGACGTCAGAACATGAAAAGGTCGAGAGAGAATCCAATTTAATGATCACAGTTCCATTTATTTGATGTTTGATTCGACTGGCACACACAAATTAGATAAATTAGTGAGATGATTTAAATCGATAACAGAGTTACATGACGATGGCAGGAAGAACGAGGAACAGAGAGGTACGATGACACCGGCCTACATATTTACAGAAAAGAGCGATGTTGACAGTTCGACGAAAAAATGACCATGGGGTAGTTGGTCACGAGGTCTAGCTGACAACATTGACCTACTACAGAGCAAACGAATGTTTATGACATCATCGGTAAGGGTCACTACCGGTAATCTACCAATCAGCTAAGTATTACGAAATATTTCTACGAACAGTGCCTGAGTTTCCTATTTTTAATGCTTTACCTTGTCTAATCTGACTGTCTGAGGGGAATAAAGAAAAGGTTAATAAACTCTGGTAAACAACGGAAACTGAACTTTGCATGACCCTTTTGAGTACGATGGCGTAGAATGATAATCTGTTATACACCATTACCTACCAACACTCCAGAACTATTCATAAAAACTGCAAATCACACAATTGTCATTTTTTTCAAATGTCTGTCTGTACAACTTTTAAAGGTATGCATGTCTCTGTTGGTGGTGTAAAATATGGAATAAACTTAATAATGGCCTTAGGAATTTTAAAAGTGAATATGGATTTGAGAAAAAAAAAAAGCAAAATTCTAGTTCTTTGACAGCAATATAAACAACGATTGTGATTGCACGATTACTGTTGCAGCACTGCCGAGATAAAAAGTCGATCTGAATTTCATTTTTTTTTTTGTTTTATTACGTCCAGGGGAGGGATTCAAATCAACAAATCAATTATTCTTCACTTCGTCTTTCTCCTCTTTTACTTGTGATTTTATTTTCACTTCCCTTTCTTCTCTTGATGTTTTTTTTTTTTTTGTATGATGTTGTTATATACTGTTGCGAACAGGGAAATAAAAGAAAGCAAGCAAACAGCAACAACAAAAATAATACATAAGTTATATATGATGCTGAAAGTCATTTCTTTCTCCATTTGTTCCTCTTTTTTCTTTTACTGATCTGAAGTTTAGTCTTGTGATCACCAATGGAAGCTATTTTGTTTAATTTCAATTTTCCGAACTGTAGTTGATAACCCTATATAGCCCTTATGACACCCATCTGGGACCTAACTGTTCTATATGGAAATTATCTTGCTCCGTTGAAGCTCAACTTGGTCAGGATATTCTGCTTCCTGGGTTGTACTTGAGTTGAAGGAAAATAGCGTAAAGTGTTATCTAAAATTTATGTCGTAACTGCTTTTTCTCGGATAACAGTTATACATCATTTTCTAATTCTCAGCAGAAAATTTCTCTAACGAAAGTGACATATATAGTTTATGAAGAATTACACTCAAGAGCATAAAGAGTACAAAGACACACACAAAGAAACACATAAAAAGATGATTTTCCAAACATATATTGTCGGTACCAAGAAAGTAATAATTTTGGATTACGAAATACAGCAAGAATGCAATTTTCACCAACTGAACACTTGACCTCTGACCTTACATTTTTCTACAGGAGACGGACTTCAGACATTGGGCCACCTTTCTGTAATCTTCTTTGTGGTCTTTTAGGAGTTACGGATGCAAACTTTTAAATTGGATTTTTCTTTTACACACACAGGCACAGCAATTCTCTCAATCAATGTATTAAGGGGCACTGCAAACAGGTCCCTGGAAGGATGTTACTGAAATCTCCCTCCCCTTATGCGATGGTCGTATGCAGCACGTGATTGTCGGAAGAGCCGGCGGGGTCCGGGTATCAGTTGATATCATTTTTGTCAAGCAGCAACGACAGTGAGCAACTGCGTTTGAGGCTCGAACTTTCGCGAGCGACTCTCACCCGCAAACGTAGGTAGGCGCATAGGCGCGCAAACAAACATGGTTTGACCCCTAATCGTATGGTGGTGTTCGGGGATTTTCTTTTTTATTTCTTTAACGTATGTACGTTACCTGACATATAAAGTGTAAATTCATAGAACCATAAACGCATAAGCCGTTCAAAAAACAAAAAAAAAAAAAGAAGAGAAGAAATTATCACACAAATGTTAGGAATTCATATGGCTCCAGAAAAAGGTTTGTTGAAAGTGACCGGTAAAACAATTTTGCTTTACACTTTTACCTTTTTTTAGTAGCTCGCAATATTCTTTTTCCTCCCACGCTGTATAGAACCCAAGTAGAACCCTCAGGAAAGTTGATGCAGATTTTTTTATTTTTTTATTTCAGGATCATTGTGGTAAATGAAAGACCATTTTTGGAATTATGCTTAATTAAACTGCAAGAGAATAACTTAATCAAGCAGAAAACTAATGACATTCTTTAACAGAGAGTAGTGACCATTATTATTCTTTATCTATCAAATGGGATGAATTTTCTGATTATGACGGAATATAAATTCCCAGTGTAGTTACAACCGTTAATGGTCGAGTCTCCCGATCGAGTTCAAGTTAAAATAGCAAGACCATTTGGTAAATATTGTGATTGTCATCTAAGGTAGCTAATTGTTGCAGTTATGTTGAAAATTGTTTTCCTTTCAATTGATAAATGATAAGTTAAATGTAATAAAACTACAGCTTATATTGAATGCAGGCATGCTGTGTATTAAATTACGTCAATATCGTTTTGATTGGTTATAGTTTGATGGCAACTCTGTGTCAAGTCGAGAGGCCACTACTCGTTCATGCATGGCGCCTTACAAATATAAGTGTACTGGTCTTCAAATGTAGTGGTAACATCCATCCAAAGACCACGATACCTAGATCCCCCAGAGATGTAAACTTCTCCATACGGGAAAGAATCTGGCTCCCCCCACCAGTGTTGGTAATCGTAGAATGAGCCGTCTGTCCAAGCAGGAGCAGTTTCGTTAGTGTTCGAACGAAGACCAACAAACACACGAGGCTCCCAGTTGTTTATCGACTATGCAAGCAAATAGGGAACGAGAAATTTCATTTTCCACTTCACAACATGAAGATTGTGATTAAATATCATTATCCTCTTCATATAACAGCACTGACATCCAAAAAGCAAACTGTACAATCAAACAAGATATTTTTAAGTTACTCTTAGATTTAGGCATTTTTGTAGAACCAAAAATTAAAACTAGGCTAATTTGTCTAAGAAACAATCGATAATTCTGACCTTGAACGGTAATATTTACACTTCGACATTGTTTCCTGTTTTTAATCCAGCAGTGAAGTGACGTATTTTTAAAGTTAACGTTATGATACTGGGTATCCACCTTTCAAAGATGTTTAAGTATTAATTTGTTCTATCATGTGAAAAGAATTGAAGGTCAGTGTAATTGTCATTTCCGATTTCCTATTTTCTAAAAAATAAGACATCGGCCTAAGTCAAGTCATGACACCCAGTTTCAAGGGCAATTTTTTTCTAATGACCATTCAACAATTTTCGATGGTAGATGTAAGGGTGAATGTGTTTAGGTTACCTTTGGAATCATTGCTGTGACAATATCATTTTCTTCCTCTGAATGGATAGATGCCAGATGAACTATTTTTCCAGCTCGTGGAGTAAAACGATTACAGTTCTCTTCGGCCTCCATAAAAGTCTTGGGCTGTACAAATATCTAAAGAGACACCCAAATGAAAAAAAACCTCTTTCTACATAAAGTAGACTAAAGGTAGAGGGAAAGGACAAGGGGCTGAACCAAAGCAATCTTAATGATTACAATGAGTATAGAAATATTGGCCATGATTAACAAAGTAAGCTTCAAAACAGCGATTAAATGAAAAAAGAAATCGAGATGATAACATAACTGTTAAATTATCACACGGTGACGAAATTAGGTTAGTAGAAGGATTACCGTTTATCATATCCATATAAGATGTGATGGCGAGATTTCAAACCACGTTATGATATTTTTTGTTCGGTAATTAGATTATGACGGTGTATTTATTAATTTACTTAGATTATTTTCATCTCCAAAATTTGTACAGTCACTATAGCGTGATTAACTTTCATTTTTTTTTTCTCTGTAAAAATAGCTTGTCACTGACTGTTTATCTAGTTTTAAATGATTACTAACTCTTGCAAAGTTTCATATTATACATAGATACTTTTATCATCCTGAAGCATGTCATACAATATTTAAAGTATTTGAATAACGATCGAAACTAGTTGCAATGTTAGAGACATTATCAAAGTATTCACTATTGCTTTGAAAAACATGAGTTCCAACAGTTTACATGCAAGAAATAACTTTTACTTATATCGTTTAGTACTTGCCTGAAACAACCAACACCTTCCACGCCTATCCAGTCTTCAGCTAAACATACGCACTTCGCGTGGCATCTGTTTAAAATGGACAGAGTTACCGAAGATCACTAGCAACGAGGCTTTCATTGCTTATTCTTCGTACTTTCCTATAAATAAAGCAAAGTTGGTCTGTACTTTAAATTTGTAAAATTTTCCACATCTACCTCTTCGGCATCTACATCAAGAGTGGAATCCAAAAAGTTTCAGTATTAATTTTTATCCAAAAACACTAAGAACCCAAAACATATATTAATTAAAAACATCTGCTAGTCAGACGCCATCACAGCTAATGAAACAATTTAAAGCATCACAATTCCACCTTTACAGTGTTACGCCATAGGAGTGCATGTGCACTTTGAACATGCAATACTAATATAGTCATCATTGACACGCGGTGTCCCAAGGTATTTTGACCAAGATTGCATAATGGCAGGTGTAATTTTATGACAACTTGCTTACAAAATCGTAGAACTCTTTCTTCAAAGTAATTATTATTTTTTAAATTGTTTTAATCAACTTGTTTTAATTATTACATTATTATTATTTTTTCTAAGCAGAGTGACTTTCTTGCAAACACTGTAAGTGCTATTGTTGTATTTTCATGTATTTATTCCAAATACCTATGACAACGATTTCTAGCCGGATCATTAGTCCTTTGTAGGAAGAGAAAGTTGAGACTTGTTAAATGTCTTTGAATCAATTCTGTTGAGAATGCACATTTATCTGATACTTATTTCATTTTCTTCCAGCAACATTTTGGATTTATTGGTTTTCCGTTAGTTTGCTATTTGTTTTATTTAAACATAAGTATATTAACATCATATTACCTCTAATGGAATAACATTATCATTGACCCTTCAAACTTTTAAAGCCAATATTATTAAGACTATTTAATTCCAGAGGCAAGAATTACAATTAAAGAAAATTTACTTTACAAAAGAAAATAATTTAGTAGCATTCTTCCTATTTTTATTTTTGATGTGGAAATGTAAACTTACTGATCCATGGAAGCTTACTGAAGACGTATGCAGAAGGGGGAGGGGAGAAATCTCTGGGTAACCTTTATCAGTCACGGAATGATTAGAAGTGAAAATGCATATTTTCTCTCTGGCTACGTGATAGCAAATTCCTAAAGAACGGTTAAGACTATAAAATAGGGGACTAACGAGACGCATCCTGTTTAATTATTTAAGAGCTTGGTAGCTTCAACTAATTATTAAATGAACTCGACATGCCTTCTGCCTTACCATTTTTTTTTTTTTCAGACAGGTTAAAGCATCAAAGTTACTTTCTAGTAATTTTTTCCAAGTACAAAGGAAAAATATGACGAGCCTGGTTGAACAAATATGGTATCCAATATGTAATTAATAAAAATTCCTATGGGATGTCAATGTTACGTTTTCCTTTCAAAAGTACATTGAACATTCTGAGGCAGACTGATGAACACATTTTCCACTTTGTGAAGAACACTAAGTAGGCAGCCTTACTCCGTTGTTTCATCTTTTCACAAAATTATTGAAAAAACACATTTATTCCTTTTCTTTATTGTTCATGTTTGTATTCAGTGACGTTAGTAAAGTTCTTTCTTTCATTCCCTTCTTTATTATTATTTTTTTTTTAATTTAAACCCTTTGGTACGGAATTTTTAGGCGGCGTGAAGATAAGAATATCTTTGCTCCTTAGTTGGTGGTTTTCCGAAAATGTCTAGATAACGAGAAAATATCTCATCAAAAAGCAGAAAAATGATCAAATGTTCAATTGTGGTATCATAGTAATTCAACATTTATCTGTAAAATGTTAACTTGTTTACTTGATTCTTGGTGAGAAATTCAACATTCTTTTTTTAAATGTTCATATAGCAACGTATCACATCCGGTCATTTCAAAAATGTTTTGCAAAATATTAACTTGTTAACTTCTTTTCTGAATGAGCAATTAAACAATTTTCTCCAAAATGTTCAAAGGACAACTAATGGAATCCTGTCAATTGAACAATTTTCTGCAAAATCTTGATTTGATCACTTCCTTTAAAGTAAGCAGCTAAACCATTTTCTGAATACAATTAACTTGTTCACATCTTTCTAAGTGAAAAATTAATCAATTTTCTGCAAATTGCTTAAATGACACCTTATATCATCATGTAATGTGTATTTCTGATCTAGGAAGTCAACAAGTGGACATTTTGCCAAAAAAAAAATGATGAAATGACAAAGTAATGTATGATAAGTTGTCATTTGACATTTTAGAAAATTTGAACTTTATAGAGAATTGTTGAGTTGACCATGTACAATAAAGTGTCATTTTGCAGAAAAATGTTGAATTGCTCACTTAGGAAAAGAGTGAAGAAGTAGACATTTAGTGGCAAATTGTTCAAATGAAAAGATATGATAGTCATTTGAACAATTTGAAGAAAATTGTTAAGATAACATAGCTAAACAATTGATCATACTTCCGTTTTCTGAAGCTACGTTTCCTTGTTATCTAGACATTTTCGACAAAATGGTCAAATTACGAAGCAAATGTATTTTCATCTGAAGGACACCCTTAAGCCTCGGTACTTTGATCACCTATAAAAAAAAATGTCTTTTTTCAATGCTATGAAATCTGATGATCAGTTAACATTTTCTATGATATTAAACAACTTAATAATTGTCTACTTTTATTGCTGATGCATTATCAGTATGTGCTCAAATCATTTTGGCAGTTACTTCCGAATAAAAAGTGCCCCGATAAGTACGCAGATAGTGATTAAAGCGTATTCGCCAGAAGAGTTGTCCCTATATCTTTTAATCAACGTAAGTTCAGTGCAGAATACATCTCTTAACATGATTAAGTTTTAATCCCAAAGTTTGACCCACTTTATACGTAGTATTCGTTTCAACTTTATCAGAATTTCCAGACCAGATGACGTTGACAACAGCAGCCTCGAACCCCCTTCATAAAATTATTGTTAGGTCTGACAAGATTTTGCACAAACATACTAACTGAAAGTGAAAGTTCACAGGATTTAACAAGCGTATTGTTCCCAATGGGAGTTAAAACTCTAAATGACCAAATATGAAGACTATGTTTATGCATAGAGTGCTTCTGTGGATAATTTAATATCAAATGGTCACCATGATTATGAAAATGATTATCGCAAAGAAACTTGATTATCCAAGGTATGGTGTAATATCAAACTTCATTTAGGAAAGCAGGTTAATGTAGAATGAATGGACTCATATAGGGAACCGATTAAATTTGTGCAAATTATTTTATGACAAGAATAGATTTCTCTGTCTAGTCTGTAGCATTTCAGAAATGTATTTCAATTAATGGAATCCAACCACTTTGTAAAGTCAATGACACAAATAAAACTTGGCATATTATTAGCTCTAGTATAATCGACCTCTGTTTTGCATCTATCAATTTTACCTTGTTTTCATCATTTTGTAGCAAATTGCAAAACCTCAAATTGCTCCCATTTGTCTGATGTGACAATGAAAGCAGATATTTTTTGACGGCAACCAGTTTGGTACAAGGAGTTTCCGATAGTTACTCCTTTATAGTAGATGCCCTGTTAGTTAAAAACCACTGAGGAATCAATACAACCATTAATTAATTGTTTCATCAAACTTAAGAACAATAAGACGACATACATTATCACAAAAGTAGTGATAAATGCTTTGCGACAAGGGGTTAGAGTCAGCAAAACAAAAAAACGAAAGAAAGAAAAACCGCCTTCTGTTGCCATCTTAAAGAAGACTTGAAGACTGGGTGCGGTGTTAATCAACACGTTGTTCAACAGCAAATGTTGGTAATGGCAGAGACGTTATCACTATATATTTATTTGAACTAATAATCCATACAATAAGAGAAACAGGAAACAAAACCAAATAACTCACATTCGTCAACAGATATCAAAGACTGATTGCCTTGTTTCTCAGTTCAATTGCATAATATCCACAGCAGAGTATTGACATGCAATGGTCATGGAAATAATAGGCAATTACAGATACACCTAGTCATCTTGTAATGATTATGTTGTTTTTCAAAATTTACTCGTTTTAACTCGATAACGTGTGCAAGGTGTAGTTTATTCAAAACATGCGTTTTCTAGATTAAACCAAGGCAACCATAGTTTGGGCTGGTACAAAGTTAATAACAGTTTCAAAAGGATTACAAACATGGGGCTTTACAAATGTAAGGTTAACGAAATTCAGAAATATCCTCCAAATCGTGCGACAACGTTTGATACTCATCTTTTATGGAGAGTGCGTCGTACCCTTCTAAAAAATCAATTTCATTGTCTTCCAGTAAATACCAGTTTTGATAATCGTAAGCGAGCCGTCGATCCAGTAGAAGTTGAGTTATTTTTCAGACGGAGACCGATGAACACGAAAGGGTACTTGGCTTCACGATCAAAGTCCTGCGTACAGAAGGAACAAAATGATTGAAAAACATCTCAAGGCCTACAGATTCTACCAATCACATCGTCTACTTCACTTTTCTTATTCATTGATTATCGATGGAAATTGAAAAGGAAAAATTTGCAGGAACCTGAAGGTGAACTCTCCATCTGTAAATTGCGTTTTCAATGTCGAGATCACTTGCATTTGAGAGAATCACCCCATCTGTCCTACTGCTCCAGCCGCAAAAGCGAAAAACAAAAGAGGGGAATGAGAAGGAAAACAAGAAGAAGAAGACGACATTCACACACACTGGAAAAGACAAACGAAGCAGTGTTTAGCGGCAGAACGTACACTTTTCTTCAACTTAGAATTTTCGTTATTACTTCAGGCTGAGAGATCGCCGGCTCTACGAATATTTAAGAAGTGGAAGATTTTAGATGAGGCTTAAGCCAAGTCAATGTCAAAAGTCAATGGTTCACAAGTAACTAGGTCTAGTGTCAATTCAGACAAGATTCAGTCAGGAGGAAGTTTGGAAAATACAATCACAAAGACTTTCAAACAATGGAAATAAAATTGTGAGTATCGATAACCCGAGATAAATATATACAATCGACAAGGCAATGGATAAGAAAAAACAAACTCAGCTTGCGGTAAACGACATTGAAAGAAATTTGAAGTTTGAGGATAAACTCTTAGTGCAAAATACAAAACAAGGTAGTTTGAAAAATGTATGTTAACTTGCAAGAAAGTAATTTTCAAACGAAACATAATGATGAAAAGAGAATCAAATATCGAAGTACAAATTGAAAAGAATATAAAAAATCGACAACTATTTTCTCTTTCATAAAGATGGAGTTTGATAATTTGATCCTTTTAGTTTGACAAGTTTATTTTTGACTTGATAGTACAACTTTTTTTCGTTGTCACTTTAACTTATTGAACATCACACATCTCTTGATATAACCTTGGAAGTACGGAGTCAGTAACACACGAACAATTACACCTACGAAAGTAGATTGTCTTAACACCCTCTAGACATTTCACCTGTACGTCAGATTAAAACCACTCTGAATAGCCAGTAGCTATCCAATTAGAAATATGACTGACTGGGTAGAACTGTTTTTTTTTTTTTTCAAAACATGTTCTATGCTCTATTCGACAACTTGTTATCAGATTAATACGACTGTTACGACTTATTATCACTTTCTTATTTATCGAAAATGGTGACCATCTGGAAAGTACACTAGGCTTTATTTTATGCCATATCTTCAGATATTTTGCATTTTTTTTTTTTTTAGAAGAGACTTAATTTCTGCCAGGCTTGCTGAATACTTTTCTATTAATTCTGTTCAAAATGCATTCTTCTAACCAATAGTAATTTCTGCTTGACTTGAGTATCATTGTATAATTATAACCTTTCACTTTCATACACAGTATTAGTTCTTTATAATTTTATATATCAATAAGTTGGCACTAGTAAGGTAATGTTTTGTGACTTTACTGAGGTAATAACGTACAATATATTACATTATGTATTGTATTATTAGTCTTGTTCGTCTTCTCTTTTTTTTTTTGGAATCATCCAAATTTTATTCAATTCATTTTACTTGTGATTTACAGCGTAATATCAAAATGTTTACAACATAGTTACACGTTAATAAGAAAGTATTTAAACACAACATAAACAAGTACGTTTCGAAATTAATCGCTATCAATTGACAGGTACATAATATGTAAATATACATAAACACACACATATATATACATACACACACATACACACATATATATAGACAAATATATATACACTCACATATATATATATATATATATCTATACATACTTATATATACTATATACTAACTATACTTGTTCGTCTTTGTAAGGTAAATGTCGCCTGCTATAATCTAATGTTAACTGTAAACACAACACGCTGTGTCTCTTCAAGTCGAGCAAACTTTTTTCACTTAATTTATTAAAAATACCCAAAATATGGGTGACTTGTCAGCTACACCCCCCACAAATCCTAATCCTGAGAAATCCTCCTCGATAGTACTCCTGAAGAATAGCTTTAGACGAAGAATTAAGGTACAATTTAAGAAGGCAGCCAGTCGACCAAAAAGTAAGAATATACAAATCTACAACAAAGTAGTAAAATGATGAATTCCCTAGACGAAAATTTTACTTAAAAACAATGTTTCATATGAAACAAATAATTTCAGTACCATTCAAAACGTTGACCCTTTTCTGATTGAGGTATGCAAAGTTATTGATTTCCGGAAGGACTCGAACCCTTATTATTTTTTCATCCATTCATTCATTCATCCATTCATTCATTTATAAATTCATCCACACAATGAAATTACAAGAATGTAAGTTGGACGAGACAGAGAAAAAAAAAAAAACTTCAGGCCATCCAGATAGTGCCCCTTACGAAAGAAATGAGAGGAAAAAAGCAAAATTAAAACAGCAGAAACAATGAGGAAGTAAATCAATCGATGTATTGCATGAACATAAGATTTTACCTTTCCCTTGAAAGTGGCCTACGTTTTACAGTTTCTAACGTCTATTGGAAGAAGACTCCAAATTTTATAACAATATTTATTTCAGAGTAGTTTGCCGTGTTTTGTACGGTGCCGTCTGATTGAAAAAGAGGGTAACTCCTGATGATGGGTCAAGGTATTTGGCTAGGAGAGGTTGTAAAATTATTGAATATCTTTGTCGTATTGAGTAAAAGCAAAGTTCTGCAAGTTGGAAAAACTGGGCACAAGGAAAACAAAGACACACATCCACTTTAAGAAAGAAATGTTTGACAGTTGCACTTTATGACTGAATGACCTTGTCATGTACATTGCCATGATATAGAGTGTAGCTGTTTATCATCTCTGATTGACTGATATACCGGCAAAAATTGTTAAGCAGGCTACTGTATCAAACTTTCTTTTGCTTGATTTTTCGTCTCAATTTACAAGATAAAAACATAGACTGGAATAAAATACTGCATCCTGTCGGTAATTTAATGAATATCGCCATGGGATGCCAATATTAAACAACTGCCTGTTCGAAACAGCTGGAATGTTGCAATCTGATTTACCCGTAAATAAGAAGCCTACTTCTGTCATCGCATATTCACAAACTTTAAAACTTATCCAACATACCATTCATTTTCCCCGTTTTTCTATTGGATTTTTTTCCTCTTTCACTTCTACAAATCTCAATATAGTGTACCCCTAGGATCTCTCTGACGGCCTTAACTGTTTATTATATATTTTAATGACACCAGTATTAGTGTCCGATATGATTATAGTTATAATGTTTGAGGATGGCACTCCTATCTGCCCTGGAAATGATATTCAGCATTTAAGTTCCCTTAGTTGTGAGAGTTACAGTATTGTTTATGGTAAATTGAATATCCTTAAATGTTGAAAAGCTTAATTTTATAGTGTTTTATGAACGAAAAGGTCACAGCAATATTTCTTTTAATTAATGACTGTGTTCTAGAAAGACTGTAGAGGTTTTGCAAGGTTGTTCATGAGAAACTATCCGTCTTACTGGATTTATAACGAAACAACATGCCAATACGCAAAGCGAACTGTGATGCACTTGCTTCTCGAGTTGTCGGTTTGTTTTCCATACAATACTGGCGACGTAACGATAAGGAGTGACGTCAGTTTTATGAATGACGGGCAAAGTTTAAGACTTTCGAGCTGCAAATGACACATACTAACTAACATCTACTAACACTACAGAGCTATTCATAAAAAATGCAAATCAAAAATTGTCACAGGTGAAGGTGTGGTCTTTTTAATGTATGTCCGTACAACTTTAACAGATATGAATTTCTCTGTTGGTGGTTTAAAAATATGGAACAGACTTAATACTGGCTTTTGAAACTTCAAAGTTAAAATGTATTTAAGAAAAAGCTAAAAGCTCTAAAATTAAAGTTGTTAGACTAGTTACATAGACAACAGTTATGATTTCACGATTACTGTCGCAGCACTGATGAGATAAAACAATGCTTTGGAATTTAGTTTTGGTTATATTACCTCCTTGGAAGAGATTCAAATCAGTTATTATTCACTTTGTCTCTCTCTCTCTCTCCTTTTTCTTTTCTTTAATGTCTTCTGTCGTGGGTGATTTATTCTTTTCATTTACTTATCTTGATGTTGTCTTTGTATCATGTTGTTATACACTGTTGTGAACATGGAAATTAAAACAAAACAAACACAAAAAGAAACAAACAAACATTTAGCACGTAGGCCTACAGTAAGTAAGATATGATGCTGAAATTCTTTCCTTTCTTCATTTATTCTTCTCTTCTATTTTACTTATTTGAATTCAAATCTTTTGATCACCGTTGGAGGCTATTTTGTTTAATTTGAATGTTCCGAACTATAGTTGATGAGCCCGTATAGCCCTTATGATGCCCATCTGGAACCCAACTGTTCTATACGATATTTAGTTAGGCTCGACAAGTTGCTTGCGGGGCTGTTCTTGAGTTGGAGGAAAATAGCGCAAACTGTTATGTAATTACTTGTTCTCCCATCAAACGAATATATCATCTTAATTAGGAAATTTCTCTAACCAAAGTGACATATATATACTTAGTGACAAATCAATATGCTTTGGATAAGAAACAATAGGCCTATGGTGAAACAAGCTGAGCTGAAAGGGATTTCACCTCACAATTGAAAAGAAAAAATGAGACGTGTCTGATTGTAAATAAAGTTCAACAGATGATAGCAAATTTAACAAAGACAACCTCTTTGACCAACTTAGTTTTTACATCACCTGCTTCTCTCAATTGTTGAAAATAATATGTCAAATCTTCAATTTGACAAGATTTACAGGTCAAAAACTGATCAAGACGATAATCATAACATAATCAATATATACAGGTAGTATTTTATAATTTCCCTACTGTAACTACATGATTTCTTGTTGTACTTTTACTCACCTACTTGTAGTATTCAAATTTCGTACCAGTGACCGTTGTTAGTCTGAAACGTATTGAAGAAGATGTCCTTGAGATTATTTAAAGTAATTAGGGACGTGTTAATATGTTTGCAAATTGTCCCTTACTATCTGCTGGTTCCCACCATTTGCCACAATCTTCTTAACATAGCCAACATAATTCAACAATTTTAATTAAAATTAATTTATCTCAAAATAACTTACCAGAGCTTCAAATGCTAAATTCTTTGTACAGGGTCATGAATTAAGAACTTTCGTATGATAGCGAACGATTCTTCTTTTTTTTAATTTCGTTCTTCGTTAACACACATGCGATAACGTTTACTAACTGTTGGTTGTTGTTGTTTTTTTTTTTTTTTTGCAACACGGTGTAGTTTTGCAACATGCTATTTTGAGTAAAACATTTACTGCTATACACATCTGAAAGAGCCGGTACAATAAATGTGGCAAGAATATTCATCCCATACGCTTTACGTATTTCATGGCACTATTTGTATCACCTGATGAGGGGAAACCTGCCTAAAACAAGAGTTGACATATGGTCCAAATGGAGCATCTACTGCTCGTGTTAATATGATTATTAGATAATGTAAGATTTCTCAACAAATATTGACTGAGATGCAATGGAGAAAGAATCAGTGGAATCACAACTGTCATCACTACCTAATTTCTCGTAGTTTATAACCTTTATTGGTAGGAACAGTACTTGTAGTGCTCACCCGTGTATTGTGAGACTTGAAGATGGTACACCACTGTTAGTGTTGTAGACGAGAAACGAAAATATCAATAAGTTACACTAATAACCGAAAGAAAGAAAATACTTTGCGTATTCAAGTCTCAGAGATGTTGGTGCATATCAGACATTTTATATTTTTTTGAGATCGTGATAATGGACAGCAGATGTACATGGAGAGGCAAACTGGTTAGAGTAGACCTTGGCTTGAATAAACGTAACCTTTGTGGTTACCCAACTAACTTTTACTAAAACTAATATTTTCACAAAACACTAAAGAAGGACATTCTACGCCAATGCTTAGTGTTTGTAGACTCAATGCTTTGCCCAAAACCGACCACAAAGTTTATTAAACTATTTCAGCATAGTCCCATCTAGTGATGGTGGCACTCTTTCCAAACTAATTGATGTACGGGGTGCCGAGCGTACCACAAATACAGAAAGAGAAAGTAGAGTATCAGAAACAAATCCAGTATATCAGAAACAAATCCAGTATATCGGAAATATATCCAGTATATCAGAAATAAATTTAGCAGCTTGTTAAAAACTAAATCATGAAGTCCAATCATACAAGTCTGATATGCTGACTGAATCGTGTAGTTTTTGATACACTACGGAGAGACTGTGCTATACCAATAGCAACAAATAAAAATCAGCAAGTCCAAAACATAATCAGGGTATCAGAAACTGGTCTACAGTGATATTGACATCACGATATCTGTGCTGAAGTATCACCGTGGTATGGCGTGAGAAGTATGGTATCGGCAAAGTATACGCAGTTTTTTGCATGCCATTTTATTTGGCGCGAGTTCAATCACGCATTCACCAAACACTCTGCACATGCATCACAGGAAACTACACTCAGCAGTCACCTTTGCTGTAGACCTAAGGCTACCTACCGCCGACAATAGAGAGCAAGCCCTTGATGAATCTAGACAGATGCAGTAATTTTTTTGTCTTTAACTAGTCATTGAAGTGGTGTTTGAGGTAGTACCACCAGGCTAAATCAGGTTGCCACAACTGTCATGTTTTACTTCAGCCTTTCAGGGCCAGCCTATGGGCCTCTAAGACCTAAGTTACGTACTAATGTAATTTAGCACTAATGAAATTCTTTCGAAATTTATGACATAAAGAAGGACTTTGTTGACACCAGAACGGACGGTATCGTCCAGCTGAAGACAGTTCAAGATCTGATTAAGCAACTGCATTGTGTCTTCCACTCGTTTCAACATGCGTTGGTAGGCAGTCACGTCCGTTTCAAGTATAATCCGGTTTATCTCTCTAGCAAGATTTGGAATTGCCGGAATTGAGTGATCCATCACTTTCCGGCCGTATTTTGATTGTGGATTGTAACAGAATTCAGTTAGCACAGACTCAGTACTGTACATATGGCAGTTAGGCCTACAGTACCTGTACTGTATAGTGTCTTCTGACACAGCCGGGTCTGCCTCATGCTCATGCATTGCTGAACACGTGGGGAGCTACGATACAGCGATACGTTGACATAGACTTACGATGTATCGCGATCTTTTCTGATACCATGATTTCGAGTTTGATTTTTGCTACACCCCGCACACCACCGCCTGGCCGTAGTGCATCAAAAATGACGCGATGAAATCAGCACATCAAACTTATGTGATTGGGCGTACAGGTTTGTTTTTAAACAATTTGATTTCTTTTCTAACATGCTAAATTTTCTAACATGCTAAATTTATTTTGGATATACTGTTTTGTTTTTTTTTCTGATAGACTGATTTTTTTTTTCTGATACACTGGATTTTTTTTTTTTCTGATGTGTTAAAATTATTTCTGATACTCTACTTTTTTTTCTATATTTATGATACACTTGGCACTCCGTATTGATACATTATCCGAATATTCACAATACAGAGAGCCACAGAGACGTGCAGAATCTGGTATGTGGTGGTTGAAAGTTGAAGATGTGGATAGACCCATTAGACAACAGTCTCATCAACTGCCAGACTAAGCGTGTGTCTGCAGGGAGGGTCTGGGAACAGATGGAGGAGGGGTGGTGTAGGTTAATGTAACTTTTCAGAGACCGTTTTCTTTATGTAACATGATACAGTGTATGATAAAAGTGTAAAGATAGTAATCGTCAAAATATTTGTGTTGCTGCGATCAAATTCGGATCCTGCGTCAACAATACCGTATGGTAGTCAGTGTATGACAGGCATACTAAATGTATCACATCAACTTTACGAGCTAAAATGCCCCCCCCCCCTATAAAAAAAAAAGAAGAACAGATTGATGTGGATCACAATTACGAGAATTTTAGGCTAGTACTAAATTCGTGACCATGTGGCAGAAAATGCAGACATACCCTTGCTGTGCTATGAATCTGATGAAAATCCTATGCTTTTTACTGACTCACCCATCATTATCTGTGTGTTCGGTATCTTCTAAATTCAACCCACATAGTAATCAGAATCAAGCAAGTCTACATCTGTGTTTCCATTCACTGCAGCCACCCAAGGAGCAGAAAACATTCACAAGCAAGAGACAATGAGAGACTTCCAAAGCAACCTGATAATTATAAACAGGAGTTAGTTACATCAAAACTTGGGATCAATAAAAAAAAAAAAAAAAAGACTCATGTAGGGTCTTCCACAGCCTCTCAACAGATGTCTTGTTGAATGCAAACCACAGTACTTTCTGCATTTTGTACGGATTAAGTAATCTAGTCTTGTTGAATACACTTTTAAATGAAGTGTTCCATTTTTCCAATTTCCTTCACCAGTTGGTTAGCTCTGGACAGTCCATACGAAGCATGTAAGATGTCAAGATAAGAACCCAAACTAGTCTCATAGAATATACAGTAACAAATAAGGATTTTCTATATCCAGGTTCTTCTCTGTACATTCCATACACGGTTACTTAATGCAATTGTATGTACAGGATGATTAGTTATGAGGAAAACTTATTAAAGTAATACAGAAAAACTACATTTCATGTATTCCCTGTATTATATTGTACTCTTTTTTTGGTTCTCAGGAAATCAAAATATGTTGAGTTGTATTCAAAAGCCACGTGTTTCGTGGCGTGTCACGTGAAATGCAATTGGCCATGCACAGAACATTGTATGCAATCGTGTGTATCTGTTGATTTTGTTTTATCGCTAATTACTTTGTATTCGGATGATACATGCTCAAGGCTAGCAGTTTGAAGCTTCTGATAAGATTTCGTGTATGTAGTTCATCATTTTCTTGAGGTTTCCGATATATTGAATAGTTGCGTTATTCTTTGCTTTATGGTAACCTTCTTTATGTCGTTCGTACTTGCATTGCCAAGATGATAGAAAAACCTTGGATAAAAAGAAATCCTGACTGGCGCTTTTTCGTCAATGTAAAAACATTGCAAAAGCATATCTATGCTGTAGGAAGACAAATGTTTTTGTTTTGTAAAATGATGCAAGTTTTTGTTTATTTCAATTTCCTGAACAACTTATTTTCTTATCATATGCTTTGAGTTCACAGCAATGTTCAATATTGGAGCCTGAACGTTGATATGCATTTTGAACGGGATAAAACTTCAAACCATTTGTTGCTCGTTTATCTGCTTCTGTATTGCCTTTGTCTGCGTTTTGCCTCTTCCTTTGTTTGATTATGTTTGATTTTGTTTGATGTGGATAATATTGGTCTAGCATAATTTATAAATTTCTCAGTTCCTTTAGTTCATTGTCTGATCAGAGAATCCAAGGTTGAATTAAAGCATAATGTAAACATAACCACAGTGACTCTCTAAATAATAGTCTCATACTTTGTGAGTTATTGAATATCGTAGTAGACCATCATTCAACTCTTAAACAAGTAGTGGAAGGATAGCTAAGCGAAATCTTTAAAAGATCTGAAAATCTAAAAAAATTGTGTTTTGCAAAATGTAAAACAAGTTTTCCAAACCCAACAATAGAGTTTGCTACATGAACGCTGAGGCTCGTTCATAGAAAAACACCACAACGATTATTTGAACATTTCAATAAGTATAAGAACCCTTAGCTTAGTCTTCACGATATCTTAACCCCCCCCCCCCCGCCCCCTCCTCACACACAAATCACCAATTATTCAAACACACAAAGAAGCCATTCCAAGGTCATCATTTAAATCTGATTTAACCTACTGAGCTAATTTTGTTGTTTAGTTTTAACTCAATGCTTCATCTTACATTTGTCTATGATTCCTGTGCCATGCAAGTACAAATTATTCTCATATATAATAACTAACTAACTAACAAAGTATTCATTCGTAATGACGGCTTAATAATTGGTGACAAATTATCAACTTGTCATAACAAGTTCATAAGTTGGTATTAAAAATGTTATAACGATTTAATAATGTATCTTTTTGTAGAAAAATGAATATTTGAACGATAAAGTTTTTATTTCAAAAACAAAATTGTGTAATAATGCATTATTTATTTTAGAAAACCAATTTATTGTTGGTAATAAGAAGTTCATAATTTGTAAAACGTATTACTTTGTGATTAGACCTTGAAAATTCATATGCTTGTTTTATTGCAATATGCGTTCGTGATTTCCAAATATGCAAGATATATTAGGAATTGTTGGTAAAGATCAGATAAAGATGAAAATCGAGAGACGCAAATACTTAAAAAAAAAAAAAAACCCAAAAACAACAAAACCTTGTTGACAGGAAGCCAGATGAACTGCAATTTCATAATTTTCATAATTGTTCATAATCACACATGTTTGTTATGAAAAGCTTCCCACGAAGGTACGCTTTCCTTCTTTTTTTTTCTGAATTTGCCTTACACATTCATTTGAACATTTTGTTCCAAGACAAGGTCTTGCCGAGGTGAGTGCAATTGGTTCCAGATTGGCCTTAACCGCAAAGGAGTTTCAAGATGTAAGATTAAACCTATACTACTAACCTGTTTACCTAAATCCTAAGTTCAGGCTAACATATACTAGAAGAAGCGTAGTCGGATGAAATTTTGCGCATTTAGTTAGGCCTAAGGTATCAACCTTGACATTTATAGGTGTAAGAAATATAAATTTTCCTGGAATATTGAACTAAGTAACCTTGTTGTAGCTGTCTTTTAGACCTAATAAGATATTTGGAGTTTATTTTTATCCAATCTGGTGGGCTAAGTTGAACCTTGCCCTGTTTTAGTTTTACCAACATTTGCTTGAGTTGACGGTATGATCGATGTAAACTTGCAAAGCTTTTTCGCACCTCATAACGTTAGCATGGCGACAATCCAGAGGCTCACTTATATGGTGCAAGCAGACCTTCAGCACTAAGCTGCGGGCAAGTTAAATGGACTTGAAAGAGTCCATTAAATGGTAAACTTCCGAAAGGAATATCTGTAACTAAGAATGGACCTTGCGGTATTTAGGCCTAAACTAGGCAATACCTCTTCCATACTGGAAATGTAACAACCCTATTTTAGTTTTACAAAGCTTGACATTAATTCTGAATATAAACTGAGTTGACTTTGTATCTATTATGGCCTAGTCCTTCCCTAAAATTTGTAATTTAACCAATAGATGTTTGAGCTTGCAGAATAGTTGCACTTGGTCGAGGGAAATATTGATTGTAATCAGTTGCGGCACCAGGATTTTGAAATGTGGGGGGGGGGGGGGCAAAACAATTCGCGCGAAATCGGCCAGAAATCGAGCGCAAAACACGAGACTTAAAGGGTGGGGTCCAGCTCTGGGTCAAGCTCTGAGTTTTTAGCAAATCTCTTGGTAAAAAATTAAGTTTCAGGATAGGTGTAAATTAGGTCATAATGAATCATCCAAAGCAAAGATTCCAAATCATTTTAATGCAAGCTAGGCTTATTTGGCTAATACTCGCCTAGGCTGACTACATGAAAAGTTGGAAAGCGACAACTACGTTTAAAAGCTACTTATTAGCAATCTCTTGACACTTTTGACACTTTTCTTAAAACAGAAAGGTGAATGCAATGTACAGTGTATTAACAGGGAATAGATATATACATATGTATCTGTTACACTTTAAGTTTATATATCACGCATACCAGGTAGTACATAATGTATAGAGGGATGTGTTCACAACCACAGCAAGAATTAATTACTTTGAAAAGTTTGGGAATGATTCAAAGAGGGAGGAAAATTATTTTGTAAATTATTTTGCCTTGAAAACTCCTGAAAGGACACTATAATTCAGGAGCTGAGTGAACCATGCCCCCCATCTGTTCCGTCCCTGATTGTAATACATTTTACCCAAATAATATTCAAGAACATCTCATAAAAAATATTTTTACTTTCAAATTCGTTTAACCACATTTTTCTAGCATTAGTCTCTTCAAACTGTTTATGGTCAACTTCAAACCATGGGCTCTTTTGGCCTTCACAAAACTTTTGGCAGTTTTATGAAATCCAGAAGACTCAAAACTGGTTGTGAAACTTCAGTCACATCTGCCAATTATTGTGTAAGATTCATGAATTCCTACAGAGGGTATTGTGACCTTCTACCAATATGTCCAGATTGAGCCAAAATGGACTTCAGAACAGCTCACGTGTAAAAGTAATCGTTCTTTTAGTTTTTGAGTATTCAAAGAATAACATGCAGTTGACCACTGACTGAAAGTCGAAATACACCGAAACGTAATGCACTGTTAAACAATAATTTTCAACATTGATAGAAAATATTATATATTTTCTGAAAAGAGCAACCATCCAAATCATTCATTTAATACACTTGCAAAATGGCAAATGCACAATAAATTTATCAACTATTGGCAACCATACGATTCAATACTTAAGACTGCATTTTCGGTCAAATACGTCGCATTTTACACATGTATATCAAATTCACGTTACAGGATTTTTTTTACATCCAGCATGAGCTCTCTTAAACACCAGACGACAATGGACTACAACAAATTTGTACCCAAAACTCCTCGTATGCAGTACACTTCTTCAAATGTCTTCCATTGGAATATTTATTACTCTTATGTTATTGCCAACAGGTGCGTTACGTAGCTGACACACTGATTTACATCAACTGCACAAAACGTTAATTAATCAGACAAGCATCAATTTGAAATCATTTGTCATCCATGTAATGTGCACTTTTCTTCAACACTTCTGTTTCTTCCTTTGCCCATTTGAAAAATATTTTTTACTTGTTTGACTCTTTTCTTTTAAACATGTTACAGACACTGCTTGTATGCTTCGCTGTAGTTCAGTCTGGAAAGACTGGTAAGTCACTTTTATGGAATCATAAATGAGTAGTATAGTATGCACCGATCACACCTCTTGTGTGGTGGGTAAATGTGGTGGGTAAGTGTGGTGGGTAATTAAAAATGGTGTAGCGCCCCATTTTTAATATGAGAGGTACAGTCAGTAACGTATTACCATAATATATATGCTAGTAAGAAAACATATAGTTTACCAATAGGTACAGATGTTTATATATACATATAGCATATATTGTCTCCCATACATATTGACAGGTATCTATATATCTATGAAAGTATAAATACAAACGATATAATGGAGTATAATTTACCATGGGTTTCTATATTGATTTGTGTAAGTATAAATGCATAGTATAAAATAGGGCATAATGTATCGATGTATGTAGGTATTTATGCCAGTACATAGAACATTATAGCAGAAGAATGTAAGAATGGTATTTATGAAATGGGAAATGAGGTGTAAATTACATTCTGTATACAATAGAGAACGTATAACATTGTCAGACAATACGCACGACAGTTTGCATGAAAATTGTGCAACTTAAGTTAGAAGTGTCTGGTAAAGGAAGGCTAAAAGAACCGTTAGTTTCCCGATAAAGAAAAACCAAAATAAAGCAAAGCAATTGTGACCCTATTAGTTGTTTCGAGCTGTATTTATTAGATTACTATTTATTAGATTAATATTTAAGTAGCATTGAAACATTTGTAGATGGTGTGTATGCGTAGGCTTACCGTTGAGTATATGTGCAAAGATCTATAAACTAGTGACGTATGCAGAGAGTCATCACGGGAGGGACTGACGTCATCCTATTTGTGTTCTCAGTTTCTCATTTTGGTTTCTCATTTTTCTCATTTTGTTCTCAGATTGCTCATTTCTCTCGTTTGCTTGCATTCGGTTCTCAGTTTTTAGCTTTCTCTCATATTTGCTACATAACACTCATTTTGCACTCATCCCCCCCCCCCCCCCTCTCTCTCTCGCTCTCTCTCATCCACCTCTGCAGGTATCCTCACTCTATACATTTCGTCCCTCCTCTTCCCGTTCTTTAACCCCCTCTCTTCTTCTTATGTAATCGTTTGCGTAACACTCTATTAATTGTATACTATTGCAAGATGGATAATGGGAAATTGGGTGTTACACTGATTAGTGGATAGCTGGATTGGCTAAATGACAACAATAAAAAACAAAACACAAGAGCGTGAGTTTACTAAAATTCATTCAAACGACCACATATTCAGCAAAAATTAAAACGGATATATGGGAATATGAGAGATACAAATATGCGTACAAACATTTAAACCCGGCTTAAGGAAATAGTCTCAGATAATTTCAGAAAGAGCAGTCGTTTCCTAAACTATAATAGATTTTCTCCATTGTTCAGTTTTATTTGGTCATTATCCAGTGTCTCCTTTATAGATCCACGACCTCTGCGTTTTTGTTTTGATTTGTTATTGTTTTAGCTCGCGTATCACTCTCTAGCATCTCAATTGTGTTTATCTTCCCCCGTTATTGGTCTCGGTGCCATCGTCACTCTGGTCTCTATCATTCTCGTCTTGTGCGTCTTTTTCGTTGACCTTTAATTCGTGACGTAAAATGATTGACATTGCTTCATTGAGTTCAACCATAGCCCTCCAAGTCTCCAAGGCATCGTACAGAGGCTTGTCATCCTCTTCCATCCTTTCATCGTCACCTTCATCACCCTCTTCTTTACGCTTTAGTCCCTTACGTAACATCTTTGACATTGCATTGTTGAATTTGGTTAGTTGCATCCAAGTCTCTACCGGGTCATACACGTTTTCGTCATCATCGTCATCACCGTCATCATCAAGATCACTATCGCTGACGCTAGTGGAATCACCACTGTCACTCAACTCATCGGCACCATCACCGTCACTGTTTCTTTCACTGTCCCGTGAGTCATCGCCCTCTCCACCGCTGTCTGAGGGCGAATCATTTTCACGAAGTAAGACGTCACTCTCACTCTCCATACCTCCTTCTTCGCTGTCAGTGACAATCCTATCCTAGCTATGTATCGTGGATTCGTGTGGGCGGCGATTGAAATTAGTGGAAAAAGCCTTTTCACAAACCCTGCAACGAAACGTCATGATAGGAATATGGTCCTTTCTCTCTCACACAAAGAGCAGAATGAGATTCGTAAAGTAAAACATCTTGTTTTATACATATGGGTGACTCGTTAAGCGAATGATGACACGAGGAGAGGGGGAGGTCAGGAGGACAGAAGGAATGTGTAGAGGAGGATGAGAAGAGAACGTGTATAGTGCTAAATGAGTGCTATGTAGCAAATATGCGAGAAAGCTGAAAAAATGAGAACCGAATGAAAGCAAACGAGAAAAATATGCAACATGAGAATAAAAGGATAGCAAATGAAGGGAAATGTAACAAACAAATAAAAGTGGTAAAATGAGAACAAAATGCGAGCAAATGAGAGGGAAAGTTTAACAAAAATGATTAAATGAGAGCAAATGAGAGTAAATGAGAGGGAAAGGTAGCAAATGAGAAAATGAGAACAAAAATACGCATACAGTCATTGCTCGAGTTTGTTACCGGATGTTTCACAATGCACCATATATAGTCTTTCTACCCTTGTTTTGGTCACACAACGTTTCTTGACACTCATGTGTACAAAGTAGGAAGACTTTGAGTCCCGTGGATGGACACAGACTGATTTACCTTGAAGGAACTCATCCTCTTCTTTCTATTACCTACTCTACCCATGTCTCCCGCTCTTGTACAACCTAACCTTTGAGCATAAGTCTCTCCCGCTCTCTTCCTATATGATATATATATATATCTATATATCTATATATCTATATATCTATCTATCTATCTATCTATCTATCTATCTATCTATCTATCTATCTATCTATCTATCTATCTATCTATCTATCTATCTATCTATCTATCTATCTATCTATCTATCTATCTATCTATCTATCTATCTATCTATATTATATATATATATATATATATATATATATATATATATATATATATATATATATATATATATGTGTGTGTGTGTGTGTGTGTGTGTGTGTGTGTGTGTGTGTGTTTCTGTGTGTGTGCAGTATTTTCAACTTTAACATAGCTATATTCGTAAATAACGCAGTTACAAACTATTATTTAGGAACGATTTCCTACTTTTTTTAAGCTTTTGTTTAAACATTGTCTTCTTTTAACGTGGACAGCCATTTGCGAACCTAATACACACACAACTGTACTTATGAACATACATACATATATGATGCATTTTTGGGGGGCTTTGTTTGAACATTGTTTTTTTTTTTTTTTTAACGTGGACAGCCATTTATCATGCGAAACGCACAAATAACTAATAAACATACCATGTATGTCTATTAACTGTACTCACTAACATACACACATAGATAATGCAGTGTGACATTCAAAGTTTTCATGAACTTTAACCTGTGAAGTGATATGTTACTTTTAATACCTCTTGCAGTCTTGCAGTACGAGTGTGAACCTGGCTGGGTGAAGTTCCAAGATCATTGTTATTTCATTAACAAAGGTGAATTTTCCACTTGGTCCGATGCACAGAAATTTTGTAAATGGCTCGGCGCTGATCTACTTAGCGTGTCAACTGCTGAGGAACAAAAGTTTATAAACGGTAATACATGGATTTTAAATATTTTAGTTTCTTAAGTATCGGTAATATCATTGTACAATAACATTCTAGCGCCAGAACGTTTGTTTACGCTCTCACTATGTTTCTATGCTGATTATTACATTCTTGCTCAGCAAGTTGCCCCCCGAATCACTGACTGATTATGCGTCCTACATATTGCATAGCTTTACACAACTTTGCCCAATCAAGTGTTTGTTACTTGGATAGTGTCTTCGTAGATCTTTTGTATTACCTAGCTGCTTTTGAATCACGAATCTCATACACGAATTATACGTGATAAATTAAATTTTTTAAATTGGAAAAAAAGAAAAAAAACATTTCAAGCCACAGAGATTTCAGTATCTACAGTGAGAATTGCAAAGCCATGCACTAAATGTAAGTTGCGATAAACTTAGAAAAAACAAAAAGACGGAGGTCACTATTTATAAAAAAAAAAAAAAATGCGAATTGCAAATGAAAGGAGACTTATTTGACTCGTCGATATAAAACTACGTAAGTCAATGGAATTCTCGTACCAAAGATATTATGCCACGTGTTGGGCCAAACTGAGTAGCCCATGATTTTTACCTGATCCGTACAGACTTCATGATCTATATATATGCACGGTCGGGACATTGCACAGTTATTCTACAACGTGTGCGGCTTAGCGCAGTTGTTCAGTTTTGTGAGTTGTTGAATGAATAAGTGGTAATGGGGGGGGGAAAGACTTAACCCACAAATCGTCATCTTATCCACAGATTATGCAGCAGCCGAAATCCCATACGGTAGACTTTGGATCGGTTTGAACGACTTGAATGCTGAGGGTACCTTTGAATAGAGTGATGGAACTCCCCTCGGATTTACTCAATGGGAGACAGGTAAGAATGTGATTATCTTATCTATTTTCATCATTGTAAGTTTAATGAGAAAATCATTAGGGTTTGAAAGCGACCGGCAAACGTAGTGATTACCTCTCGTTGAGTAACGGCACATTTGAACAACTGTTATAGAACGAAGAAGAGGGTGGCACCGACTTTCATCTTCCTATCTCAGTGTCTCCGAATAAAAGTGTTAATGAGGATACTGATATTTGTTGAAGATATACATCTGCTGTGGGTCAACTGCGGTGGATCAGCTGCTGTGGATCAGCTTCGGTGGGTCAGCTGCTGAGGGTCAACTGCTGTGGGTAAGCTGCTATGGGTCAGTTGGTTGTGGAATAGCTGCTGTGGGTCAGCTGCTGTGGGACGGCTGTTTTGGTCAGCTGATGTGGGTCTGTTGAAATTATATTTTTATATCAGATTGTTTAAGTTGTTTTCTTTGTAATACTTTCTTCATGGCACTTAGTTATACTGTGCATATTCTCTATGGGTACACCCGTAGCCATATAACATGCACCACTGCGCACTGTGTGTTAGATAGTCCTAGGTCAGTGCAAGTGATGCTTTTCAGATCAGGCACAAACTGACGTTACATGTCAGTTTCAAGTATATTATAAATGTATCCATGCTAAACATGCACTTGATAACCAAAGGTTTTGAAAATATATGTCTGAGATGAATATTTTGAAGAGGACTGAATTATTGGTCAGTTGCTTGGTCAGCTGTTGGGGAATAGCAGCATAGTTGTCAGTTGTCGTTATTTCAGATACTAATAAATGATTTGGTTTTGGAGAGTAAACGTGAAATACTGCAGCAGATAAGTCACCTAGAGCGACGGATTAAAGTTGACTTGGCATTTTAAAGTACCTGTATATTTTCTCTTCAATTTTAGGTCAACCCAACGACAGTGGTGATTGCGTTATTTTACGTATGTTCTTCAACGCTTGGAATGATATCCCTTGTGATAATCTCTTTGAAGCGTATTGTAAGAAGGAACCAACCAAAAAAGCAACCAATGGTAAACATTACAACAATATACCTAAAATTGTCAAGTGAAGATTAAAGACTGCTGACAAAATATACACATACGGTAGTTCTGCAGTATTACATTGGAATTTATGTTGTTTGTTCAAATATTTTAATTACCCACTACCGGTGTAGCGCTTCATTCGTTTATCGTTACTCATTGCAGTCTACGACAAATGTGAACGTGGCTGGACCCGCTTCCAAGATCATTGCTATTTAATTAACGATGATGAATCTTTCACTTGGTCCAGTGCCAAGAGTTTTTGCACAAGTCTGAATGCAGATCTACTGAGCGTGTCGACCGCTGAAGAAGAAACGTTTACAAACGGTAATAGATACAGCTTTTGCATTGTAATTTCTGAAGATTCGGTAATAAAATGTATATTTACTATTTTATATACCATGATATATAAAATATATCATGGTAATCATGATAAAGAAATAGATCATGTTATCTGTTTTATAAAATCTGGCATTGCTAACCAATTGTAGCATTATGCAGAAAGTTATTGCAACCTTGACATTGCCCCGTCCATATGTCTGTTTCCAATTTAATTTTAATTTCATTTCATTCTGGATAAACGCCTCATCTGCTTCCACGTCGTTGAGAAAATGTATCTCAATGAAGAGAAAATTATTTATCAAAATCTTACTTAAGATATATTGAAAGTCACTTAAATTGATTAATCAAGATATTGTACCCTCTTATTAATTACCATTATCGCATCCACAGAGTTTGCCGAAGAACATAATCCAGACGGTAGACTTTGGATTGGACTGAATGACTTGAATGTCGAGGGTAACTTTGAATGGAGTGATGGAACTGCTCTCGGATACACTAAATGGAAGCCTCGTAAGTGTATCTTTGATGATCTGCGATCGCCTACACTATTTTCGTGTGGTTAATAAGGAAACCATTTTGATTACACTTCGTTGAGCAATGGATCAATTAAACACACATAACATTTGTGAAATTAATAATTGTATTCAAAAGAAACCTCAGGATAATGGTTTTTGTTGAAGATATACATGCCGTGGGTGTATTGCGGCCTTTCTGTGAGTCTGTCGTAAGTCTGCTGTGGGTCTGATGTGGTTTTATTAATATTTCAGATAGTTTTTATTTATTTTGGGCCTTTGGAATTATTGCTTTGTAACACTTAGTTGTAATGTACATCCCGTACAACACCGATGTGCACTATGTAATTGATCGCCCCGGGTCAGTGAATACCACATCTTTCAAATTAGGCGCCAACCGACATTATATAGGTGTAACATAAACAATATTTACGCTAAATTTGGAGATACCGGCTAAGAAATTTGAAAAATATATTGCCGTGGATATTCCCTTGAAAACTGAATTATTTAGGTCATACCTGCCTAATATATCTCATATACCTATATATATATATATATATGCTCTGTCTCTTCAATTCTAGGTCAACCGAACGACAGTGGTGATTGTGTTTTGCGTATCTTCCACAAGAATTGGAATGATATTCCTTGCGACACTCTCATTGGAGCGTATTGTAAGAAGAACTTGAAGGCATTCTTACACCCTTAGCATTATATTCGAAATGGTTTATCCATATGAAGCATTGGTAAAATCAGACATCACTGCAAACAAAAAAGAAGTTTCTCAAACACGTTCCTTTTGAAGTAATTTTTTCACTGTTCAAGGTGGCAGATTTCAGGTATTTATTCATCTATGAACAATTCAGTTAACATTAAACAAATAGAAAGTGACTATGTCAAGTTTAACATCGACTTTCGTGGACAAATCTTGTTTTACCGCTAACATTATTCAAGATGGAAATCTCTCATATTTCTCACTTTTCTTCTTTAAATGGTCTAAAACTTATTGTTGAAAATGAGTTTACTCGGATCTTGCAGCCACGATGGCGACGGGGGTTTTCTTGATACACAAATGCACTTATAGTCACACATTAAGCAATGGAATCATGCGTTACGTTTCATCATTTTGTCACTTGTTGTAGTTGGGTAACATTTTGCAATGGTTATGTAATTGTTTCTTGTAGTACCGTAGTCCTATGTTGTTTAAAACTAACAAGCTGACATAATTGGTTGATCGCATCATGATATGACAAGCCATTTAAACATTTATCTCGGAATTTTACTTAAGTATAATTGATTGCACTTTGGAAGAATTCAATAAGTTTTGAGTGAAATCAATTGTACTTAAGTAGAATTGTATTTTACTTAAGCAAAATTCTATTATACTTAGGTGGATTTAATTCTACTGAAACTGTATTCTACTTCAAGTGAAATAGGTCGTTTGTTTTAGAGAAGACATCCATATTTTTGAAACCAATGGTCGTGAATGCAAAATAAGGAAGAGCAGAGCCTTTTATTTACGAAAAAAAGCTCCTCACAGGTAGAAATTTAGTTATTTGTTGCTCAACGCTAATTTGTTCATCCAAACTTTTCCAAATTCAAAGGATGCATCTTCCATTACATCACATGCATAATGTTTCGAGAAGATGAAGCTTTGGTATTGTTTATTGATGAAACAGAATGGTTTAACAATGATTACCGTTATTTTCTTTTGTATGTCGTGTTAATGTATTCGAAACGCCATATTTCTCTTTAAGTAAAATAACGAATTTCATTTAAGTTTAAGTTACATTCGATTTTAGTTAAGCTAAATTGTATTCTACTTAAGTAAAATACAATTTTGCGTAAGTAAACTTTAAGTCTTCTTAAGTAGAGATGACACTTTATTCCACTTAACTAAATTCTATTTCACTTAAATAAAATAATGTTTAGCTTTAGTAGAATAGAATTTCACTGAAGAGAAACGCATTTTTACTTCGGTAAAATTGAATTTCACTTAAGTAAAATACCATTGCTCTTAAGCTAACTAAAATCTAGTATACTAAAGTCCAATTCAAGTCTACTTAAGTAGAACACTGTTGAATTTGAAGAAATCGAAGTTGACATTTCCGTAATTTCATTTCAACATGGTTGCCACGTCTACTGATCGATCTGTCTGGTAAATTTTTAAGCATCTCACACATAATTCAGTAAGTAGAGTTTTATAGAACTCATGGAGATAATTCATGTTCAGTATCTTAAAAATAGACAAGATGGGTGTTCGACGTGCTAATCCTAATCGTGGTAGCCATGCTAGAAGTAGAAATGGAATGCATTGGTTCGTTGTTGAGCAGTCCCCTTGTCCTCCAAACGGCCCTTCCCACTATATATCAGCAGCAATCTCCAATGTTTCGTAAGCTGGCTGCATTGTTGCTGTTTTGCAGTGCAGCACATATATATTTCTAACAGTATTTAGTACAAAGTGTTGTTACGCCTAGCCTTACCGTGCATGTGCAGGGATGATGTTCCTGATATAGTCCTTCTGTCATGTGTGCACTGTGTACGTACACACAAGTGCATGCTAACGTTAGATTCTCCATATATCTTACCTCTAATCGGACGTCGCGGGCATGTTGTATAAACGGTTACAAACCGTCTCACCAATCGCATTTCACTTAAGCTTAACTTTATTTTACTTAAGTGGAATTCAATTACGCTTATGTGGAATTGACAAGTTATTTCACTAAAGTGCAATCGCAAATTACTGCAGCAGAATGAGTATTTTACTTAAGCAGAATCATATTTTACTAAGTTCAATTGATTTTTATTTAAGTTTAAATGTACTCTAATTAAGTGTTCTACTTAGGTTAAATTGCCAGGTAACTGTTTAAACGGCGTGACATGCGATCACCCTGTATGTCCTGCTCATGCGCAAACTGATAGCTATGCAATATTTACTTAAAGAAATTCTACTGTAATAAGTTTGAATAATGGGAGTAACTTCTCAAATACTTTTGACAATCTTTTTGTCAAAATCTCGTGGGTCTGATATTTTAGACATCGTTGTCCATAACAGGCCAGTTTCTGGTTCGTCTTTCGTCTTAATCTTTCCACTGTATGATATTACTTTTTACAAACAGACTTCAATGAGAAGATTAACTTCGTGTCAGATCGGTAACCCATTCGGTTCTTTTTTAAACATCAACTTTGTTTTCATTTAGCCTCATCGTCCTCCGAGAGTATAAATCTTGCCCCTGTTTTTTTTTTTTTACAACACTTTTTTTACCCTTTCTTCTGATATTGAAGGGAAACCGTGCATAAAACTTCTAACGTTCATAGTGGACCTCTAGCCGGACCTCATTACATTAGTATATGGTACAGGACACCATGATTGTCGATATGATATTGAAAGGGGGAGGGGCATCCGTTGGACTATTTTTTCTCTTTTTCTCTAAAAGTGGTGTAAGACATGAAGTTAGGTGGTGGAGCGAAAACGAATGTATGGGAGGGTTAGCACTGGCACCACTATCTAAGCGGAGAGCCACCATCAGTTGGCGCATATCGTACAAGAAAATTTGGGGCTGCGTAAACTCCCCCCCCCCCCCCCCCCAGTACAGTGTTCAGTATCTGACTTCGAGTATGTTTTTAGTCGTTAATATAAGAAACGAATTGAAACAGTCTACGAGAAACACTTTGCCTCTAACTGTTCGAGGAAGAGCTAAACGCAAGGATGATGGGAGCTAAACCTCAGAAGAGATTTTTGTTCAGGTCAATAACAGTGTAGCCTACAGTATAGTAACATCATTTGAACAGACCTAAGACCTAGGATCGTAGCCAAAATGCAGCAGGTAAGTTAAGTATTGCTACCATGTAGGCGAGGATGACAATAAGCGTATCCTATTACCACTACCACTACTACTGCAACTATTACTATTATTACTACTTTTACTATTATTACTACTATTACTACTATTATAACTATAACTACTATTACTACTATAACTACTATTACTTCTTTTACTACTATTACTACTGTTACTACTATTACTACTATTACTACCGTACTAGTCTCCGTGGCAGCTCCCTCCTCTATGCTACAGTCTTGGACAAAATACCTTGGGACACCCTGCACTCCCATTCAATGTTGGATGTAGGATTGCTGTTCAAAGGGTACATTCATTTCTATAGCGCAACATTAAAAAGCGGCCGGGGATTTCATGTTATCCTCTCACCTAAATTCAGTATTATATTTGCAACGTACAGCAAAGTCTCCCAATAATTTTGTCCAAGATTGTAGTTCTTTCTGAGCACTAGCCTCGTGGTACTGTACATAGCATGGCTCATTGGAAACTGAAAGTTTGAATTTATTCACATAAAAAATAAGACAGGCTGTTATTCACACTTACCGTCCTAGCCCTAATCACAAAAGAATTTTGGAGTTGACATTTCGAAGTGAAAACTTATCATGTAATAAATATATAATATACTGCAGGAGTTAATTACATATGAGCCCTAGCTATCTCATTTTAACTTCAATTGTTCTAGGTCAAATGTTAGTTATTTCAAGCCAGACATCCATGTCAGAGGACAAGCAATCATTTAAAGCTCCCAATTTTATAGTTCTTATTTAAAAGAATGAGAAACTTCTCGCAAAATATTCAGATGAATGTAACTTTTGAGTTTATCATTCCAAAAGTATGAGTTTCCGTATCAAATTAGATTATGTGATAATATGACATAATCTCAAAAATTAGCACAGATTTTCCACGGCCTAGCCCTTACTAACAAATTTTGGGTGATTTGTAGAGTAAGAAGTCTAACTATGAAAATATGTGCAGTATTAACGACCCACACTTTTGATCAAGATTGCAATGCAAAGGAGACATTGCGGAAAGATTTAGATTTTACTTGCTGGGATGGACTTATCAGTCTAACGATCCAGGTTGAGTGTGGTCTGTTGAAGAGGTTCTACAGTGTAAATAATTGCTTTTCCCACAACCGTTTTGCATACTTGCCCAGGATCATACTTAGGTCTTTGGACAGTGTGTTTGGACAAACTGCCAAAAAAAGGCTCACATTAATCTTAGATATGTATTAAAAAAATACGTACCTGATGGTACAGTAACATTCAGTAGTTCACAATTTTTAAATGCTGAACTTTAACGTCTTACCAATGTGGCAATTATGAATCGCACCTAAATATCAGCGTTGGTCAATCAGTCATCACTCAATACATACTGTACTGTACTGCACTCCTAATATCACGATATCTCAGTAATTGAAAATTGCTTGAACGTCAAGATTGGTATAAGCATGTATTGTTCTGTGTTGGGAGTCCATTGAGAGTAGATGTTTTCTGCTGTTTTTCAGAGAGGTCAATGGTGTTAGGAGATCACCAGATGTTAAGTATGAAAACCTGTGAAGGATGATCTCAATGAATTAACCAAAACTTGCTGGAACGTCAATCTGTTAGTGACCATCTGCTGCTGCTGTCTGTCTTGTGTAATTTAAAGGTCACATGAAATCCAGACAGCTGATCATAGTTTACAAATTTGTCAACACATGTATCATGACTGAGAAGGGATACTTGCTCAAACATCAGATTTAATGGATATAGAAAGTTGTTCACAGTAAGTAACTCTGTTCTTTTTTCATGAAAGTCAAGGATGTCACCAGCCCTTGGCGGTTTCAACAACATTTGGACTGTATCTCAACAACCAAATATTGCTGAAAATTCAGACTGCTGATATGTTCGTGAAAAGCATTTAAGAGGTCAGAGGTACATGTAAGGACACAGTTTGAAGACTGGAGCATGGTACTGTATCTTAAGAAGGGTGAGTCGTTTGGAGTTCATTGCTGGTCTATAGAGTGTATTCTGTGAATCATGAATATCAAATAGTAAGGAATTACAAAGCCAGATTTTTAGGTGTCCTTCCATTCTCTGTCACAGAACCTGTGTTTGAATCCTTGATGTCTAGAGGCTATAAAAGGGATGAGAAGCAAAATGGACACCACTGGATAATGGATTTGTCAGATACCCTAGAAGTGGAGATCACCTGTTGCTGCTGTCTGCTAAAATGTTAAGTTTATGAATATGACAAATATGCTGTGCCAAATTACACATCATGGACACTCGAATGTCAAACTGCCCTGAAGTAGCAATGTGTTTGCTTGTTTACCCATCTGTTGAAATCGTTTGGTAGTGAAATCGCTTAACATGCCAGCAGTTTTCCAACGATAGCTCTCTCTTACATTGGAATTCCAACTAGGGAAATGTATACCACTTCATTTTTGTTTCTGATTACATTGATATATAGTATAGTGACTCCTATATGAGTCGTACTGCATCCAGTAACAAGTAGTGTATTTGTAATGCATGTTGTGTGCACCTTTTGCAGCTGCTTCATCTTGCGTTGTTTATTTTTTATTGATCTTATTGGGTTTATGTAGGGTGTGCACCTTTATCTGTTTGTTAGTTTTTGTTAATCGCATTATCCTTTTAATTTGTTAGGAGTATATATGTTCTATTTAAGACATCGGGGTTCGGGTGACCATTGTAAGAAAACAAACAGACAATGAGATAATGATCAACACGATTGTATTAATAATGTAGCAAGACAGGCGCTTGACTACCTATAATCCTCATTACATATCAGCTACCAATAAACCTAGTGTATTAACGCTTTTGTTTGGACGATCACTCAGAGAAATGAATCAGAGATCTTGCCAATTTCACCAATGCATATTCAGGCCTATTTCTTTCTCTCTGTCTACGTCAGGTTTCAGCCTATCAAGACATTGAACAGCATTTATCCATGGAAGAACATCGACAGTGACTCTATCACAATCGCATTGAATTATGACTCTACTTCCTATGTATACACTTTACATTGGAAATCTGTTCTAGTTCCTGGACATGTTCTCGTAATATGTTCTCGTAAGCTACTACGTATATACGTGGGACTGAATCATCCGAAACCACACTTAATTTATAAAAAAAAAACAAATGTTTTCCAACGTTTTGAAGATCACAGAGGGAGGTGCATTTTATCGAATAAGTAGAATTTGCAAGTAGACTAGAAGTTCATAACTTTACTTTCTATGAAAATATTAACAAGATATTGTTTTGCAATCCGTTGGGGAGTGGAGAATGGAGCTACAGTATAAGCCCATGGCTCATGCTCCTGTATCTTTAGGTTCATATTATTGTAAAGGTTTATCTAGCTTTACAGTTAGAATTACAGTAGGCATTTCCATTGCTAATACTGATATTCTGTAAATATATAGAGCTTATAAGAGTGTGGAATTTGGTACTGAAAGTGAAAGCAATACTACAATAGTTAAACCAATTATCTCTTCTAACTTTATAGCAACGTGCTTTGTTATATACTTTTATATGGGTTTTTTTCTGGTCATATTTATGCAGCTAAATATGGAGCTATGGGAAAAACAACACAAAGGCTTATTACACACATGTCAGTACTTTTCTAATCCAAGGTTTGGGAGAAAAACAAAAAAATAATGCATACAGCTGTGTTTCTCTATCTATATAAAAGTGTAATTCTTTGCTTGCAATTAGGTTACACTTGCCTTAGCTGTAAGAAGGTGAACATCTCAAATAAAACTGTCCTTGTGAACTTGATTTTGATTCAAGCCGACTGTATATTTGAAAAAAAAAGGTATGAAATAAAATACAAATTTGTTACGGTAGTTACATTCGTTGAATTATCTTTGCATTCAAAGAACTGATTAGCAAACTAACTTGCAATAGCAATGTGCATGCATCATGATGCTGAAATGCATGATTCAGCAATGTACCTTTTCCTAACGTACAATAAGTTTTGGCTCATTTTTCCAAGACTTCATAATCATGGCTATCATAGGATTATGCCGTAAGATTGTGTAATACAGGAATTTACAGTAGTATATGCAGATGCTGCATTTAATTTACCTAGATTACAGTATTATGACAAGCATTTTTGATGGGAACTGGTGTTACTCTTTACATAGACAACTATGTATTAAAAACCAGGTGTTTAACAATGCTTGAAAGCTTCTTGGACAAGAATATAAATGAAGAGCCTGGGAGTTTCTGGACATTCCATGAAGTCACCATGACTTGTTGGTCTTTTCCTGGCTATGTGTGTGTGTTTTAACTTATTTCTTATTACAAGATGTTTGCATAGTTTTTAGTAGCCTACGTTTACACTCTACTTGACCATACTACATACACGTGTCAGCAGGCAATGCGATTTGTATCGTAAGTTTACTCTTACATGTTATTACGTCATAATTTGCAGCTCAACATCTCTGATCACATGATCAGAGAGTTAGTACAGTAAACTAGGGACAGACTCATAGTAGCACATAACAGGCAATTCTTGCATACAGAGATACGGGGTATTTAGAAAGGAAATGTGAAGTGCATGTCCATGAATTGGGTGCATGACTTTCTAAAAAAAAGCATCATGAAAGTGTAGGGTGTGTGATGTTCCCAATAGATTTCACGGTTTTCATATTGTTTCATTGAAACTGTTTGTCATGTTTACCTACAGAATCACACAGCGAATAGTCTTTCATCCTTACACTTTTTTGTTTCCTGAAAGGGAAATCTATGAAGTGGTTCTCCTTACAAGGCAAAACATAAGAGTAACCATGGCTTGTAAAGATTGTGGATTGTACAGTATTGTGTATAAAGTGACTGCCAAGCTCATTCCCAAGTTGGTCTCCAATCAATATTAATTATGTGTATTGGTATCGTGGCCTCTTTATTAGACTGAGATATTGTCTGTTCATCTTCTGTATTGTTGATAGGTGTTCAGTCCGTCATTATGCAGGGATGTACACCCACGTGGCATTGTATACTTAGACAGTATGTCATCACAAGTTTTAAGACCGGTTTTTTCTTCTTCTTCAGTTTTTCTTCTTCAGAGTACATTTCTCAGTTTACAGTGACCATGCTAGTGCCTTGATCAGCCAGGGGGGAAATGAATTGAATGAAGTCTCCATGTAGTTAGATCGTTCTTAAACTTGTTCGTAGATCAACTCAGTCGTCATATTGGAAACATCAAAAGTATCAGCCAATTTTCCTTGGAAAGTGTACGAGAGCTACTGCAATGCAAGTAGACAGTTTTGTTACACACAGTTTTTGCATCCTCAATACTAGAGTTCATGTCACTTTTGACTGGGATCCGATGAACCATCATCCACCACTAACAAGCTAATGTCTTGATTTTTGTGACTACTCTAGTCAAGACTCAAAATTGCAATCATGAATATGAGAGCTGTTCTAAGGTTACTGCTGTTTGTGCCAGATTTGCAATAGCGGCCACTTTTAATTTGACAAGGACTGCATTTGCAATCAGATTGTCAGTTTTGGCATACCTTGTAGGGAGGATTGGAGCCCCTTTTGTAATCATGAAGAAACCTTTATTGTTATTGGACCTCCGTCAACCTTCTTGGACAGCTTAGCTGATAGGAAAATGTGTTTATGTTTTGAATGTAGCCTATTTTATCCAGAACACCTCAACACTATACAGTAAATCTTCCAAGCAAATTCGAATCTGTGGAAGACTTTTCTACAAGAATCAACTTCCTTTCCCATGTACTGGACTTTCTGAGGGAAAACAGGCTACATCAAACGTGAGGGAGTATTTTCATTCTTTGCATATTGTATATTTTCTTATTATGAATCTCAAAGGAACTTAAAAATGTATGTTCACATGAAAAATATAAAATAAATGAGCACATAAGCATGATAGCAGCTACTGCAGAATCTTGGCACGGATTTAATATACAGCAGAGCGTGGTCTTTGTTTCCTATCCTAAATTGCCCATGCCCCACGCCCATATACAGGTTGAACATTTCAGTGGCAATGCATTTGTATTGCATGTATGCTATACTAATGAAAAATAAGGTACACGTAAGTTTTCGTTCAATAAATTGATCGTTCAGAATGGTAGTATTTGAACGTTGTATTTCCCAGTGACTTGGTAATGCTGTTGCACAAGTTCTAAATGATAAAACTAGCTTAAAAAACTTTAACCCACTGACGACAAAATGTCCAAGTATGGGATGTGGTAGGTGTATCATCTCACGTACCGGTACCATATATAGCATGCACGCATTTGTATCGTCAGTAAATTGGCCAAGATCCATACATGAAATTGAGCACAACTGTCAACAACTTTTTCTTTGTTGACAGCACGGTATCTCATCATTTTTTGTGTGTGTGTGTAAAATGGAGCCAGGCTGAACAGCACTCTTTGCATTCTTTACAAACTAGTCTAGCAGGCTAACCATAGTAACATATATATCAAGCTGTCTGTGAATAAAACTGCAGTCAAATGACTACAATTTTACGGTGAGATAGGCATAGATCCATGTAATATCAGTTGTACGACATTTCCACTGGTTGCTCGCACTATTTAACTGATTTTAGTATATGCTTATTGTATTGTTCATCATCGCCAGTAGGCCTAAGTTACATTACTTCTTTATTGGGTCAGAGCTAGGATTAAGGGTTACACACGTTCCCTGGGTTATTTTTTAATTTTCCTGAAGCCTTCGAATTTCCGTGCAAAGGATATTGGTTACCCTTCCCATTACATAAAAAACACTGATATTAGAAAGTATTTTCCAGCTACCTGTTTTATCAACGTTCAGATCTGGCTTTTTGCTAAACCTGTTCAGGTTGCTATGGTAGACTTCGCGGTTCCCCGTGTGATTACTGTAATGTTCTACCTACATGGTCGTTCGAAATCCTAACCATTTGGTCCTTCGGTCTTTCCAAGGTATTCATCCACGTCATACATTAATTTCCAACGACAATAGGCAACGTCTTTCTAAAAGGAAACTGTTAAAAATGTTAAAGATGTTGAAAAGCGTCCCAAATATACGTAATTAATGACTGAAGCAATATTGCAAAATACAGCGATCAAGCGAATTATGTGACTAACGTATGAGTTCACATCATACAACACGTACGTACATACGTATATACTACGTGCGTGTTGCAGCATCAATCTGAATTTAGCTCATGATTACAGTACAAGTTTCGCTTGCACAAGAGGGAATCCTTTCCTAGACCAAATTGCTAAGCCAACCTCGAGTTTAATGAAAAATGTGCTTAAAAATAGTGGTAGCTTCAGACGCTGAATGCCATTGCATGAATGCGTTTGCGTGTACAAGAATTGTACATAACGTTATTTGCGTGTGTACAACGTCTCTAATCTTGTGAATATCGATTCGATGTAACAGCTGATGAGTCATTGCTGGCTGCAATGTTTGATTTTGCGTGGTTAAGTCAACATTTTCCTCTCAAAAAGTAATTTTGTTTCAAAATAAGCCGATTTTGATAAAGAATTTCTCTGTCATTTTATCCTTCCAGAACAGCTTTAATACATTTGGGTCTTGAAATATATACGTGATGTACCAGAGAAACGTAATTCGAACTGCCACCAGATTTTTTTTTTTTTTTTTTTTTTGATTTGGCATCATTCACATTATGTTCATGTCACAAATGTGTGGCACTATGATATTTTGCTATATACACTAGACAAAAATGCAACCATCAATAGTGTATAGGATAAAAGGTGTGATCCATGAAAATATGATAAAAACTTCTTTGAAGTTTATTCTTAAACTCAAATTAAGATAGTGAGATGCTTGATTATGATGTAAGATGAAAGGATGATGTCATTAGTTGAAAGGGCTATAAGAACAAAACAGGTGCAACTGTTACCTATAGAGTTCGGGTAAACATTGATAACTTTTGAGCAAAAAACGTTTCATACTCAAAGTTAGGAGAAGCATACACATACTTTGAATGTTATGAAAAAAAAAATTATAAAAATGAAACGGTTTTACTAGGGACTTTTGTTATGACCAAATTCGGCATTTTTAGATACTCTTACACCAAAAAAGGGTTAAGAGATTATGTTTATAAGTGATTAAAATGAAGAAAGTTCAAAAAATTATGTCTAGGACGTATGTCACAACTACATGCCCTACTTTAAGCATGTAAATCGTTCGTAGGTTCCTTTAAATGTCTGAGCAGAATTATTCTGGGCTGGGATTAGCCGGTTTATTCCAAACACAGCGATAACTATCTTTACTTACTAACTCTAACGTCCACCTTAAATCCAACCTCATCCAACCTATGTTACTTTAGCATACTTAAGTAGAGTAGTATAGCAAAGTTCTGAGACTTCAGCAAATGTGCATGTTGCTGTTGATTCGACTGGCCCTACTAATTAAGCAAAATCCAAGATGATGAAAAATAATTAAGATAGTTTACATGACATTTGACGAGGGAGAACGAGAAACGCAGACAGGATAGTCGGTGACAAAATTTTACATTGTTACAGAGACAGGTGTTGACACTTCAACTACAAAATTTACAGTCCGGAGCCTCGAGGCTGCAGAAAACTGGTTGAGAGTCACCAGGTGGCCGAAGACGTTTCATCAGTCGTATTATAGACGCTGTATGCAAATTGTTAATACCCATGAACTAACCAATCTTGTAATTATTGCGAACAAGTGCTTGTAACAGTGCATGTCAAACCAATTCCCAAACCATTTCCCATATATTGTACTGTCTATACTAACTGGCTAAAGGTAATAAAGAAATAGCTAATAAGCTCGTTTAAGCAACGGAAACTGAACTTTGTATGGTCGTTGATGTACGGTAATACATATCATTCACCATTTATAACAATAGACTGATAACAATACAAAGAAATTTCTTTCTTTGTATTTAGTCTTTGTGACATGACTTTGGATCCCATAAGAGTGTATAGTGTATAATTGTTTTAGTTCTTTTAGTTTAACAGTGGTGCCTTAAATTCTGCTTCATATACTCGGTGGCCTTTACACCATTGACTTATGAACTTTTTTTATTCCTGAACTTTTAACCTTTCCAAAAACAATTTAGCGTTTTAATAGATTCAACGTTTTTTTTTTTTTTTTTTTTTTGTTGTGACATACCACATTGAAATATTTGGATGCCTGTACAACCTACTTACCATTTTCTAATAGATCTTGTACATGAAACCAATGCTTGCTTCCTTCTTTCACGCTGACTAAATAAAAGCAAGCAAGTATTTCAAACTCCCTCACACGTAATAATACATAACTAGGGACACTTGTCGACATTCTCATGATACGGTGCTGTATTTAGATGTAATATGATAGTTGCTGTTAGGTAACGAAATATTGTCACCGTTCACAATTCAACGTTATGAGAAGTTTAAAGTGAGTTATTATGCAGATGATCTCGATTTACAATCATCTAAGATAAAACTAAGATGAAAAAAAAAAATACCCAATGTGTCTCTTCAATTTTACTCTCTTATCAATTAGATTGACCTTATAAGTTACAAGACAGATCATTGAAAAGATGTCTCTGCTAGATTAAATCAAGCAATCGTTGTTTCGACTTCGGATAAAAAAAGTTGATATTGACTCCAAACCAACTACAAACATGGCGATTTACAAATGTAAGGTAAATCAATGGGTATACGTGCAGCCATATTGAACCACGAGCCAAGGCAATCAGTTCCGGGGGTTAGGACTACGTATGCCTCCTTGATAGAAGCTATATCATCCCCAAGTGCCAAAGAACACCAATTTTCATAATCATAGAAGGAGCCGTCGGTCCAGGCTGACGGTAAGCCATACCTCATGCGAAGACCAATATACACGTAACCATAACGTCCAATACCCTCCTGTGTAAAGAGGAAAAAGAGAAAAAAAGTAAATAAAATGTGAACTATTCTGACATATATCTCTTGTCTCAACTTAAACTTTGTTTTATGACAATGTTGAGTGCCCATGTGACATCATATACAACCCATGCTTGGGTAAATGAATATGGAAACACAAAAGATACACAGGAAAAAAAAAACACAAACACTTACTTTTTCACGGTGTTTGTTTTTAGAAATATAATGAAGAAGCTAAATCTAGCAGTAGTACTAGATCTGATCTGGCATCCAGGAGAGAGAACTGTTGACTTTATTTTTATAAGACGAAAGCATAACGTAATCATATTACCATAGGGATCATGTCCCTCAGAACAGAAAATTCGTCTTCTGAGTGGACTGCAGCCAAATGGATTATTTTCCCAGGTTTTTCACTCAGACGATAACATGCCTCTTCGGCATCCATAAATTCTTTAGGTGATTCAAAATATCTAAAGAAAAATGCAGAAAAAGCAACATTTAGGATAACTCAATCTGTACGACGCGGACTAAATGTTCACTCAAAGGTAAAGAAAAAAAAACAAATAAAGGAACTGAGAACGTGGTGGAAACGGACCGAGAATGTAAAGTCATTTACTACTTGCCGAGTAAATTCTGAAACGCGAAATTATTAAAAGGTGACATGAAGGCCCCAAGATAGTCCAGTTTTTTTTTTTTTTTTTTGTAAACCATAAATTTCTCTTTAGTTCATAATCATTGTTGTCAATGAAATTCAACATTATCACATGAAAATGATAATTATCTATCATCATTGCAAAGGAGCTCGTGATGTTTAGACTAGACCACAAACGGTGTTGTGATGACTATCGGTTTTCGTTGGTCAATTTTTAATGCTCAATGTATTCTTTCATCCTAGTAAGTTAAGCCATAACAAAAACTTAATCAACGCCGTGCCGTGTATTAACGGTACGATTATGCACGATCGAAATTTAATGGAATTCAATCTGCCGCGGTCTGGTTGCTTGCAAAATAATATTGACCCAAGAAAGTGCATTATCCAACGGTCAAAGTACAAGTCCAAGAATTAAGCCTTATTAGCAATAAAAAAACAAAATAAATGGGTTTGTAAAATAACTCATTTTTGGTGGAAAACAAACCCCTAGTATAGGTAAACAAGATTTACAATATGTGAGCTTTGTTCGTGCGCAATACACAAAGTACCACCTTTCTTTTTAAAATAGCGCACAACAAATACCGAAGATCTTCATTCACCGGTATCTGTACTATAAAATTGATCGTAATTTCCATCTGATAGTGCAGGTTCCCTAACTGATATGTGCCAGTTGCTACTTCTTCCCAAGTATGTATAAATAAGCAATTGTTGTTTGGCAATTACTGCATAACAATTTCGTTAGTGTAACTAGTGGCTGAAAATCCTCCAATCATCCAATACTTATAACAACAAGCTCATAGTCCTGTAAATGAGTAGGAATTAATAAAAAACAGTTGTTCTGTTAATCGTTGTGTTAACCGTTGTAAGTGATTTATTCCCAATTAACTCTATTTCAATTTTTATGTATCTTCTTTAAAACTCATCAGGTACCAAGCTTTGCAAATATCAGTTACAAACAAATCATTAACACTTTTTACAACAATGAAACCATGAAAAACATAATTCAACAAACACTTAATAAACTGCTTAACAAAAAGGCATAGTATCAGAATAATGTCATTAATAGATATTGCTTGACAAATCAAAGTGTTGGTAAGATACACGAAAAAAAAAAAAACGATATTTGTCTGAAAATGTTTTTAGTTACCAATAGCAAAATAAATACGAGAATAGCAAAATATCATATCGTAATAGCCTATTCTCCACTTACTTGAAACAACCAACACCGTCTATGGAGGTCCAGTCGTCAGCCGGACATTCACAATTTGCCTCACATCCACTTAAAATGGATAAAGTTATCCAAATTACTAACGCCGATGAAATCATGTTTTCGAGTCTTTAAATTTGTGAAATACTGTGAATATTGATACACCTATCAACCTCTCTTATGAAGCATGCACCTGTCGTCTCCAGTTTAAATATTCCATGTTTAACCAATCTACAATTTCAGTTAAAAATCAGTGGAGTCGAGAGCGCTCAAGGTTAGTGGTTATTATTGGCAAAACTAAACACACTAAACTAACATAATATTTTAATTTTAATCTAACAAGAATTGTTGCGCCTTCACTGCGTGTTCTGTAATGTTGTAATTCTCCGACGATTAGGTGTTATTTTTATCTCCTTTACACTCATTAAAAATGACCTTCTACATAGGCGAACTGAATGCTTTTGAATGTATGTTCTTCAAATGAGTAATTATTTAGGGACAGGGAAATGAATATGACAGTTTTGTGTTTTCCCTTTCTTCATCTTAATTGCATAGCTTCCACTTATTTCTGCCAATTAACTCCATATTGTTTATTATTTTCATGTTTTGTGTCCCTACTAACATAATTTTACTAACATATGTATTATTCTTTCATATGGTTTCTTTCTTTTTTGGGGGGAGGGGTTGTTTATGTTTTCTCTTAACTTTTCTAACTTTGAAATGATCCTCTCAACACTTTCAGTTTACGATAGAAAATGAACTACCACTTCCTGGAACTTTACTGACAACAATGTACTTATTTGTAATTTTAAAAGAACAAAAGAAAAAACAATTTTAGTACTTAAACAATCTACATAATGTTGACTGTCTGTATTGATCAGCATGGTTGGTCACTCATTTTCTCGGGATGACTTCAGTTTTTTCTGTAAGTCGACGAAGATATTTGAATATTCAGCAGAGGTAGGGAAAGAAATAAGTTCAACTAACTGATAACAAAACAATAGGGATTGTTAGAAAAAACAAAAACACAATAAAGAGGGCAAACTTTAAAATCATCAAAATTTTTATACATACGTATGGTTAAGTAAAAAGATTATTATTTTTTTTTTAAATTTGAATCAACTACTCATCAACAAAAATAAATGAAAAATAAATATTTTGTTTCATGTTTTAAAGTTATTTTCTCACAGAAGACTGTCTCGCTGCCTTATTTTGATAGTTTTTCATGTTAGACAAAATACCCCTCTTATTCTTTTTTTGTTTGTTTGGCACTCTTGAAATTGCATGGTTATTTTGACAAGCCTTGACGAGTAAATAAGGTATCCAGTGGGTAATTTAACCAGAATCACGATGGGGAGTCAGTATTCTGTACGCCTATCAAAAGTACAGTGCCATTCTCCCTTCCAAAGAACGATGATAAACACATTCCACTGCATCGTTACCAGAAAATGAGCAACCTTTACAACTTATTTCTTCCTTGCAAAACGTATACGTTCCAGCATATGTCACTATTTCTCTTTAATTTTGTATATACACATGACATAGAATTTGAAAAGCAGGAAGGTAAGACATTGCTGCCATTCGTTCATATTTGTCTAAAGTGTCGATCTAATTACATATACTTTACGTATAGGCCATACATAAATATTACCTGAACGTGAAAACACTATTCAACGAGACAACATGGATAAATTCAATTACCTTCTTTATACAGTGCAAACATTATATCTACATAAAGAAAATACTCCTTGCTTATTTAGTATTAAGTAATGAAAGCAATTAAATAACGGTTAAGTCATTGAATGGAATAGCTTTTTTAAAATAGCCAGTGGCGGCACGGGAGGGGGGGGGGATGCAGCAATTGTTCAACAGTTCAGTTGCCACATAAAGGTCCTCGTTTCCGTTGTGGTACAGTGACAGTATATGTGTACTCGTTATACATAGGATGTCCTATAATTGTCCAATATTTGATACAGTACTCCGCCGGGGCCCTACGTTCCCATGTTATCAACTTATGTTAATAACATAATATGAACATTTGCATTTCATTTTGAATCATGAACATAACTGTAAAGTGTTCAGTTCATTTTGCATTAAAATAAACGTAAGTCGTAAGTTCTGCAACATTACGTCAGGGACTGACTTAATACAACTGACGTTTCATTTTGCAGAATAGTCAACGTTGCATTACTTAAGCTTTTCATGCAGTACCTGTACATCCCTTATTTTATTTAAAGCTTGCAAATATACCACATTTAACATTCCATTAGGATAGTCTTTACTTTTGTCACCAACGGTAACGTTAACTTGTTATTGAAACTGTTCGTGTTCTAGCACGCTTGCCAAACTATACAAAACATAACTTCATGTGTATTCAGGGGATTGTAATTTATACTTAATCAGATATTAAGTAATGACCTTATCAAGTGCTTTAACATAAGTCCGCTGCTGCCAGTGTTAAACATGTACCATTTATCTGTAGCAAAGGAAGATGCATTTCGCTACTTTGATACCATATCACATCTTTACTTTTAGTTCACACACGCGTGCAAATGATCATCATTCTTCGTGGAATCCTCCAGATTAGAGAGCCTGTAGATTTTACAACTCTGGTTAACTGCGGTTTTCACGTAAAGTAAAGTTACTAATGCCAACAAAATTTGCGGAGTCAAGGAAGCTATGAAGGTCACACATTGGTACTCCTTATCAACAGAAAAAGTCAACCACAACGAGTTCATTTAATGAATTGATGAATAAGTAACCCTAATAAAAGTGCAGCGTACTATTTTCTTAACCAGAACATAGTTGTAATGTGTACCTTGTCCCGTCTGTCTCATTTACAATATTTCTTGGGAAAGATATAAAAAGTGATTTATTTATCATGAAAAGATGAATATAAAAAATGTCCTGGCTAAAAGTGAATTTTACTTCTAAGAAACAGTTTAAGTCAAAATTTTGTGGATAAAATGCATATTATCAAGGTAAGCCTTGTACTTCACTTCAAAATTGAATTATGTTGCAAAAAAGAACAAAACCATAAACGAATAGTGAAAATGTTCCTTTTCCTTTTTTATGAGCACAATTTTGTGCTAATAAAAATTTGGAAAAGTTAACTTGAATTTTTCAAAAATACTTGCAACTGTGTTAGTTTTTGACAAGCTTACTGAATGTGTTTGAATTAATTCTGTTCAAAATTTGTATATTTCTTGCTAATACTTACTTCTGCTTTATTTCAGTATCATTTTATAGCTATTACCTTTCTCTTTCATACACTATACTTTTTCTTGATAACTTTAGATATCAATAAGTTGGCACTGACATGATCCATGTTTTGTGCCTTCATTCAGGTACCGAAACACAATTAATTACACTATTTATTGTATTATTAGTCTTGTTCATCTTTGATAGGTTATTTTGTCTATTGTTATCTAAATTTTAACTATCGCGCTAAAGGCAACGTGTTGTTTCTCTTCAATTGAATTAACTTTTTTCACTTAACTAATTGACAGTCCCCCAAAAATGTGTGACTTGGCAACACCACCCCTACCCTAACCCTAAGCTATCCTCCTTGAAAGACGAAGGAGTAGGGCACAAGTTAGGGCCGGTGAAGTTGTATGGTTGAGATTTTTCTAATTTCCCCAGGCAGTTGTCAGGAATTTGCCAGTCAAACCTCCAAGCCACCCAGTCGACAAAATCTAAGAATATACAACCATACATCAAAGTTGCAAATCAAATTTCACTCCAAAACAATGTACTGTATAAAACAAAATTATTTAAGGACAATTCAAAAATTTGACACATGTTTTATTAAGGTTTGCAAAGGTATTCTTCATTTACCTCTTTATCCACTCATTTGTAAATTAGTCTACATAACCAAATTACAAGAATACCTGAACAGGACACCAGAAAACGGAAAAAGGAAAACAAAAACAGAAGAAAAAAAAACAATGAAGTAAATCAATCAGCGGTTAGGTGAGATTTTATCTTATCCTTGAAGGCAGCATAAGTTTTTCAGTTTCGAACGTCTATTGGGAGACGACTCCAAACTTTATAACAATATTCGTTTAAGAGTAATTTGTCGTGTTTTGTAAGTTGTCTGCTGATTGAAAAAAGTGTGTTACTCCTTGTAATGGGAGAAGGTATTGGGCTAGAGGAGGTTGTAAAATTGTTGGATATATTACTCGAATTGCGTAAAAGCAAAAGCCAGCAAGTTTGGCAAATACTGGGCACAATGAAAACAAAGACACACATCGTTTAAAAAAAAAAAAAGGCAGTTGCACTTTATGATCGAACAGCCTCGACATGTACATTGCCTTAATAGTGCGTAGCTGTTTATCATCTCTGATTACTGTTATACCGTCAAAAAATTGTTATGCAGACTTCTGTACCAAACTTACTTTTGATTATTTTTTTTCTCTTCAAAGTACAAGATAAAAAATATGACGAGCATGAATTGTAATAAAATACTGCACCCAGTGGACAATTTAATGAATATCGCCACGGGACGTCAATGTTACCCATACCTATTAAAAGCACAAAAAGCCATTTTGAAACAGCTGCCATTTTGCCATCTGAATTGCCCGTAAATATGCAGCCTACTTCTGTCATCTCATCTTCACAAACTTTAAAAATAAAATAACATACTATTCATTTTTCTTGTTTTTGCATCGGAATATATTTTTCCCTTCACATCTAACAAGCTAACTACAGTGCACCTCAAGGACCTATCTGATGGCATAGACTGTTTATTTGATACATTAATGACAATGAAATGTGTCAGATATGGTTATACTTATCAGTTTTGCGGATGGCACTTATCTGTTCTGCCCTGCAAATGATATTCAGCAGTTAAACTTTTCTGTAAGGCCTTAAATGAGTCAGAACATGGTAAATAAAATATCGTTGAACATTGATAAGCTTAATTTATAGTGCTCTCTAAACAAAATGGTCACAGAAATATATTTCTTTTCAAAATTTACGACTGCGCCATAAAAATGGTGTAGAGGTTTTGCAGTGACGACTGGTTGTCCATGAAGAACTATCCGTCTCACTGGATGGAAAGCAAAACAACTGCCCATACACATAACTTGATGTCCTACTGTATGGTGATGTAACATTAGAAGTGACGTCAGGTGCATAGCCCCCTCATAGTACCAAATTTATTGGGGTTGATAGTACCTGTGATTTAAATTGGATAGGGAAAGATCAAAGGGTTCCTTTAAACGGGCTAAAAATATTGCTGTCCTATGTAATTTAAGAGAAATGTTGGCTGCCAGATAAATAAGATACCATTTAAGTCTTTTATTTTCCCTTACATCAAATATTGCTTAAAAATGTGATGAAATATTTATGAAAGCGATGATCAATCAGTTTTCATTTCTTTTGTCGCAGAAAAAGGTATCATGTTGGTTTACAATACTCAGTTCAAAGATCACACTAACGTTTTAGAATGACGTGCAACGTTCAAAACCAGAGGACGTTAAAGATATATACAGCCCTGTTACCAAATATTCTTCAAGCTGCAAATGACACATTACCTATCTACGTTCAAGAGCTATTCATGAAAACAAAATGCAACTCAGACACATGTCAAAGTAAGGAAGTTTTTTTTCACATGTCTGTCCGTACAACTTAAAAAGCTATGAATGTTTCCGTTGGTGGTGTAAAAATATGGAACAGACTTAATGATGGCTTTAGGAATTGAAAAAGTGAATATGCATTTAAGGAAAAGCTAAAATAAGAGTTGTTAGACAGGAATACAGACAACAGTTATGATTTCACGATTACTGTTGCAGTACTGCTGAGATAAAAGGTTGCTGTGAAATTGTAGTTTTTAGACATATTAGGAGGGAGAGAGGGATTCATATTAGTCCCTTTTTCATTTCCTCTCTCTCCTTTTCCATTTTTTTTCATGTCTTTTCTCATGAGTGATTTTATTTTCCGTTCCTTTACTTCTCCTAAAGTTGTCTTTGTATCATGTTGTTAGATATTACTGTAAACATGGAAATATAAAAAAGAAACAAACATTTAGTACATAAGTGCAATACGAGGATATAATTCGTTCCTTCCTTTATTTCTTCCTCTCTTTTCATTTACAAATTTAAAGTCAAGTCTTCCTATCACCTATGGAGACTATTTTGTTTGATTCAGTGTTACGAAGTCTAGTTGATAAGCACGTATAACCCTCACTAAGTCCATCTTAGACCCATCTGTTTTATATGGGAATTATCTTGCCTAGTTGAAGCTCAAATGGGTCCCTGATATTCTGCTTGCTGGTTGTACTTGAACTGAATGAAAATCGCGTAAACTGTGATGTAGGACTTATGTCACAACTTATTTTTCTCCTATAACAGTAATATATCATTTTCCACTTCTAATTAATGTTTTCTCTTACCTAAGTAACATGTAAAGTTAGTGAAGTCTTACACGCAAGGTTATAAACGATTTCGAATTCAACATGCCGCTTTGGATAAGAAACAATAGACCTATGGTGACACAAGTTGAGCTGAAACGGAATTCACCTCACAAATAGAAAAAAAAGATGAAGTTTGTGATTCTGAAAGACAAAAACACATCATCCCAGACAGTTCCAATTCTCCCAACCACCTACCTCTAGTCCCTCCCTTAGCCTGTCTTAAATTCCTCTACATGAGTAAGCAAAACAATGGATCCCTGTGTACGCTGTGTAATACGAGCTGCTCTGCATCTTTCGAATTTTCTGCCAATCTAAGAGTACTTTAACTTACAGCCAGTTGAGAATTCTGCTTTCCGGGAGGTAAAATATAGCTTAGGGAGATGCAATACAGCCTTTAAATGAGGTTAAGTAGATGATAGCAAATTTGACAAATACAAACTCTTTACTAACTCTTTGACTAACTGAGTTTTTAGATCACCTGCTTTTGGCAATTGTTGAAAATAACAATAAAATATTCAGTTTGACACGATTAACGTGTCAAAAATTGATAAGACCTTAGTCATAACAGAATCAATACATACGCAGTGATTTGTAATTTACCCACTATAACTAGATAATTGATTTCTTTTTCTACTTTACCCAACAACATTGTAGTATTCAAATTTCGTAGTAACCAATACGATGACTGCCTTTAGTCTACAACGTAATGAAGAAGATGTATTGAAATTTCAAAGTTACTAAAGACGTATTACTATGTCTGCACCGTGAGTATGTCGGTCTGCTGGTTCAGGTCTTTCCATTTTTTTTTCTTTATAATTAACATAATTCAATTTATCTCAATTTATCTCAACATAACTTACCAGGTTTCAAATATTATACTCTTTGTCAGGGGTCATGAATTAAGAACTTTTGTGTGATAATGAAGATTTTTTGTTTTCCTTCCTTTACATACATGCGATTACGTTTGTTAAGCATTGTGATGTAGTTCAGCAACATACTATTTTTTAATAAAGCATTAACTGCTATACCCATCTTAAAGAACGGGAACAATGAATGTAGCAAGATCATTTATTACATACGCCATTTAATGACGTGGCACTAGTTGGTTTAGCTGATCAACCAGGAAGTTTGCAACAGTTAGGACTGCGTAAAAGATGATTTGACGGTCCAAATGAAGCATTTATTGCTCGTGAACAAAGTTACAACTTTACATTTTACTAAGTAATGTCAGATTTGTAAACAAATATTGTCCGAGATGCAGTAGAGAAAGAAACATGGAATCACAACTGTAATTACTACAGGTTGATACCCAAGTTTGAATTCACGTAAATGGTCATCTCATTCGCATACATATATGCAATATAATATACAACCATAATAAATGAAGTTTGTGGAACTTTGCCATTTTTGTCCAACTTCTGAACAACTTATTTTCTTATAATTTGCTTCGTCTTCACAATAAAGTTCAATATTGGAAACTGAACGCTGATATGCATCTTCAATGGGGTCAAAAATTAAAACTATTTGTTGTCTTTCAATCTGCTCCTGTATTGCTCTTGTCTGTTTTGTGTGTCCCTTTGTTGTATGAGTTAGCTATTGTGGATAACATTGGTCTAACATAATTTGTTAATTTATCAGTTACTTTATTTCATTGTCTGACCTGAGAATTCACGGTTGAATTTAAGCAAAAGTTAAGCATAAACCACAGTGACTCCCTTTACATCAGTCGAATACTTATTAAGTATCGTATTAGAAACGAACTCTTAAAGTAAGTAGCGGAAGGCTAGCTAAGCTACGTCTTTAAGCGATCTGAACATTAGTTGCGGTGTATCTCAAACGCTAAGAAAACGTGATTAGTGTTCCAAAATGTAAAACAAATATTCCAAAGCCAACGAAAAAAAGCACCGAAAATGCAAACATTTCTATGATAACAGTTGGAATACATAAAAATGGTATGAAAAACTGTTTCAAGATGTTGTCCTTGACGAAAGGTACGATAAACTGATATCATGTCAGTAAGAGCCCTGATGTATGGTACAAGATAAAATGACCGTGTAAGGGATGGCGTCATTAGTTGAAAAGTCTATAAGTCTAGAACAAAAAAGATGCAATGTTTACATGTAAAGTTAAGGTAAACATTGGCAGCCTTTGACCAAACAACGTTTGATATTTAAAGCTATTGAGAACAATAAATATGCTTTGAATTTTACGTGGGGACTTCAATCTAAGAAAAAAATAAAGATATAATGATTTTACTGTTTACTTGGATTTCTATGACCGAATACGTCATTTGTAAATACTCTTCCACTAAAAACATGTTGAAAATGTACGTTTCTACATGATTACAAATAAGAACATATAGTCTAATTACAAGGGGTATTTAACAGAAAGATTCTATGCTGCTGATTTCAGTCAGAATTATATGGGAAAAAAAAATGATTTCTCTACAAATGATACTCTCAAACCAGTCAAAATTAGGAAAAACCAAAGCAAGTGAACTTTCTCCAGTTTCAGCTATTTAATCAAAGACAACAAACTATAGGCACTTTTTTTTTTCAAGAATCATTGTGTAACATAGTTCCTGTTACCTCAAGGCACTCATTCCTGAGCATTCTTATCAGCTCATCGCAAAGCAAATCACATCGAAACTTAGTTGATAACCCGAGGGATCTTGGTGCAGAAACGAAGGAGGGTACCTTACAGGTAACGTTTTCCTTTTTTGTAACAGTCTTTTGGTGATGTATGCAGTAATCATTTGAAGCAAGGCTCACATTTTACTAGTTAAATCATTATCAAATCGTACACTTACAATGCTTAGTGAATTCTGTGCCAGTTTTAATGTTGTCCAGTTCTTTGTTGTGAATACATTGTGTAGTATTGTACCGACTACAACTAATCAATTTAAAACTTCGCATTAGAAATCTTAGTCAGACATGCTACATGGGAAAAGTAGATGTTAGCTTCCAATCCATTTTACTAATTCTTCCCACAAATTCAGAGATATGCAATCCATGAGACCGCACATTCTAAGTAAAACTAGTATTGAAAAGTTCTAGCTAAAAGGAAAGCGTTTTGTAGAGACCACCCGTAATCAATCCCTCCATGGAAACTTAAAATGAAAGTGTTCAACTATTTAAAATATAAATCAGGTTTTTAAGGGACACAGTGTGAAATCTTTGTGTTTTAGGGGTTTACATTCGTGGTACTACCCTGGGGTGTATATCCCAAATGCTAACGATGCAGTTCCAGCAAGAGAGAGAGACGTCACAGCAAAAAGGAGGTCGAGAGCGATCGATTTCATTGAGGAAATTTAAAGTTCCATTTATTGCTGTTGATTCGTCTGGCCCACTTATTAAGCAAAATCAAGTTTGATGATAATATGATAGTTTGCATGACATTGGCGAGAGAAGGAGATATGGAGACAAGATAGTCGATGACAAAGATCTACAATGTTACAGAGACAGTTGTTGACAGTTTAACGACAAGATAATCTATCCGGGACCTCGAGGCTACAGAAAACTGAGATTGAGAGTCACCAGGTGGAGGAAAACGTTGACCAATCTTATCACAGACGCTATATGCAAATCGTCAATACCAATGAATTAACCAATCTTATAATTATTGAGAAATCCTTCCAAGTAACAGTGCATGTCCAACCCATTTCCAATATATTTTATTGTCTATACTTACTGACAAAAGGGAATAAAGAAACAGCTAATAAGCTCGGGTAAGCAACGGAAACTGAAATTTGTATGACCGTCGATGTACAGTAGCACATATCATTCACCATTTACAACAAGAGACTTCTTATCGTTCTAAAGTTCTTTCTTTGTATTTATTCTTTGTGACATGGCTTTTGGATCCCACAAGATAGTGTATAATTGATTTGTTCTTTTAGTTTGATAGTGGTACCTTAAATCCTGTTCTCATACTTTGTGTTTTTTACACCATTGACTAAACAACACGTTCCTCTCTTTAATTTTAACCTTTGCAAAAAAAAAAAAAAGAAGAAAAGAAACCCACTACCGCACACTTAATTCAGATACGAGAGAAGCTGGCCCGTTCACCTTTAAGATAACCATTTGCCGTCACTTGTTGACATTCTCATTAAACAGTGCAGTATTTAGATGTTATACAACAGGTAACGTCATATTATACCCGGTTAACAGTTCAACATTATGAGAAGTTAAAGCGAGTTATTGTGAAGATGATTGAGATTTCCAATTGCCTAAGGTAAAAGAAACTGTAATTGCTCTTTTCATGTTTACTCTATTGTCAATAAGATTGACCTTGTAAGTTACAAAACAGATGAATGAAAAGATGACGGAGTTTAAATCAAACATCCGTTGTTTCAACTACGTCAAAGTTTATATCAATTCCAAACCAACTACAAACATGGCGACTTACAAATGGAAGGTAAATGAAAGTTAATTTGTGTACCCATATTGAATCAAGAGCCGAGGCAATCAGTTCCCAGGTTTAGGGCTCCGTATGCCTCCGTGTTAAGGGGTATAGCATAAGGAATTCCCTGAGGGCACCAATTTTCATAATCATAGAAGGAGCCGTCGGTCCACACTGACGGTAAGCCACCCTTCATACGAAGACCAATAAACACGTAACTCCGACGTCCGATAGCCTCCTGTGTGAAGGGAAAAGAAAGGAAAAATGAAAAATAAACGATTCTGACACATATCACTTGTCTCAACTTCAACCTTGTTTTATGTCAATAGAAAGCACACATGATAAATAACATATAATCCATGCTTGTGTAAGTGAATATGGAAACACGAAAGATACACGACAATTCAAACACACTTAGGTACTTACTTGATGAATGAAATAAAACAAAGCTTAATCTAGATCTAATACTATCTAACTCCGATCTAACAGCCATTTGACTATCCTTTAATATTGTAAGATGAAAGCATAACGTGTTTAGATTACCATAGGAATCATGTCCCTTAGAGCAAAAAAATTCGTCGTCTGAGTGGACCGAAGCCAGATGGATTATTTTCCCAGGTTTTTCACTCTGACGATAACAGGCCTCTTCGGCGTCCGTGAAAGTTTTAACTGATTCAAAATGTCTAAAGACGAATGCAGAACCAAGTAATATTTAGGGTAAGTCATTCTGCAGGAAGTGGACTACATTTTCACACAAAGACCAAATGACGAAACATAGAATTTCGCGCAATCGGACCGAGAATGTAAAGTCATATCGTACTTGCTAAGTAAATCCTGAAACAAGAAATAAAAGGAGAAATGAAGGCGCCAACATAGCCCGGATTTTTGTTTACGCAAAACAACATTAACTTCTCTTTAGCAAATAACCATCGTTTTCAATGAAATTCTATATTATTACGTGGGTATAATAATTATCTATTATGATTGCAAAAGAGCTTGTGATGTTTAGTCTAAGCTACAAACGGTGTTGTGATGACTATCGGTTTCTGTTGATCATTTTTTTTTAATTCTCAATGTATGCTTTCATCCCACTAAGTAGAGCTATAATATAAGCTTAATCAACGCTGGACCATGCTTTAACTTGTACAATAATGCACTATATGGGAAGGTAATGCAAGCCACTCACGAGCGAGCAGCCTGGACGCTTGGATAACATTAACCCTCTAGAACGCATTATCCCACCGTCAAAGAACAAGTTCAAAGTTGATTAAGCGTGTTCACACATACAAACCGAGATTGGTCTAATTCCCCCCCCCCCCCAAAAAAAAAAAAAAAGAAAGAAGTGGAGATACAAAGAAAGAACATTTGGGTCTTTAAAATAACCCAAATGTTTTTAAAGACAAACCCCAGTTAAGGTAAACATGATTTGCAATATGTCAGCATTGTGCGTGGGCAATAGGGAAAGTACCACCAATGTTTTCTCTAAGATAGCAGACAGACGAATACAGTCGATCTTTGTTTTTATTGTGTTCATTCGCCTGTAATTTTACTCTCAAATCAACGGAATTCTTTTCCCATCGGATAATAGTCGGTTACCTGACTGAAATGTGATAATTGGAGTTGCTACTCCTTTCCAAGTATGTATGAATAAACAATTCTTGCTGAGCATTTACTGTAGAAGAATGTAAATAGTGTAAAGTGACTGGTAGATAGGAATCATCCAATCACCCTCTGCTTATTACAACAAGCTTCCAAGTCCCGTAGATATGAAGGGACTAATAAAACACAGATGTTTTGTTAGCCGTTATAAGTGAATGATTCCAAATTAATTCTACTTTCAGATTTATCTGTTTGTTCCCTAAATTTCATCTTTGACCAAGCTTTACAAATATCAGTTACAAGCAAATCATTAATGTTTAGAATGCAATTTTTACAAAATTAAACAACGGAAAAAAAAGTAACAAACACTTTATAGACTTCTTTAGAATGATTACATTTAAAAGTTAAGGTATCAGAATAATAACAATAATAGATATTGCTTGACATATCAAAGTGCTGATAAGATACATGGGAAAAACATTCATTTGTGGAAGAAAAAAATCATCGTCTGTAATTTTTTTTAGTTAATCTGAATTTTTTTTTTAGTTACCAATAGCAAAATATCACAGCATTTTCTACTTACTTGAAACAACCTACACCTTCCACGGAGGTCCAGTCGTCAGCCGGACATTGGCAGTCTGCCTCACATCCTCTTAGAATGGATAAAGTTACCCAAATTAATAACACCGATGAAATCATGTTTTACTTTCTTATATTTGTGAAATACTGTGAATATTGATGCACCTATCAACCTCTTATGAGGTATGTATATGTCGTCTCCGGTTTAAGTATTTCATGTTGAACCAATCTACAATTTAAGTTAAAAATCAGTGGAGTCGAGTTCTTTCGAGGTTAGCTTTTATTATTGGCAACATTTTGTGTGAACATAGTATTTAAATTTTAATTAAACAAGAATTATGGCGCCTTCACTGGGTGGGGGAGAAATAATTCATCAAGGCAGCACAACGTGTGCAGAATTAGGAGATAGAAGGTCAACGATAGGGGCAAATTTGAGGAATGAGCTCGAAATAAAGTTTGATTTCTTTTAAACATTTTCCTTGTTTATTGTTACTCATCTCTTCACATTTGCTAGAAATGATGTAAATTCTCCTAACAATAGCTGTTATTTTGATCTCCGTTCCATTCGTTAATGTTGACATTCTACATAGGCGAACTGAATGTTCTGGAATGTATCTTCTTTCAATGAGTAACTATTTAGGAACAGGGAAATAAAAATTACAATTTTATGATTTAGTTGATTTTATGATTATTTTACCCTCTCTTTATTTTAACTTAGAAAGAAAAACAAAAACACGACGAAAAAAGTCTAACTACCGTTTTAAAATGATAAAAAAAAAATCATAATGCGTTAGATTATTGAAAAACGATTGCTTCTTTGAAATTTGAACAGACAATTTGTAAACAAAAATAAGTGAATTTTTATGTTTAAATGTTATTTTGTCTGATTACAGAAGACTGTCTCGCTGCCTTATTTTAAATAGCGTGTGATGTATGTCAACAAAAATTAGGTTGGACATTGCTGTTATTCGTCATATTGCCTACATTTTTAATATAATCACATATACTTCACGTATAGGCCAATAAACATGCAAACATATTACCTGAACCTGAAAAAAAATGCAACGAAAGAAAGTTATAATGTAACAGGGTAAATTAATAGAAAGTCATTTAAATAAAAAAAAATAATAATACGTTGTGCATGTCATTCGTTTTCACTTTATGACTTACAGTGGGTAATAGCTTATTAGCATAATCCAAGTCACGTGTTCCCCATGGTTGTCATAGTCATAGTTGGATTCATCTAGTTTCACAGTATGCAGGCAGACATCTCTTTTGATACGATAGCCCAAGTTGAAGTAAAGTCATGCAATATCTCACGCTTTATTTTTGTAAGATTTAACATTTAATTTTTAGAGAAATGTATATTATAGCTAATGTCATTTCACAAGCATATTGTAAGTCCTGAGAGTAAAGAGAAACTTACAAAATACATACCTTTTTATGCTCGTCAATTTGTTCATGCTTTTTGGGGCAAGCGAAAGCTTAACGTTAGCCTTCTATATAAGACATTCATCTTAGTGGAAGAAACCGTGTTTCATATTACTCTCAATCTCCCTTGCAAAATTGAGTCATTTTAAGAACCTCGTATTTTGTTGTTTGCCTGCATGCTTTGGTGACTTATATATTGGTGAATTATTTGAAAGAAAGATGCGAAGCTTGCAAAAACAATAGTCTCACTGTAAATGGTAAAACCAAAGAATGATTGTTTTGAATTTCATCATGCTGTTGATACGTATCTTGTACAGAAACATCTTTTCCTACGTATTGATCCTGAAAACCCTGTCTTTCACAAATAAAATTATAAAATGAAGATAGGGCCTATTTGCAGTGTTTGTTGGTTTAAAAGGTTGCATAGATATAACACGAAATGTAAAACCCTATGTGCTGCCTTTGAGCTCAATGTAATTGCCAGTAAAATATTAAGACGTGATGATATAAACAAACTGCCTTACATTTGAAATACGTTCCAGAGTATGTGCGGTACAGGCAATGGGAGAATTAAATAAACAGTTTTGATGGGCAATGAAACTGACATTGTTTGAATACAAAAACAAAATAGTAAACCCAGTAAAGTTTCTCTTTATACGATTTAACTTCGTTTTAATGTTTTAAACTGCGAATGTTCCCCCCTAGATAAAGGGATGCTGCCTTTGTCAACAATCCCTTCCTTTTTTTTTTTTTTTTTGGTATCCAAGCATATTCCTGGTATTTTTCTTCAATGAATTTAGTTTATGCAAACTCATGGAAGACCTCACATACGTCAGTGTTTGTAATGAGTTGACGTATCAAAATTAATTGATTAAAGATAAGGAAATTAACATGCTATACACATATGACGAATTCATATGGCTCAAGAAATACATATTGTCAGCATAAGTTTGTCAAAGTAACAAACAAACAATTATTCTTTATTATCTACTGACAATATCGTTTTTGTGTATGCTATATCAAAGTGACATGGACCTCTCCATGGAGTTTGTAATGTTAATTTGTTTAAAATATGTAGTAAATGAAAGATATCATATTAATTGTTAGTTCATTATCATACCTACAATTGAATTAATCAGATAGAAAATAAATCACAGTTGGTAACAGACCTCAGTGATCATTTTTTCTTTTTTCTCCGTGTAATGCTCTGACATTTCAAGAGATAATATGAAGCTAACATCAACTGGCCGTTACAATCTCCAGCGATGAATTCACCATGTTCTTGGTCTTAGTGTTAGGGATGACCTTACCACCAAGTTCAAGAAACACGTGGGGCTCGAGATAGTTGACCCACAGTGTAAAAGAAGAGAGGAAGGGAAATAACTTATTTTCCTGAAGTAGTTTTTTTTTTTTTACGTTTATCTAGGTCATTACAGATGCTTTACATCCCAGTTGAACCGTTTATCAAAAAAAAAAAAAAAAAAAAGACATACACACCAAACAAGTCACTCTCGAACTCCGTGTATTAAATCTCGAAGACATGAAATAAAACCAAGGCTACTTCTTCCAACCAGCCATTTACTATAAGGTTTTGGAAGACGAAAGCGTGAAAGTGTTCAGATTACCATTGAATTCATTGTTTTGATAGAACTATTTTAATCTTGTAAGTGGATAGAGTCTGATGGATTATTTTACGATTTTAGGAGTCGTGATTAAACCGACTACGGTTGGATTCGGCCTCCACGAAAGTATTACGGTGAGCAAACTATCTAACAAGGTTACAAACAACCACCCACATACCTAGAAAGTCTTTCTACAAAAAAGTAGACGACATGTTCACTCAAAGGAAAAGAAAAAAACATAAGATGCTGAAATATAGCAAAATAAAATGAAAACTCAGAATCGAAACACTGGCTTACAAACTTTTGTAATTCTTATGTCCTTCTTTGTTTTAATTTCTGAGATAATATCTCATCAAAAAACAGAAAAATGATTAATTGTTCTGTTGTGTTATCATAACAACTCAACATTTTCCTGCAAAATGTTAACTTGTTTACTTGATTCTTAGTAAGGAATTCAACATTTTTTGAAAAATGTTTATATAACAACTTGTCATATACCGTTAATTCAACAATTTGCTGCAAAATGCTGACTTGTTCACTTTCTTACTAAGTGAACAATTGAACAATTTTCTGCAAAATGTTTGAATGACAACTTATCGTATCTTGCCAATTTAACAATTTTCTGCAAAATGTCTACTTGTTCACTTTTTTCTCAGTGAACAATTAAACAATTTTCTGCAAAATGTTGACTTGTTTACTTTCTTACTAAGTAAGCAATTGAACAATTTCCTGCAGAATGTTCGAATCACAACTTATTATATCTTTTCATTTCAACAATTTTCTGAAAAATGTCCACTTGTTCTCTTCCCAAACCAGAAATAGAAATTACAGCATGAGTAAGTTGTCATTTGAACATTTGGCAGAAAATTGATTAATTGTTCACTTAAAAAGATATGAACAAGTTAACATTCTGCAGAAAATTGTTTAGTTGTTCACATAAAAAAAAATACGTTAAAAGAAAGAAGGATTTTATTAAAGACAAACATTTCGGTCGTTGATCTTGATGTGCAATGAGTGTTGAGGCAAAAATATAACATAATTACTGAACTTGAACTTAAACAAAATGAAGAGAGATCACAAGGGGTACAGAAGATAATTAGCTTAAGTTATAGAAGGCAAATAAGATTAAGAGTTAAAGTTGATTCGATTCTTAGAGTTCAGTTTTCCAACTCATAGCTAGATGATACTTAATTGTTGAACCTGTGCATTTCGCAAAGACCCTGCTCAGAGGTATACTCTTTCTAACGTATTGTGATTTCCGGTAACCACAGTCAATGAAGAAAGAAAAATACTATTTTTACTAGCTGTAATTTTCCAAAGACGATTATGTTTGTATGCATTTTTCTAGCTTGAACAAGTAATATTGTTTACTTAAATGTCATGAGATGTGCATCTTAACTTTGCATGTTTTTCTCTAGTGGAACACTTTCTGAAAGCATGGACCTATCTCTAATAGAAAAGGGGGCATAATTGAATCATTTCAACCCACCTGATGGGTGTGTTAGCATAAATTGCTTATCAGTCACTTAGACAATGAAGACTTGAGATCCCTAGTCCAAAGCTGTAGAAGTGTGTGAGCCACTTACATCCAGTGAGAAAAAAAAAAAAAAACACCTAAGTATTGAAAGTCCAAATGGCCACATATGTGCTCCAAAATGTAAACACTCCATAATTTACAATGGAAAACCTGAACTACGCACAAACTGATGGCACATAGGATATATTTAGATTAGTATCATTACTACTTTCCCCTACCTACTTTACTCCCCTCATTCATTGACGTCATTTCCTGCAATCTCAGGAACGTTATTGTCTAACCAGTAAGCCCTCCCAATGGCGCCTCCCTTAGATAGTGAAATTACACTTCGTCAACCTTTAAACATTACGCTCCATTCAAACACCCACTTGATGACAAAGGCTGGTTATGTCACTTCAGCACAACGTCTTACCGAGACTTACTGCTGATCTTATCAATTCAAAAGGTTTTTTTTTTTTAATCCTTATTTTTCTTAGCTAATTTTCAGCTTCGAACCATCTTGTGTATGCAAAGCAAACCATTTATTTGTATGTTTTGTGCAAGTGACGGTAGCGATCCGTTGAGATTTTCGCAAGCACATTTTTTTTTTATTATAATTTCGCAACTACTTGGTGATAGTAGAACAGGTACTCTTTGATCATGATCGTGAAGTAAGTTAAAGTGGGATGGTGCTGCAGCTTGACACTGTATGGCAAAGTTATCTTATATGTTGTTCCATTAAATCCATCCAAACATACATCCATCTCGTTTACCTAGTTTTCCTCGAACTTGTAGCTGTGTCCTCATTTTGGCGAAAATTTGGGGGCAGATTCGGTCGTGGCAAAGGGGTATCCATACACTTGTGGTAATGTTGCTGTTCAATGGGTTCTCGCTGTGGGACTTCAGGGGTTGAGTAGCGTCTTCAGGAGCTGGCCAGATGTTAGTATGAAATGTTCTTTTACCGCAAAATCCAAGGGAAATTTGAAAGTTGGTGATTTCCTTTCTGTCTGACATTATCCTTGGAAGAAGTGGTATACACTCTATGGAACAATGGTCTTCTCACTTTCATTTCAGTGTAACAAGTTATGATAGAAATCAATCACTACGTATTGCTCCGTTCGAATATTCACACGTTTCAATACATATCGGATGTACTTGAAGAAGTTTTACTCACTATAACACTTTAACCTTAATGCTCGAGACGTTTTGTCATTTCCATCGTAGTCACTTCACCCACAATCAGAAATTCCTATTGCTATCCAACCGCGTCCAATGCCTTTTTGAACTTACAACCAACGACAGAATTATTAACACTTAGACAAGTGGTTGCGACGCGTAACCAACTTAAGTTTACACTCAGGGAATTTTGCTCTAAACTTGCTCCAGGGTAACCCACGATCATATAGGGAGGAAATCAGAGGGAACTGTAAAATTACGTTATTCCATGCTAATAACCGTTAAAACATTCCCATCACAACATTGGTAAGCATATACCACAGTGAAGATATCAATTCTCTTGGCATGTACGTACTTTTTAAAAACAAAAAAGGACTTTAGATGAGTCACGCTGAGGCAAGGATTCACCCATAATTAAGAACGTACCCCATTACATGAATAAGTCACAGCTTTCCACTCATTCTATCTCCACCCCCCTTTCAGTGCCACCAGCAAAGAAAAAGTTAAACAGACAGCGTCCTAACACTTTGTGTATGTAAGGGAATTTTGTGTATATTAGCGTCATGAAAAAAAGAAAAAAATCTACCAGGCTCTACGTTTTACCAATCCACCGTAGTTTCCACATAGCAAGGAAAAAAGAAAAAAAAAAGAAAAGGTCATCATGCAACTATTTTGGAATTCCTATGAAGCAAAAGGAATACATCTTGTAGAAGATTTCTTGTGAAATAGAATTCTGCTTTTCAGCGTCGTTCAAAATTAACTTCCTCTTCTCCTGCTATTTCAATGAGAATTGAACAGTGAGTAGAGTTTATATCCTAAATTCTTGAAAGAAAAGAAACATCTACTTGTATCATTTATATTTCTTTTTCAGCTCAATTGTATGACATTCTCTTGATGTACTACAGTATCAGCATGCACTAATCCTTACAATTAATCAATACCACATTCTCCCCGTTGTTTGCAATTCAAAGTTACATAAATGGGAGTTACGGTGAAGACGACTGCCATTGGTGTAATTAAGAAGAATATTCTGATGTGCTTTACAATGTATTATCTTTTCTAGTCAATAGAGCTATTACTTACCTTACAACAAGTTTATAGGTTATAGAAAACTTACATGCTCTACCTAAAATCACCTCAACTATTTTTTTTTTTCATTTGCTTACAAGATTATATCAATTTTTAAGGCCACTACAAATGTGCGGATTAACAAATGGAAGGTAAACTACAGGTTGATCAACCCAAAACTGTGTATTAATGCTACGATAATGGGATAGGGAGTAAATGCGAAAGAATTATCCGAGAGAACATTATACTACATCCAAGTACAGGAACAAAGCTGATTAATTTTGCACAAACAAGACGAACGAGGGCACCGGTTTTAATATGGATTGGAGTAGCAGAGTATTTGCAATATTAACAAGTAGTAGATCAATTTCCAATCAGATCAATGGTCGATGCAAGTTTGAGGAGTCAGTTGAAAAGATTGTTTGTTTTTTCAAACATTTTTTACTTTTAATAAAACGAATTATCGTAGTGATCCGTTTACTATTGTCTTGATATTTGCTAGTCTTTGAAATTACAATATGTATTATTGTGATTATATTAATTGATTTTATTCGATCCTTTTATAGGTACTTTAGGTTAGCGTGCCTTAATGGTCGATGGGCGCATACATTTCTGCTCACTCCAAAACCAATTCACTTATTTAGGTAACGGTGGGAAAAAGTATAATGTTCTTATGTGATTCCAAATATAATTTGCCTTCTTGGCAACAATCTATGATTCTAAATATTTTAATGAATGGAAATCATACTAACAACAATATTATTATTATGGAATCATAGGATTTGTGCAGTTATTCAGTCACTCAGTATAATTATGGTTGAAAAAGATTTTGGAATTGGAAGGAGAGGTTGGAAATGAAATAGATACAAATCCAAGTATTTGATAACAAGCCTGTACACGTCAGATAGTTAAAAAAAAAAAAAGCAACTTAAAGGGGGGGCGGCAAGCTGCTGCTTTAAAATGGTCACAATTTTGGTTCCTGCTCTTTAGTACTAATTACTTTTGACAAATAGAAATTGCCGATCTGATTTTTGAAATTTCATTTTTTTTTCTCCATAGACAGTGGTTTAAATAAAGGTTTCTTCTCTTTGACACAAATGTTCAAAAGATTAAGTCATCAAAGTTTATTTTGGATTTCTTTTTCTTTTTCAGTTTGATACATTAGTTACCATGTATATATGTCGAGTATGAAAAAGAAAATACTGTATCCAGCATGCCATGTAATGATTAACTCCATGGGGGGGGGGGGGCAATATCTTGCAAGCCTAGCAAAAGTAGAATGACTTCTCCCGAAATAGAAAAAGATAACTTCAATGAACACATTTCACTCTTAACGGTAGCAGATTACAACAGTAATTTAGTATCAAACAAGCTATCTACGTTTCACCAATTCAGCAGAGTGTTAATAAATATTTATCTCCACAAACTGATTAGCTGTTGGTTAGGGCTATGTGATGATTTAGGCTCATTACTGCACATTCAATGAAGACTTGATGACATCTACTCGTTACCACACTTATTACAGCAGCTTATAATCGTCCATCCAATAGACATAAAACTCCCCGCACTGAGTCCCCATTTCCTTAGGCCTACACTTAAATGTCCACATATCCATGCAAGCTTTAAATAATGCATATTAAAAATTTTAAATTGCCGTTCAGTCATAACGAGCATACTGAACAACCCCGCTGAACTGAATAGTATCTTCCACTAAGGTGTACAAGGTACAGGCACTTTCAGATTTTTGTAATATTCACAGTTGATACGGACATTCGTTCACAAGTTTATCAGCATGATGCACTTTGTTTGTTTTTTGGGGGTTTTTTTTTGTCTTTTCGTTCATCATTGCCTCCAAAACTTTTTTAGGATTTTAAATTTTGCCTACCTGAAATTCTCAGCGTTGCATCGACCTCCATTTTGGTCAGTTCGTTGGTAAGTTGGTAAATGTATAACCGCTTTTTCCGATGATGGGAAGACAGTTGTGAGTGAAGGAGACAGCTTGTAATGACATGTAAGCGATGTAGGTGGTTGATAACCCCCCCCCCCCCCCACCCAACAGGGTCTACAATTTAAGCACACCATTTTCTCCCGACGTAAACTTCTCTCCAACGCGTCACTTTCAATGAAAGCACCTATACTTGCATTTTCTATGTCTGTATTGTTATCTAGTCAAAAATATTTATTTCTTAAATGATACATCTCCAGACTTTGATCCTTGAACGTGAAAAATTCATTCCTGTATGTAAATTACAAGATATTTGAATGCACTCGATGATGGTTTGTTTTACCGAGTTTCAATTCTGTTACAAAACCGTAATTCTATCAAACATTTAAAAACGACACTTTTCTTTGAATGTTACATGGTTACTTTCCCAAATGTGTAAACGGTAATTATGAAAGGATAATTGCTATTGAAGGTGAAAGAAGTAACAAATATCCAATAAATTATAAAGATAGCTTTTTCGTTAGATTTGTCCACAGTCAATGTTCACGACATATAAGGACTTAATGAGAGAAGCTGTGCAAATGTTTCAAACCCGATTCAGAGTACGTAAACAGCAGTCAATGAAGGAGTGTATGAATATTCCTGTTGTGCAATGAAATTAAATGTTATTACAACCAACGACAAGTCAGCTGAGAGCATGTATTACTCTATTTTATGAGAGAAAAGGATTTACCTATTCTTATAACTCCACTCTATCTGCCTATTAATATCTGTTACGTTAATCGATGCCACCTAACTTACAGTTCTTTGGCAAACGTCGTTAGTATCAAAACTTGTGAAAACTCATGCAAGCCAAGGTCGTTAAAATTGTTTGACGATTATGAAAAGAAAAAAAAAAAAGAGAAAAGGTTCCCATGCAAGTATTTGGAATTCCTATGAAGCAAAAGGAATACATCTTGTGGGAGATTTCTTGTGAAATAGAATTCTGCTCTTCGGTGTCGTTCAAAATTTACTTCCTCCTCTCTTGCTAGCGCAAGGAGAATTGAACAGTGAGTAAAGTTTATATCAGAAATTACTTAAAGAAAACAAACATCCACTTGTACCATTTATATTTCTTTTTCAGCTCAATTGTATGACATTCTCTGGATGTACTACAGTATCAACATGCACTAATAGTTACAATTAATCTATACCACATTCTCCCCGTTTACAATTCAATTTTACAGGAATGGGAGTTACAGTGATGATGACTGCTATTCGTCTAACAACAAAAAAAAAAGTATTCTGATTGTGCCTTGGAATCTATTATCTTTTCCAGTCAATAGAGTTAATGCATAACTTACAACATTTTATAGGTAGTTGAAATCACCTCAACCATATTCTTTTTTGTTTGGTTTTAAGTTTATATCAATTTTTGAGGCCACTACAAACATGGGGATTTACAAATGTAAGGTAATCTAAAGGGAATAAAGTCCGCCATATTGAACCACGAACCGAGGCAATCGATTCCTCCGGTGATAGCTCCGTATGCCTCCCGGATAGGTGGTATAGAATCCTGAAGTGCCAGAGGACACCACTTTTCATAATCATAAGTCGAGCCGTCGGTCCACGCTGACGTTAATCCTTCCTTCATATGAAGACCAATAAACACGTACTGCCGATCTGCGCGAAGCTAATGTTTAAGGGAAAAGACAGAGGAAAATCAATGCTCCTGACACAATTTCATGTGCCTCTCCTACTTTTCTTCACCATCACATCTACAAATCCTACCCTGCCAAAGAGCATGAAAACACAAACATACACAGCATACAAAACACGATGATGTGTGATTGTAGAAAATATGTAATGAAACGAAGCTAATTGGACTAAGCAGCAATTAAACATTTCAATTACCGGAGGAATAATATCCCGTATAGCATAAAACTCGTCGTCTGAGTGGATAGAAGCCAGATGGATTATCTTCCCAGGTTTTTCACTTAAACGATAACAGGCCACTTCGGCATCCATGAATTTCTTGCGTGTTTCAAAATATCTAACGAGTAACGGAAAATCAAATAATATTTAGGGAAAGTCTGCAGGGAGCAGACTACAAGTTAATCCACAGGTAAAACAGAACCAAATGAAGAAACATGTTGAGCGGTATAATCGAACTGAAATGTAAACCATTATCAAACGTGCTAATTACAGCTTTAAAGAAGAATCAAATAAAAAAAATAAGTCGGGAATTCGCTAAAATAGTCCACTTTTTTGAATACATAATGTCATAAATTTCTTTTAAGTTCAATAAAAATTTGTCATGATTGCAAAATTGTTTGTGAGGATGTGACCGCGAACGGTGTTGTAATGACGATCGGTTTCTGTTGATCAATTTTTAATCTTCAGTGTATTCTATCGTCCCAGTAAGATAAGCAACAATGAAAGGTTGCTCAACGCTGAACTGTGTATTAATGCTACAATAATTGGATAGGGAGTTAATTCGAGCGATTCACGCGGGCTAAGCCCGACAGAACTTGATGCTACATTCAAGTACAGGAACAAAGCTGATTAATATTGCACAAACAATACGAATTAGACCTCATGATAAAGAGACGGACTTACCGAAAATTCGGGTTTGTAAATAAGCGATTTCGGTATTATAAAAAAGCGACAAAAGGTAAACAACATGTACAAGTTAATAATATTCGTGCGCAATGTACCAAATGTCGCCAAGTATCAACACTGTTTTGTGTAAAATAGTAGCCGAAAGAATACTGTCGATCTACGTTTCATTGTGTTCATTTTACTTCAAAATCGACTGTAGTTTATCTCAGCAAATATTTGTGTAATAACGGTCACCTAACTGAAACTGTCTAATAGATGTTGGGGAATTCTTTCCAAGTATGTATGACTTACCAATTAATGTCGAACAATTGATTCAGTTTGAAGTGATTGTTAACTAAGACTAATCCAATCATCAGATGCTTATTGCAAAAAAAAAAAAAAAGCTTAAAGAAAAGTCCCATAGATGTGTGAGCCGTAATATCACACAGATGTCATGTTAGCCGAAATAGGTGAATTATTCCAAATGAAGTCTTTTTGCAAAGTCGTCTATCGTTTCTTTAAAACTCAATGACCAAGCACTACAAGGGTCAGTAACAAACAAATTGTGAATGTTGGGAATATCGCAATAACAATATTCATGTTAAAACATAGTTTAAAAAAACTCATTCAACCATAATAATTACATTCGAAAAAAAACAAAACATTTTACGATACAATATAAAAAAAAAAAGTTATCTTTCCGATTTCTACTTACTTGAAACAACCAACACCTTCCAAAGAGATCCAGTCGTCAGAAGGACATTGACAATCTGCCTTACATCCACTTAAAATAGTCAAAGCTACCAAAATAGCTAATATCGAGGATATCATGGTACAGGTTTCTTTAGACCAGTCTAATACTGTGAATGGTGTTTTCAGTCGAACCCTTTCTCATGGAATATGCAATTGTTGTCAGTCTCCGTTTTAAATATATCCATTTTCATCATATATCAATCAAGTCAAACCAATAAAGCCATGGTTTGTCAAGGCCGCTGACGATTTCTCTTTTTAGAGGTGAACTTTTCCAAATATTTTTTTTTCTTCTGAATATAATTCATATTAATCAAACAGGAATTGAGGTGCCTACACCGCTTTTAATATGGTTTGAAGTAGCACAGTATTTGCAACATTAAAAACCAGCAGATCAATTTCCAATCAGGTCCATGGTCGATGCAAGTCTAAGGATCTTTTTTTTTTTCAATTATTTTCTTCGTTTAGTGAAACTAATTATCGTAGAATTCCTTTTACCATTGTCTCCATATATGCTAGTCTTTGAAATTACAAAATGTATTATCTTGATTTTATTTTAAATGGCTAGAACATCCAAGGTAAACATAAATAAACAAATCTCTCTCTTCCTGTGGGTTAATGATTAATATTTTGCCTAGGCTCACTGAATTTCCTTGAATTCATTCTTTCGAAAAATGCAAGTTTTATTGATACTATATTTCCTTGTCAAATTATAAGGGAGTTGGAAATAAATATGCCGATTAGAGATTACCTCATGGCGACGTTGTGTTTCGTTTTTCTTATTTTTGTTACTGCTAGTTACTAGTATGTGTACTTAAGTGAACTTTTAAAGATATTACTATTTTTTATATATTTTTCCGATCCTTTTTTAGGTATTTCGTTATCGTATACCTTAACGATTGATGCGCGCAAACATTTCTGCTGACTTAAAAACCAATTCACTTATTAAGGTAAAGGTAGGTAAAAGCACAATTTTCTTACATGATTCCAACTTTTAGGCACCTTCTTGGCAACAATCTATGATTTTAAATAATTTACTGAAAACAATGAAAATAATGCTAACAACAATATCATTATGGAATCAGTTGTGCAGTTATTTATTCACGTAAAATAATCATGGTCGACAAAGGTTTTGGAATTAGAAGGAGAGGTTGGGAATGAAATAGATACAAATCCAAGTACTTGATAACAAGCCTGTACAGATAGTTAAAAAATAAGCAAATTAAAGGGGGGGGGCGGCAAGCTGCTGCTTTAAAATGGTCACAATTTTGGTTACGGCTCTTTAGTACTTATTACTTTTGACACATAGAAATTGCGGTTTGATATTTGAAATTTAAATTTGTGTCCACAAACCGTGGTTTAAATGAAGGTTTCTTCTCTAAGACACAAATGTTTAAAAGGTTAAGTTATCAAAGTTTATTTTGGATTTCTTTTTCTTTTTCCATTCGATACATGAATTACCATGTATGTGTGTATGTCGAGTCTGAACAAGAAAATACTGTATCCAGCATGCCATGTAATGAGTTACTATGTGGGGAGCCAATATTTTGCAAGCCTATCAAAAGTAAAATGACCTCTCCCGAAACAGAAAAAGAATAACGTCAATGAAAATATTTCACTTTTAACGGTAGCAGCCCACAACAGTAATTTCATATCAAACAAGCTTATTCCATTATGTGTTGTTATTTTTCTTAAATTTCGTGTATGCGTGCATTGCCAAAACTCTGCTGTTAAATTTACTACCAACGGTATGGAAACTAAATGAAGCTGTCGTTCCTTGTGGACCTATGATCAATTTTCTGCATAGACCTTATAAGCTTTGAATTCGTTGTTTTGAAAAATCAGCAAAAAGTTTGGGAAAGGAAACTAGACACTAATCAAATAATTAGTAAAAAAGGTGGAACATACCATCTGTTCTTTTTGGTCTCTTTCTTGCCTGCTTTTTGGTACTAATTGCTTTCGACATAGTCATTACCACTGTGATATTTCATCTTTCAAATCTGTGTCCATAACCAGTGGTTTTGAACAATTTTGAAACAAAAAGCAAATATACCAGTATCTACGTTTCACCAATCCACCAGAGTGTAAACAAATATTCATCTGCACAAACTAAGTATCCGTCGGTTAGGACTATGTGATGATTTAGGCTTATTACTGCATATTCAATGAAGCCTTGATGACATCTACTCGTTACCCCACTTCTTACACCAGCTTATAATCTTCCATCTAATACACGTAAAACTCCCCGTATTGAGTTCCCATTCCCTTAGGCTTTATCTGTTTTGTATTCCATCATTCCAAGATCAGCCGGCCGCTGGACTGCTATCCACCCAAATAGCCCTTCGAAGAAAGGAGCTCATTATTTACAACTGAATATCCAGACATGCAAGCTTTAGGTAATGCACATTAAAAATTTACAATTGTAGCAAAGTCATAATGAGCATACTGCACAACCCCGCTGAACTGAATGGTATCTTCCACTAAGGTGTGCAAGGTACAGGCACTTTCGGTACTTTTGTAATATTCACAGTTGGTACGGACATTTGTTCACAAGTTTATCAGCATAATGCACTTTGTTTTTTTATTGGTTTTTTGTTTTTTTGTCTTTTCGTTTATTATTGCCTCCAAAACTTTTTAACGATTTTAAATTCTGCCTATTACTGAAATCGTCAGCGTTGCATCGACCTCCATTTGGTCAGTTCCACTTCGAACTGAAATTCTCATTGTCATTTATTGTTATCTTTGCCACAGATTTAAAAGACAAATAAATAAATAGCCCCCCCAAAAAAAGGACGTACTAGATACGTTGGTAAATATTTTAAATTCTGCCTATTACTGAAATCCTCAGCGTTGCATCGACCTCCATTTGGTCAGTTCCACTTCGAACTGAAATTCTCATTGTCATTTATTGTTATCTTTGCCACAGATTTAAAAGACAAATAAATAGCCAAAAAAAAAAAGGACGTACTAGATACGTTGGTAAATATATAGCCGCTTCTTCCAATGTCGGGACAACAGTTATGAGTGAATGAAAATGTACGAGACAGCTTGTGCATGTAAGCGATGTCGGTGGTTGATGCCCCCAACAGGGTCTACAATTTAAGCACACCATCTTCTGTTGACCTAAATTTCTCTCCAATTCGTCACTTTCAATGAAAACACCTGCTTGCACCTTCCATGTATGTATTGTTATCTAGTCAATAATTTCATTTTTTAAATAATACTTCTCCAGACTTTGATCCCTGCACCTGACAAATTCATTCATAATTGTAAATTACATGATATTTGACGGTACTCGATGAAGGTTTATTTTACCGAGTTTCAATTCTGTTACAAAACAACAATTCTATCAAACATTTAAAAACAACACTTTTCTTTGAATGTTACATGATTACCTTGCGAAACGTGTAAACGGTAATTGTGGAAAGATAATTGTATGTGAGGATGGTAGAAGTGACTAATATTCAATAGAACATAAACATAGCGTTTGCGTTAGATTTGTCCACAAGTAATGTTCACGACATATCAGGACTTTATGAGAGAAGCTGTGTCAATGTTTCAAATCCGATTCAGAGTATGTAAACAGTACTCAGTGCAAGCGTGTGTAAATATTCTTATTGTGCAATGGAAGTAAATGAAAATAAAATCAACGATAAATCAGCTGACAGCATGTTTTACTCTATTTTTTTTATGTGAGAAAATGATTTACCTAGTGTTATCACTCTACAATATTTGCCTATTAATATCTGTTACGTTCGTCGATACCGCCTATGTTGCAAACGTCGTTAGTATCAAAACTTGTTACATCTCATACAAGCCAAGGTCGTTAAAAAATATTTGACGATTATGAAAAGGAAAAGAAAAGAAAAGGTTACCAGGAGAATTTTTGTGAAATAGATTTCTGCTCTTCGGTGACTTTCAAAATTACCTTCCTCTCCTTTTGCTATCTCAAGGAGAATTGAACAGTGAGTAAAGTTTGCCCCCAAAATTCATTAAAGAAAACAAACATCCACTTGTACCATTTATATTGCTTTTCAGCTCACGTGTATGACATTCTCTGGATGTGATACAGTATCAACATATATTAATCGTTAAATTAATACTACATTCTCCCTGTTCACAATTCAATGTTACATAAATATGAGCTACTGTAATGATGATTGCCATTCGTCTAATAAAAAAAAGAATATTCTGATTGTGCCTTGAAGTGTATTATCTTTTCCAGTCAATAGAGTTAATACATAACTTACAACAAGTTTATAGTTTATTGAAAACATGCATGCGTTAAGCTAAATCACCTCAACTATTTTTTTTTTCGTTTGGTTTAAAAGTTTATATCAATTTTCAAAGCTACTACAAACATGGAGATTTACAAATGTAAGGTAAACTTAAAATTGCAGAGTCTGCCATATTGAACCACGAACCGAGGCATTCGAATCCCCCGGTGAGAGCTCCGTATGCTTCCCCAATAGGCGGTATGGAATCCAGAGGTGCCGAAGGACACCACTTTTCATAATCATATAACGAGCCGTCGGTCCACGCTGAGGTTAAGCCATCCTTCATACGAAGACCAATAAACACGTGATGCTGAGTTGGGCCAAGCTAATGTTTAAGGGAAAAGGAAAATCAATGTTTCTGACACATTTTCACCTGCCTCTTCTAATTTTCTTCACTATCACATTTACAAATCCTACCCTGTCAAAGAGCATGGAAATACAAACATACAGAGAGAAAAAAAAAAAGGTGATTTGTGATTGTAGAAAATGTGTAATAAAACGGAGCTAATTGGACTAAGTAACAATGAAACAATTTAATTACCGGAGGAATAACATCCCTTATGACATAAAACTCGTCGTCTGAGTGAATAGAAGCCAGATGGATTATCTTCCCAGGTTTTTCACTTAAAAGATAACAGGCCACTTCGGCATCCATAAATTTCTTGCGTGTTTCAAAATATCTAACGAGCAATGGAATATTAAATAATATTTAGGGCAAGTCTTTCTGCAGGGAACAAACTACATGTTTACCCAAAGGTAAAGAAAAAAGAACCAAATGGAGAAACATGGAGCACGGTATAATCGGACTGAATGGAAAGCCTCATCAGACTTGCTCATTAAAACTTTAAAGAAGAATCAAATAAAAATAAATGAGCCACGAAGGCGCTAAAATAGTCCACTTTTTAAATACATAATGTCATATTTTTTTTTTTACTTCAATAACAATTTTTCGTGATGGCAAAAGATTTTGTGAGGATGATACCGCGAACGGTGCTGTATTGACGATCAGTTTCTGTTGATCACTTTTTAATCTTCAATGTATTTTTTCGTCCAGGCAAGATAAGCGATAATGAAAGGTTGATCCACTTTGGACCGTGTATTAATGCTGGGGTAATGCACGATAGGGAGTTAATGCAAGCGATGCACGGGGGCTAAGCCCGCGTTCATCGCGCACAAACAATACGAATTAGGCCTAATGATGAAAAGATTGACATACCAAAAATTCGGGTTTGCAAATAAGCAATTTTTGTATTATAAAAAAAAACAAGAGGTAAACGTGTTAATAATATTCATGCGCAATGTATCAAGTATCAAAATAGTTTTGTGTAAAATAGTAGCCGAAAGAATACTGTCATTCTCCGTTTCGTTGTGTTCATGTTACTCCAAAGACGACAGAATGCTTTGTCTTAGGAAATATTTGCATAATACAAGGTCACCGAACTAAAATCGGCTAATAGATGTTGGGATTTCTTTTCAAGTATGTAGGACTTACCAATTAATGATTAATTGATTCAGTTTTAAGTTTTTTTAAGTTTTAACAAAGACTAATCTAATCATCAAATGCTTATTACAAACAAGCTTAAAGAAAAGTACCATAGATGTGTGAGGCTGAACATCACACAGATGCCATGTTAGCCGAAATAGGTGAATTATTCCAAATGAGGTCTTTTTCCAAAGTTGTTTATCGTTTCTTTAAAAGTCATCAATGACCAAGCGCTACAAGTATCAATAACAAACAAATTTTGAATGTTACGAATATCGTATTAACAACAACCATGTTGAAGCAATTTAACAAAACTTTATTCAACCCTAATAATTACATTCGAAACTTTTGCGTTACCATATAAAAAAATGTTATCATTCCGATTTCTACTTACTTGAAGCAACCTACACCTTCCATAGGAGTCCAGTCGTCAGCAGGGCACTGGCAGTCTGCCTCACATTCACTTAAAATGGACAAAGCTACCAAAATAGCTAACACCAAGGATATTATGGTACAGATTTATTTAGATCTGTCTAATTCTGTGAAAACTGTTTTCAGTACTCTTTTCTTATGGAATATGCAATTGTTGTCAGCCTCCGTTTTAAATATATTCATTTTCATCATATATTAATCAAGTCAAACCAGTAAAGCCAGGTTTTGTCAAGGCCGCTGACGATTTCTCTTTTTAGAGGTGAACTTTTTAAAATATATATATTTTTTTCTGAATATATAATTCAATATTAATCAAACAGGAACTGAGGCGCCTACACCACTTTTAATATGGTTTGAAGTAGCACAGTATTTGCAATATTAACAAGTAGCAGATCAATTTTCAATCAGATCAATGGTCGATGCAAGTTTAAGAAGTCAGTTGAAAAGATTTTTTGTTTTTTTTCTCACATTTTCTACGGTTAGTAAAACGAATTATCGTAGTGATCCTTTCACCATTGTCTTGATATTTGCTAGTTTTGAAAATTACAATATGTATTATTGCGATCATATTAATGGATTTTATCCAATCCTTTTATAGGTATTTTAGGTTAGTGTGCCTTAATGGTCGATGCGCGCATACATTTTTGCTCACTCAAAAACCAGTTCACTTATTTAGGTAACGGTAGGTAAAAGTACAATGTTCTTACATGACTCGAACTATAATTAACCTTCTTGGCAACAATCTATGATTCTTAATATTTTACTGAAAACAATGAAAATAATACTAGAAACAATATTATTGTTATGGAATCAAAGGATTTGTGCAGTTATTCAGTCACTCAATACAATTACGGTCGAAAAAGGTTTTGGAATTGGAAGGATTGGTTGGGACTAAAATAGATACAAATCCAAGTATTTGATAACAAGCCTGTACAGATAGTTAAAAAGGCTGCTGCTATAAAATGGTCACAATTTTAATTCCTGGTCTTTAGTACTAATTACTTTTGACACATAGAAATTGCCGATCTGATATTTGAAATTTGTGTCCATAAAATGTGCACTGTAAAAACTGTGGTGTTAAATTTTGGGATTTATGACATTGGTGTTCAATTTGGTGTTGAATTTGACACCGAACAGAATACAAACTGACCTCCAATCTGACCAGGTGAAAAGTTTTATCCAATCACCTTCCATTACAAACAAGCATACTACGTCATAGAAATCCGGCACTCCGGCAGTGTGCACAACGCGCCAGCAACTTCGTCCGATGGTCGAGATCAGTTGTTGAAAGTGCCGATTGTTCGAATCCTTCGAAATGATTAAAGAAAGATTGTTGTTTTCAAAGAGTTAAAGGATTTGGTTGAGACCGGTAAGAATTTATTTGAAGGTATTTGTAAGGACTTTTCTGGGTTTACTAGTGTGACCGTATCTTGACGTTAGCGGCTTGGTTTTGGCCAGTAACGTTACAGTACTACAGCCTGTACAGTGGTAGAAGCTAGGCTATAGTATTAACTAGTAAGTTAATACGAGCTATAACTTACAATATAAGCTTAGCCTATAGCTAGCCTAGGCCAGATCCAGAAGTAAGGTTGGTAAGTGAACATATTTCTCACTCAATTAAATTTAATAATAGGCTAGGTGCCTATGAGCTGTTTGGGTTATTTTCTGTTTTTTTTTTTTTCAGGCTCATGTCTTAACACAATGTAAGCCCTATTTCTTTTGAATAAATTAACAGTGGCCAAGGCCCTACTAACACTTGTACTACAGTACAGGTCAGAATTCGCTCATGTTATAGACCTATCATGATGAAAATTGTTCCCCGGCCAATAACTGACCAGTCCATATCTTATCAATGTCAGTCGCCGGCATGCTTGATTTCACACATCCCTGGATAAACGTGTTAAGGGTGTATAACCCCTTTCATGTGATGACACCAACCAACGAAGTTTGTGGATAAGTATGAACAGTTCAACCAAGACAACAGCTCACACAAGTACAACACATATAGCCATGCACGAATGTGAAGGAGTTAACAGCTTTGAAAATTATGGCGGTAAAGACTAAAGAGATGGTTTCAAAAAAATTCTTTTGACATTAGATTTGATTTTAAGACTTATGTACTACACTCAGTAGCCGCTGCCGTATCCATAAAATATCATCATTTGTGAATGACAGAAAAAAATGTCGAGATAAAAGCAAAATTGTCACCACTGCCACTTGTGTTGCGCAAAAGAACGTAACTCACAAAATGCACCCACTATTGTAGGTGCATTATACAGTGCTTCCGTCGCTCGAAGCGAACAAATCACTGCAGTGGTTGTACGATTTCCATGGAAAAATTTCAGCTGGTTTTTGTCAATTCAAATCCCGAGCTGAGTAAGATGTCCATGCCCTGCCTAAGAGACCCCAATGGAGAATGACTGACAGCCTTGAAATGAGCATGTGATGTTATAAGTCCATGGATCGATTCGCTGACATTATTTCCTTCGATTTGCGGCAGCCAATCTGAAGTTTATAATGCAAGTGGCAGGCAGGCCTTACTTTCATAATAAGATGCAAGGTGCGGTTAAGAGGATCTGTCTTTATCGTTGTTGATGATGGTGGACATGTAAATCAGTTTGTAACTGACTGACAACCTGCATGTTAAACTTTTGCAGACAGCATGCAACATTCCAACTGGGCCACTGATTGAGTGGATGTGACATTGTGAGTGCAATGAGGAGTCCACACAGATTTGTGAAACCATATATGGTGTTATTGTTCATTGTGAATAATTGTCATGGGTGAAGTACATGCGATATGGCACAATGGTTAATTTATTCTTCACTTTATTTTACTTTTCTTTCATCTATACTGTAGCAAAGAAGATGTTTAAACTTGATGATGTTGAACTTGTTGACACAAAAGACGCCGCAAACTGAGACTGACGAAGATGCCCTTGCACCACTTATAGAATTTTAACCAAACACAACAGTAATGGTCTTAAAGAAAGGTGAAAATGAAGAAAGTGCAGGCAAGAACTTAGCCAAGCTCACAACTTATTCAAAATACCTGTTTAACATAAATAATTCTCAGCAATGGTTAGAATTAATGCATGTATGGCTGCAAAGATGACCAGTTTTCTTCTGGTACACAATTAACATAAGTGTGTTCCCTACAAGTAAGACATTTTGAGCTGTTTAAATTCATTTGGTGGGTTTATAGCTAATCAGTTGTGGTAACCTTCCTAGGTTATATGAATGGTCAGCTAGAAAAAGCTTAAGTTAAGGGTTATGGTTAAAGTCACAGTTTCTGTAATCATTTAGAATTCTTGACTAGCTCATTGGCATATTTTGAGCTCAGTTATTTTAAGCAATTTTTATGAACACATAATTTCGTAATTGTAATAGATGATCTATGGGCTAAGTGGCCAAATGTCCTTCTTTTAGTGTCCCCTGCACCTGTTAGACAAACTACTGATTCAGACACTGACATCATCCCTGAACCTGAGGATGATAACAGTCCTGATATTTTCCTACCATCCACCAGTTCTCCACCTCCCATGAAAAGATCAATGCAACAACCAGAATTATCAACAACTGATGATATTGCTGAGGTAACCAGTCATTTACGTAATTTCTTGTAAAGTGATAGGAGATTGAATTTACAAATATATTCAATTTTAAATTTCATTTAAGAAATTTATGTGATTTTGTGAACTGAACCACTGGAAGAAAGTGTGTTCTGTAGCCAGAATGAAATTATTTATAGTTTTCATGATGTTTTCATTACAAAGACCCTACAGGGTATATCAAGCAGTAGCTGACAACTACACATCAAACAGTGACGTACTGTAAGACAGCAAAAATGTCATCATATGTGTTGTTCCATGTTGTACTACAGACGTTTATCGGCACCAGTATTCCGTCTCAAAGGGTAAACATTTGAGCTAGACCTCTAATTTATGTAATGTATGCTCCCACGTTAATCTCTATTAGTCATTACAATCCCAAGAATACATTTGTTTGTTTTTGTTACCCCTTATTAAAGCTCATATGGTCAGTTCTTCAGAAAAGTGCGAGTGGAGCCTCAGGTTTAGCAGAGTACAGAATCTAGAAGTTTCTCTGTGAAAAATCTAGGAGGTTGATGCCAAACCTTGTGGTCGCGAACATGATGGAAGCATATGGGTAAGTTTTTAAATTTTAATCTTTTTATGGTAAAATAACACACAATTTTTACATTTTTACACTGATTTAGACAGTAACTCATGCATTTATTGTCATCAAGCCTGTTGTATATAACTTGCATTCACATGAATGGAAGTTAGATTAGTAATGATCAAAGGTAAAGATTGTATGATTAGATAAGCACTTACAGAGTGCCCTCGGGCCTCTCAAGCATACAAATATTGGGTGTATGTCAAGTTATGTGTACAGTATGTAAAGTGTAAGAAGGAAATATGGGTTATAATCGAAGTACAATTATTACACGGACGAGGGCTTAACTGAAACATTAATTGGCAGCAAAAGAAAAAAAGCGGCATATAGAAGGGCAAAGATATGTGTTTCCTATATTTCAACTGAATATGCGCATTGATCATCAGTTACTCCATATTTTTCTCCTTAAGTGTAGAATATTACAATATTTCATCTTTCTTGATCGAGCACCAATGGAGAATGTGCTTGTAGATGTGTGTGAAAGTGCTAGTTTCTCAGTTTTTGATTCCTTGCCGAAGGCAGAAGGAATCTATTCGATGGTGATGCTGTATGTGTTTGTGTGTGTGTGTATGCGTGTGTGACGCCCCTGCTTGTGAACACGATATCTCAAGAAGAGTAACCATGAATGATCTCATACTTGGTGTGTTGGCTGGGTATATTGAGTAGATGATCTCTATTTTTTTTGGTGTAGGTCAAAGGTCATTTGAGGTCACGAGAGGTCAAACCGTTAAAACCTTGTAAACACAACATCTCCAGAAGTGTAACATTGACTGATGTCATACTTTATGTGTGGATTGTATATAGTAAGTAGAAGACTCTTTTTCTTTTTGGTGGAGGTCAAAGGTCATTTGAGGTCACCTGAGGTCAAACCTTGGTAACACATTATCTCCAGAAGGGTAATGTTGACTGATGTTGTGCTTTATGTGTGGGTTGGCCATACTGGGTAGGTGATCCTTATTGCTTTTGGTGGACGTCAAAAGTCATTTAAGGTCACCAAAATAAAGGTCATTTGGGGTAAATGTGGTGTTTCAAGAAGAATAACTACAGTTGATCTCAAACTTGTCAAGTGGATAATTCATGCTTGTTATAATATAACCATGCCGAAAAGATTCACAAAGCCTTTTGGCTTTCTGGTGTTTTTCATTTTGACATGGTCCCTTCCCTTCTCCACTGAGTTGCTTTTGTTGGCAAGAGATTGTGTGTGTGTGATAAAATGAGATATCGGCAAGGAATCCCTAAGTCATTTGACTCTCTGGTTATTGATAACGTTTCGTGTGTTTCTAGCTTATTTGTATTTTAACAAACTCTTTGCATTATTTATGTCCAGGGTCGTAACTAGACAAATTTTAGTGCCAGGCTTTAGACAAGGTAACCATCCGCTTCTAGTGGGTTCCAAGAGCTCACATCAAGGCCACTGGTGGGGTCCAGGGCAATGTCCCAGTGGGGGTGCAGAGAGCAGTTCTCTCGAGCGCTCTATGTCTTGTATAAATCAGTGTTTTATGAGAAAGCTCTCACAAAATAGTTGAATGGTAACCTAAAAGTCTGCTTCTCCCATCATATTTTACTACATTTTGTGCAGTTTGTGCCAGGCAGTGGGAGGTAAACTGGGCACGAATGCTGGGCAGGAATTACTTGTACCGGGAGGGGGTATCCGCTGTCGTCCACTTTAGCTATAACCCTGCCCATCAGATCATGACTACTTCAACATGTCTCTTTATTCTGGATGGAATGCAGATTATAGCAGCTCTAAACTTTGCCTGTCACAATTTTCTGTGTCTCTAAAAGTCCAGTGTACCATAGTGAATACTGTAATAGACAGGAAAGTCAGCATGATAATCCTTAAAATCCATAATTCTGTCTAAATTTGTCATTACAGAAGGACTTCACCTACAGCTACAAAAAGAAAATATGCCATCGGCATTGTCAACTTATTTGAAAGCCATAAAGACCCACATACACCAACTGGTCATGTTAGTATATCAGTAGTAATGAAACGTCATATTAAACTGGTCATGTTTTTGCCGACACTTCAGCAAAACTGAGCCTGCAATTCACTGGCACAAATCCTATGAGAATATTTAATTTATCACTAAACGCAAGGAGCGATGTCAAAATATTTCAGTATTTACCGTTTGACCGGGCTAATTTCTTGTTTAAAAATGATTTTTTTTTTTGTTTTTTTTTTCAATTTCCTTTTGTTAAATTCTTATTTTGAAACTTCATGCAGTTATATATGCCAAAGTGGTGAGTCAATAATGGTACCAGTGATGCAAAAATTATACAGTAAGTAAAACAAGACATTTGTAATTCATCAATGCTATTGAGGTGATTTAGGTTTTAATTATTCTTCAGTGACCTATCATATCAGATGATGTCTGAAATCTAGAACAGGATGTTGTTGTGGATCACTAATGATAAACACATATAGCATTTACTTCAGGAAGCTTTCTTTGAGGAGAAGAGCAATACCGGCTTTCTGGCAGCCAAAAATTAAAATGTTAATTGAGGAGAGCGACGTTCTGGACAGCCTAGCTGCGCTCCGCAGAGTGTTCCCTGCAAAGTAAGAACATCTTGAAACCGGTCATGTTCAAGGAGTTAAAGGGGGATCTATTTTAAACAGTTGTACATCTTTCTACATTCTTCATAATTATTCTCTGGATGTGATGCATGATCTCCTTGAAGGTGTGGTTCAGCATGAAATAAAACTTGTATCGTCATACTTGATGTTAGACAGACAGATGTTAGACAGACAACCTGTAATAACACTGAATCAGTTAAATAAGGAAATAACAACATTTGACTATGGAACAACCGATAAATCAAACGAACCCCCTCTCAAATCAAATTACATTCACAGGGCAATGCCATTGGTCAAAGGCCATGCAATCTTGGTGCTTAACAAGGTATTTGCCCCTAATGTAAGGTGATATTTGGCAGGAAGCAGACATGCCTTACTTTTAGCTGTTGTTGAAATTATTGGATTGCATGTGTATAATATTTTCACCTAAATTAACTCTTGGACTTATTGCAAGTGTGTCTTTTAATTGAAGATTATCATACTAAATTTTGCGAGGTATTCCCAACTCATTCTTTCCTTCCAAAGCATCATTTTATGGTGCATTATCCCACTTGTTTGCGAGAAGTAGGTCCACTGATCCATGTCTGGTGCATGATGTATGAAGCTACACATAATTATGTCTGTCAAATTGCTGATAACTGTCAAAACTTTAAGAATATCTGTAAAACCATGGCAAATAAACATCAAATCAATCAAATGTACCATTTCAATTCAAGGCAGTCATTAGAGACTTTTTTATGTGGGAAACAGCGGTATCAAATTTACATTGGAATATATTGACAATGTTGTCTCCAAATTGCCAGATGCTACGCTAGTAACTGAAGTATTTGATGTAAACTGGGTTAACATTTGTGGCACTGAATGCATGCATCATCACATGCTTTGTTATGATTTTATGGATGACATGCAATGCTTTGGTCACATACAACATACATTTGTTTACAAGGATCTTGTTTGTTTTATTCTTTTGGTTTGGATCACGCTCCACTAAGATACACTTTTTTTTTTCATGGGTTTGCTATTAAACGGGCAGTTCCTCTGCAGACTGTTGTAAAATCAACAAGTGAGCTTGTTGATTTCAAGCCACTGTCAATACTAAGGAATCAATCAAGATTTGATGACCATAGTTATGTTTGTTCAAGGCAAATCCTTTTTGTACCGAAGTGATTTTACACTCCTTTCAATTTAGTTATCATTCTTAGTGCTTCAGAATGTGTTGGTTACAAAAAGTTAGTCAATAGATAAGTTTGATATCAAAATATCATAAATGTTGTGATATTATTACTACCAACACATGTGCAAATGTGTGCTTAGAAATTCAACTGTTATGGTAATTAACACTGATTAATATGTGATTGCTTTTCAAGTAAAATGCTTTTCTTTTCCTGAGACATTAAGAAGTTTGTCCAGGGCATGTCATCCTGTAGTAAATTGATTGAGCACTTTAAACTTTTTTGTCGTACATAGTGTCTCAGCGTGTGCTAGTTATGAACAGTTATGTTTGACGTAAGTAGAGGTTCCTTAGGTAACAAATAAAGGTGATATGAAAAACAAAACATAAGGATGTGTTTTTTTCTACTGAGAGTAAAGCAAACGAGTGTGCTTATAGATATTAAACTGACATGTAATTACAATTGAATTGTGATTTCTTCTCACGTGAAATGTTTTCTTTTATGAAACATTGAGGTGTTTGTTCAATGCTCGTCATTTTTGTAGCCAGTTGATTGTGCACTTCTTTAAATGATTTGGTCATATACAGTTCTTCAGCATATGTTGGCTACAAATTTGGGTTTGACCATATGTGGAGATTTCATCATTCGCTTAGGTGACAGAAAAGGTTAATATCAAAAAAATAAAAAAACGCTGTGATATTAGCCATTGACAGCACAAGTATTTGCTTAGAAATTTAACTGTTGTAGTAACTGCAATTCATTTGTGATTACCTTTTGAGTGAAGTATTTTTTCCTTTTCTCATAAGAAATTACAAAGAATTTCTTATAGTGTTCAGGTGACATCATCTTTATGTTATTTTCGCCCATTAGATACCATATGTTAAAAGTCAGGTTATATTTGAATTCCTGTGATTCCATAACCCATGTTTCTTTTTATTCGAAAAGCTCATGTTCAGTTTTGTGTTTTTAAAGTTTGCTGTTAAAATTCCATCATCTGTGCAACTGATAATTTCAAAGTAAATACATATGAAAAAATCATGGCCAAAGTACATTTCTTGTCTTCTGCTGTCTATTCTTTGCAAACAGTTGTCTTGACGGACTGGATGTTTTAGAATCTGGTTTATAAGGTGGTAAACAGTGACAAATATTGCTCACTAGAATAGGATAAAAGTATTAGATTCCAAGGACCTGCAATAACACCATGTTTTGGTGTTCAAAGTACTATGTTCTACAACAATTGGAATAAACTATGAACACCAAACCTAATTAATGTAACACCATCTTTGGTGTGCTGAAAATTATTCCCCAGGTGGTGTTAATTTAACACCAGTCGGTGTAGGCAAATATGCACTCCAAAAAGAATAAAAATTCAACACCGCTGGTGTTAAACTTAACACCACAGGTTTTGCAGTGTGGTGTAAATAAAGGTTTCTTCTTTTAGACACAAATGTTCAAAAGATTGAGTCATCAAAGTTTATTTTGGATTTCTTTTTCGATTCGATACATAAATTACCATGCATGTATGTATGTATGTATGTTTGTATGTATGTATGTATGTTTGTATGTATGTGCGTATGTATGTATGTGCGTATGTTTGTATGTATGTATGTATGTGCGTATGTATGTATGTATGTCGAGTCTGAACAAGAAAATACTGTATCCAGCATGCCATGTAACGAGTAACTCTATGGGGGGGGGGCAATGTCTTGCAAACCTATCAAAAGTAAAATGACCTATCCCGAAACAGAAAAAGAATAACGTCAATGAAAATATTTCACTTTTAACGGTAGCAGCCCACAACAGTAATTTCATATCAAACAAGCTAATTCCATTATGTGTTGTTATTTTTCTTAAATTTCGTGTATGCGTGCATTGCCAAAACTCTGCTGTTAAATTTAATACCAACGGTATGAAAACTAAATGAAGCTGTCGTTCCTTATGGACCTATGATCAATTTTCTGCATAGACCTTATAAGCTTTGAATTCGTTGTTTTGAAAAATCAGCAAAAAGTTTGGGAAAGGAAACTAGACGCTAATTCGAATAATTAATAACAAAGCTGGAACAGATTGTCTGTTGTTTTGGGTCTGCTTTTTAGCACTAATTGCTTTCGACATAGTCATTACCACTCTGATATTTGAACTTCAACTTTGTGTCCATAAACAGTGGTTTTGAACAATTTTGAAACAAAAAAGCAAATATACCAGTATCCACGTTTCACCAGTCCACCAGAGTGTAAACAAATATTTATCTCCACAAACTAAGTATCCGTTGGTTATGACTATGTGATGATTTAGGCTTATTACTGCACATTCATGAAGATTTGATGACATCTACTCGTTATCCCACTTATTACACCAGCTTATAATCGTCCATCCAATAGACATAAAACTCTCCGTATTGAGTTCCCATTCCCTTAGGCTTTATCTGTTTTTTATTCCATCATTCCAAGATCAGCAGGCCGCTGGACTGCTATCCACTCAAATAGCCTTTAGAAGAAAGGAGCTCATTATTTACGACTGAATATCCAAACATGCAAGCTTTAGGTGATGCACATTAAAAATTTACAATTGTAGCCCAGTCATAATGAGCATACTGCACAACCCCGCTGAACTGGATAGTATCTTCCACTAAGGTGTACAAGGTACAGGCACTTTCAGTACTTTTGTAATATTCACAGTTGGTACGGACATTTGTTCACAAGTTTATCAGCAAAATGCCCTTTGTTTCATTTTTGCCTCCAAAACTTTTTAACGATTTTAACGTTGGCCTAACTGAAATCCTCAGCGTTGCATCGACCTCCATTTTGGTCAGTTCCACTTCGAACTGAAATTCTCATTGTCATTTATTGTTATCTTTGCCACAGATTCAAAGAAACAAATAAATAAATAGCCAAATAGACAAAAAAAAAAAGACGTACTAGAAACGTTGGTAAATACATAGCCGCTTCTTCCAATGTCGGGAAAACAGTTGTGAGTGAATGAGAATGTACGAGACAGCTTGTGCATGTGAGCGATGTCGGTGGATGATCCCGCCCAACAGGGTCTACAATTTAAGCACACCATCTTCTGTTAACCTAAACTTCTCTCCAATGCGTCACTTTCAGTGGCGGGGGTACGGTGGGTCATGAGGGGGCATTTGCCCACCCCTCCCCCGATTACTTACTCCCTCAGTTGCCCCCCCCCCCTCCAGTTGCTCTCACCCTTCCCTGTCAGTTTTCATATCACGCCCGTAGCCACTTCAACAGTAGGCCAGCCTGGTCAGACCAATTTTCTCTGGAATGTTTATCGTCCAACATAGGGGAAGGGCGGGTAGGTGGTTGTTTTCCTAAATATAGGAATGTCGTTGTTGAATTGAACTGTCAAAGAATATTGGTAAGTTTTGCACATTTTTATAGAATAAATTGACTGGAATGGAAGTGTATGTAGCCTATGTGTGTGTGTGTACTCGGTGGCACCGCGTAAATGTGAAATGGTACTCCCAAAGAAAAAAGTTGGGAACCTTGGAGTACGGTCAACCGAACAAATAAATAATATAAAAATAAATAATATACCTCTCTTGGGACTTAATTTTCCACCCAGAGATATGTTAATACTTCAGAGCTTCCGCCCCCCTGGACACCCACTGGGGCTTCACCGCCTAGACCCCACGAGGGGCCCTAAGGCGTGCCCCTGGACCCCACCCGCAAGGCCTCGCGCTTCGCGCTCGGATTCTTTCCGATAATTTCTTCTCGGAAAATCTTTGCCCCCTAACATTTTTCTCTGCCCTCAGTTTGCCCCCCCCCCCAAGTCTGACATTCTGGCGTCGCCACTGGTCACTTTCAATGAAAGCACCTGCTTGCACCTTCCATGTATGTATTGTTAACTAGTCAAAAATTTCATTTTTTTAAATGATACTTCTCCAGACTTTGATCGCTGAACGTGACAAATTCATTCATAATTGTAAATTACATGATATTTGACGGTACTCGATGAAGGTTTATTTTACCGAGTTTCAATTCTGTTACAAAACAACAATTCTATCAAACATTTAAAAACAACACCTTTCTTTGAATGTTACATGACTACCTTGCGAAACGTGTAAACGGTAATTGTGGAAAGATAATTGTTATTGAGGATGGTAGAAGTGACGAAAGTTCAATAAAACATAAACATAGCGTTTGCGTTAGATTTGTCCAAAATTAATGTTCACGACATATCAGGACTTTATGAGCGAAGATGTGTCAATGTTTCAAATCCGATTCCGAGTATGTAAACAGTACTCAGTGCACGCGTGTGTAAATATTCTTGTTGTGCAATGGAAGTAAGTGAAAATAAAATCAACGATAAATCAGCTGACAGCATGTTTTACTCTATTACATGGGAGAAAATGATTTACCTAGTGTTATCACTCTACTATATTTGCCTATCAATATCTGTTACGTTCGTCGATACCACCTATGTTGCAAACGTCGTTAGTATCAAAACTTGTTACATCTCATACAAGCCAAGGTCGTTAAAAAATGTTTGACGATTATGAAAAGGAAAAGAAAAGAAAAGGTTACCAGGAGAATTTTTGTGAAATGGATTTCTTATCTTCGGTGACTTTCAAAATTACCTTCCTCTCCTTTTGCTATCTCAAGGAGAATTGAACAGTGAGTAAAGTTTGCACCCAAAATTCATTAAAGAAAACAAACATTCACTTGTACCATTTATATTGCTTTTCAGCTCACGTGTATGACATTCTCTGGATGTGATACAGTATCAACATACATTAATCGTTAAATTAATACTACATTCTCCCTGTTCACAATTCAATGTTACATAAATATGAGTTACTGTCATGATGATTGCCATTCGTCTAATAAAAAAAAGAATATTCTGATTGTGCCTTGAAGTGTATTATCTTTTCCAGTCAATAGAGTTAATACATAACTTACAACAAGTTTATAGTTTATTGAAAACATGCATGCGTTAAGCTAAATCACCTCAACTATTTTTTTTTTCGTTTGGTTTAAAGTTTATATCAATTTTCAAAGCTACTACAAACATGGAGATTTACAAATGTAAGGTAAACTTAAAATTGCAGAGTCTGCCATATTGAACCACGAACCGAGGCATTCGAATCCCCCGGTGAGAGCTCCGTATGCTTCCCCAATAGGCGGTATGGAATCCAGAGGTGCCGAAGGACACCACTTTTCATAATCATATAACGAGCCGTCGGTCCACGCTGAGGTTAAGCCATCCTTCATACGAAGACCAATAAACACGTGATGCTGAGTTGGGCCAAGCTAATGTTTAAGGGAAAAGGAAAATCAATGTTTCTGACACATTTTCACCTGCCTTTTCTAATTTTCTTCACAATCACATTTACAAATCCTACCCTGTCAAAGAGCATGGAAATACAAACATACAGAGAGAAAAAAAAAAGGTGATTTGTGATTGTAGAAAATGTGTAATAAAACGGAGCTAATTGGACTAAGCAAGAATGAAACAATTTAATTACCGGAGGAATAACATCCCTTATGACATAAAACTCGTCGTCTGAGTGAATAGAAGCCAGATGGATTATCTTCCCAGGTTTTTCACTTAAAAGATAACAGGCCACTTCGGCATCCATAAATTTCTTGCGTGTTTCAAAATATCTAACGAGCAATGGAAAATTAAATAATATTTAGGGCAAGTCTTTCTGCAGGGAACAAACTACATGTTTACCCAAAGGTAAAGAAAAAGAACCAAATGGGGAAACATGGAGCACGGTATAATCGGACTGAATGGAAAGCCTCATCAGACTTGCTCATTAAAACTTTAAAGAAGAATCAAATAAAAATAAATGAGCCACGAAGGCGCTAAAATAGTCCACTTTTTAAATACATAATGTCATATTTTTTTTTTTACTTCAATAACAATTTTTCGTGATCGCAAAAGATTTTGTGAGGATGATACCGCGAACGGTGCTGTATTGACGATCAGTTTCTGTTGATCACTTTTTAATCTTCAATGTATTTTTTCGTCCAGGCAAGATAAGCGATAATGAAAGGTTGATTCACTTTGGACCGTGTATTAATGCTGGGGTAATGCACGATAGGGAGTTAATGCAAGCGATGCACGGGGGCTAAGCCCGCGTTCATCGCGCACAAACAATACGAATTAGGCCTAATGATGAAAAGATTGACATACCAAAAATTCGGGTTTGCAAATAAGCGATTTTTGTATTATAAAAAAAACAAGAGGTAAACGTGTTAATAATATTCATGCGCAATGTATCAAGTATCAAAATAGTTTTGTGTAAAATAGTAGCCGAAAGAATACTGTCATTCTCCGTTTCGTTGTGTTCATGTTACTCCAAAGACGACAGAATGCTTTGTCTTAGGAAATATTTGCATAATACAAGGTCACCGAACTAAAATCGGCTAATAGATGTTGGGATTTCTTTTCAAGTATGTAGGACTTACCAATTAATGATTAATTGATTCAGTTTTAAGTGACTGTTAACAAAGACTAATCTAATCATCAAATGCTTATTACAAACAAGCTTAAAGAAAAGTACCATAGATGTGTGAGGCTGAACATCACACAGATGCCATGTTAGCCGAAATAGGTGAATTATTCCAAATGAGGTCTTTTTCCAAAGTCGTTTATCGTTTCTTTAAAAGTCATCAATGACCAAGCGCTACAAGTATCAATAACAAACACATTTTGAATGTTACGAATATCGTATTAACAACAATCATGTTGAAGCAATTTAACAAAACTTTATTCAACCCTAATAATTACATTCGAAACTTTTGCGTTACCATATAAAAAAATGTTATTATTCCGATTTCTACTTACTTGAAGCAACCTACACCTTCCATAGGAGTCCAGTCGTCAGCAGGGCACTGGCAGTCTGCCTCACATTCACTTAAAATGGACAAAGCTACCAAAATAGCTAACACCAAGGATATCATGGTACAGATTTATTTAGATCTGTCTAATTCTGTGAAAACTGTTTTCAGTACCCTTTTCTTATGGAATATGCAATTGTTGTCAGCCTCCGTTTTAAATATATTCATTTTCATCATATATTAATCAAGTCAAACCAGTAAAGCCAGGTTTTGTCAAGGCCGCTGACGATTTCTCTTTTTAGAGGTGAACTTTTTAAAATATATATATTTTTTTCTGAATATATAATTCAATATTAATCAAACAGGAACTGAGGCGCTTACACCGCTTTTAATATGGTTTGAAGTAGCACAGTATTTGCAATATTAACAAGTAGCAGATCAATTTTCAATCAGATCAATGGTCGATGCAAGTTTAAGAAGTCAGTTGAAAAGATTTTTTGTTTTTTTCTCACATTTTCTTCGGTTAGTAAAACGAATTATCGTAGTGATCCTTTCACCATTGTCTTGATATTTGCTATTTTTTTAAAATTACAATATGTATTATTGCGATCATATTAATGGATTTTATCCAATCCTTTTATAGGTATTTTAGGTTAGTGTGCCTTAATGGTCGATGCACGCATACATTTTTGCTCACTCAAAAACCAGTTCACTTATTTAGGTAACGGTAGGTAAAAGTACAATGTTCTTACATGACTCGAACTATAATTAACCTTCTTGGCAACAATCTATGATTCTTAATATTTTACTGAAAACAATGACAATAATACTAGAAACAATATTATTGTTATGGAATCAAAGGATTTGTGCAGTTATTCAGTCACTCAATACAATTACGGTCGAAAAAGGTTTTGGAATTGGAAGGATTGGTTGGGACTAAAATAGATACAAATCCAAGTATTTGATAACAAGCCTGTACAGATAGTTAAAAAGGCTGCTGCTATAAAATGGTCACAATTTTAATTCCTGCTCTTTAGTACTAATTACTTTTGACACTTAGAAATTGCCGATCTGATATTTGAAATTTGTGTCCATAAAATGTGCACTGCAAAAACTGTGGTGTTAAATTTTGGAATTTATGACATTGGTGTTCAATTTGGTGTTGAATTTGACACCGAACAGAATACAAACTGTCCTCCAATCTGACCAGGTGAAAAGTTTTATCCAATCACCTTCCATTACAAACAAGCATACTACGTCATAGAAATCCGGCACTCCGGCAGTGTGCACAACGCGCCAGCAAACTTCGTCCGATGGTCGAGATCAGTTGTTGAAAGTGCCGATTGTTCGAATCCTTCGAAATGATTAAAGAAAGATTGTTGTTTTCAAAGAGTTAAAGGATTTGGTTGAGACCGGTAAGAATTTATTTGAAGGTATTTGTAAGGACTTTTCTGGGTTTACTAGTGTGACCGTATCTTGACGTTAGCGGCTTGGTCTTGGCCAGTAACGTTACAGTACTACAGCCTGTACAGTGGTAGAAGCTAGGCTATAGTATTAACTAGTAAGTTAATACGAGCTATAACTTACAATATAAGCTTAGCCTATAGCTAGCCTAGGCCAGATCTAGAAGTAAGGTTGGTAAGTGAACATATTTCTCACTCAATTAAATTTAATAATAGGCTAGGTGCCTATGAGCTGTTTGGGTTATTTTCTGTTTTTTTTTTTTTTTTCAGGCTCATGTCTTAACACAATGTAAGCCCTATTTCTTTTGAATAAATTAACAGTGGCCAAGGACCTACTAACACTTGTACTACAGTACAGGTCAGAATTCGCTCATGTTATAGACCTATCATGATGAAAATTGTTCCCCGGCCAATAACTGACCAGTCCATATCTTATCAATGTCAGTCGCCGGCATGCTTGATTTCACACATCCCTGGATAAACGTGTTAAGGGTGTATAACCCCTTTCATGTGATGACACTAACCAACGAAGTTTGTGGATAAGTATGAACAGTTCAAACAAGACAACAGCTCACACAAGTACAACACATATAGCCATGCACGAATGTGAAGGAGTTAACAGCTTTGAAAATTATGGCGGTAAAGACTAAAGAGATGGTTTCAAAAAAATTCTTTTGACATTAGATTTGATTTTAGGACTTATGTACTACACTCAGTAGCCGCTGCCGTATCCATAAAATAACATCATTTGTGAATGACAGAAAAAAATGTCGAGATAAAAGCAAAATTGTCACCACTGCCACTTGTGTTCCGCAAAAGAACGTAACTCACAAAATGCACCCACTATTGTAGGTGCATTATACAGTGCTTCCGTCGATCGAAGCGAACAAATCACTGCAGTGGTTGTACGATTTCCATGGAAAAATTTCAGCTGGTTTTTGTCAATTCAAATCCCGAGCTGAGTAAGATGTCCATGCCCTGCCTAAGAGACCCCAATGGAGAATGACTGACAGCCTTGAAATGAGCATGTGATGTTATAAGTCCATGGATCGATTCGCTGACATTATTTCCCTCGATTTTCGGCAGCCAATCTGAAGTTTATAATGCAAGTGGCAGGCAGGCCTTACTTTCATAATAAGATGCAAGGTGCGGTTAAGAGGATCTGTCTTTATCGTTGTTGATGATGGTGGACATGTAAATCAGTTTGTAACTGACTGACAACCTGCATGTTAAACTTTTGCAGACAGCATGCAACATTCCAACTGGGCCACTGATTGAGTGGATGTGGCATTGTGAGTGCAATGAGGAGTCCACACAGATTTGTGAAACCATATATGGTGTTATTGTTCATTGTGAATAATTGTCATGGGTGAAGTACATGTGATATGGCACAATGGTTAATTTATTCTTCACTTTATTTTACTTTTCTTTCATCTATACTGTAGCAAAGAAGATGTTTAAACTTGATGATGTTGAACTTGTTGACACAAAAGACGCCGCAAACTGAGACTGACGAAGATGCCCTTGCACCACTTATAGAATTTTAACCAAACACAACAGTAATGGTCTTAAAGAAAGGTGAAAATGAAGAAAGTGCAGGCAAGAACTTAGCCAAGCTCACAACTTATTCAAAATACCTGTTTAACATAAATAATTCTCAGCAATGGTTAGAACTAATGCATGTATGGCTGCAAAGATGACCAGTTTTCTTCCGGTATACACTTAACATAACTGTGTTCCCTACAAGTAAGACATTTTGAGCTGTTTAAATTCATTTGGTGGGTTTATAGCTAATCAGTTGTGGTAACCTTCCTAGGTTATATAAATGGTCAGCTAGAAAAAGCTTAAGTTAAGGGTTATGGTTAAAGTCACAGTTTCTGTAATCATTTAGAATTCTTGACTAGCTCATTGGCATACTTTGAGCTCAGTTATTTTAAGCAATTTTTATGAACACATAATTTCGTAATTGTAATAGATGATCTATGGGCTAAGTGGCCAAATGTCCTTCTTTTAGTGTCCCCTGCACCTGTTAGACAAACTACTGATTCAGACACTGACATCATCCCTGAACCTGAGGATGATAACAGTCCTGATATTTTCCTACCATCCACCAGTTCTCCACCTCCCATGAAAAGATCAATGCAACAACCAGAATTATCAACAACTGATGATGTTGCTGAGGTAACCAGTCATTTACGTAATTTCTTGTAAAGTGATAGGAGGTTGAATTGAGGAATATATTCAATTTTAAATTTCATTTAAGAAATTTATGTGATTTTGTGAACTGAACCACTGGAAGAAAGTGTGTTCTGTAGCCAGAATGAAATTATTTATAGTTTTCATGATGTTTTCATTACAAAGACCCTACAGGGTATATCAAGCAGTAGCTGACAACTACACATCAAAAAGTGAGGTACTGTAAGACAGCAAAAATGTCATCATATGTGTTGTTCCATGTTGTACTACAGACGTTTATCGGCACCAGTATTCCGTCTCAAAGGGTAAACATTTGAGCTAGACCTCTAATTTATGTAATGTATGCTCCCACTTTAATCTCTATTAGTCATTACAATCCCAAGAATACATTTGTTTGTTTTTGTTACCCCTTATTAAAGCTCATATGGTCAGTTCTTCAGAAAAGTGCGAGTGGAGTCACAGATTTAGCAGAGTACAGAATCTAGAAGTTTCTCTGTGAAAAATCTAGGAGGTTGATGCCAAACCTTGTGGTCGCCAACATGATGGAAGCATATGGGTAAGTTTTTAAGTTTTTATCTTTTTATGGTAAAATAACACACAATTTTTACATTTTTTACACTGATTTAGACAGTAACTCATGCATTTATTGTCATCAAGCCTGTTTTATATAACTTGCATTCACATGAACGGAAGTTAGATTAGTAATGATCAAAGATAAATATTGTATGATTAGATAAGCACTTACAGAGTGCCCTCGGGCCTCTCAAGCATACAAATATATGGTGTATGTCAACTTATGTGTACAGTATGTAAAGTGTAAGAGGGAAATATGGGTTATTATCGAAGTACAATTATTAGACGGACGAGGGCTGAACTGAAACATTAATTGGCAGCAAAAGAAAAAAAGCGGCATATGAAAGGGCAAAGATATGTGTTTCCTATATTTCAACTGAATATGCGAATTGATCATCAGTTACTCCATATTTTTCTCCTTAAGTGTAGAATATTACAATATTTCATATTTTTTGATCGAGCACCATTGGAGAATGTGCTTGTAGATGTGTTTGAAGGTGCTAGTTTCTAGGTTTTGATTCCTTGCCGAAAGGAATCTATTCGATGGTGATGCCGTATGTGTTTGGGTGTGTGTGTATGTGTGTGTGACGCCCCTGCTTGTGAACACGATATCTCAAGAAGGGTAACCATGAATGATCTCATACTTGGTGTGTTGGTTGGGTATATTGAGTAGATGATCTCTATTGTTTTTGGTGTAGGTCAAAGGTCATTTGAGGTCACGAGAGGTCAAACTGTTAAAACCTTGTAAACACAACATCTCCAGAAGTGTAACATTGACTGATGTCATACTTTATGTGTGGATTGTATATACTAAGTAGAAGATTCCTTTTCTTTTTGGCGGAGGTCAAAGGTCATTTGAGGTCACCTGAGGTCAAACCTTGCTAACACATTATCTCCAGAAGGGTAATGTTGACTGATGTTCTGCTTTATGTGTGGGTTGGCCATACTGGGTAGGTGATCCTTATTGCTTTTGGTGGACGTCAAAAGTCATTTGAGGTCACCAAAATAAAGGTCATTTGGGGTAAATGTGGTGTTTCAAGAAGAATAACTACAGTTGATCTCAAACTTGTCATGTGGATAATTCATGCTTGTTTTAATATAACCATGTCGAAAGGATTAACAAAGCCTTTTGGCTTTCTGGTGTTTTTCATTTTGACATGGTCCCTTCCCTTCTCCACTGAGTTGCTTTTGTTGGCTGGTGGTTGTGTGTGTGTGTGATAAAATGAGATATTGGCAAGGAATCCCTAAGTCATTTGACTCTCTGGTTATTGGTAACGTTTCGTGTATTTCTAGCTTATTTGTATTTTAACAAACTCTTTGCATTATTTATGTCCAGGGTCGTAACTAGACAAATTTTAGTGCCAGCCTTTAGACAAGGTAACCATCCGTTTCTAGTGAGATCCAAGAGCTCACATCAAGGCCACTGGTGGGGTCCAGGGTAATGTCCCAGTGGGGGTGCAGGGAGCAGTTCCCTCGAGCGCTCTATGTCTTGTATAAATCAGTGTTTTATGAGAAAACTCTCACAAAATAGTTGAATGGTAACCTAAAAATCTGCCTCTGCCATCATATTTTACTACATTTTGTGCAGTTTGTGCCAGGCAGTGGGGCGTAAACTGGGCACGAATGCTGGGCAGGAATTACTTGTACCGTGAGGGGGTACCCGCTGTCGTCCACTTTAGCTATAACCCTGCCTATGTCAGATCATGACTACTTCAACATGTGTCTTTATTCTGGATGGAATGCAGATTATAGCAGCTCTAAACTTTGCCTGTCACAGTTTTCTGTGTCTCTAAAAGTCCAGTGTACCATAGTGAATACTGTAATAGAGAGGAAAGTCAGCATGATAATCCTTAAAATCCATAATTCTGTCTAAATTTGTCATTACAGAAGGACTCCACCTACAGCTACAAAAAGAAAATATGCCATCGGCATTGTCAACTTATTTGAAAGCCATAAAGACCCACATACACCAACTGGTCATGTTAGTATATTAGTAGTAATTAAATTTCATATTAAACTGGTCATGTTTTTGCACTTCAGCAAAACTGAGCCTGCAATTCACTGGCACAAATCCTATGAGAATATTTAATTTATCACTAACTCAAGGAGCGATATCAAAATATTTCAGTATTGACCGTTTGACCGGGCTAATTTCTTGTTTCAAAATGAGTTTTTTTTTTTTTTCAATTTCCTCTTGTTAAATTCTTATTTTGAAACTTCATGCAGTTATATATGCCAAAGTGGTGAGTCAATAATGGTACCAGTGATGCATAATTATACAGTAAGTAAAACAAGACATCTGTAATTCACCAATGCTATTGAGGTGATTTAGGTTTTAATTATTCTTCAGTAACCTATCATATCAGATGATGTCTGAAATCTAGAACAGGATGTTGTTGTGGATCGCTAATGATAAACACATATAGCATTTACTTCAGGAAGCTTTCTTTGAGGAGAAGAGCAATACCGGCTTTCTGGCAGCCAGAATTAAAATGTTAATTGAGGAGAGCGACGTTCTGGACAGCCTAGCTGCGCTCCGCAGAGTGTTCCCTGCAATGTAAGAACATCATGAAACTGGTCATTTTCAAGGAGTTAAAAGGGGATCTATTTTAAACAGTTGTACATCTTTCTACATTCTTCATAATTATTCTCTGGATGTGATGCATGATCTCCTTGAAGGTGTGGTTCAGAATGAAATAAAACTTGTATCGTCATACTTGATGTTAGACAGACAGATGTTAGACAGACAACCTGTTACAGCAATGAATCAGTTAAATAAGGAAATAACAACATTTGACTATGGAACAACAGAGAAATCAAACAAACCCTCTCAAATCAAATTACATTCACAGGGCAATGCCATTGGTCAAAGGCCATGCAATCGTGGTGCTTAAAAAGGTATTTGCCCCTAATGTAAGGTGATATTTGGCAGGAAGCAGACATGCCTTACTTTGAGCTGGTGTTGAAATTATTGGATTGCATGTGTATAATATTTTCACCTAAATTAACTCTTGGACTTATTGCAAGTCTGTATTTTAATTAAAGATTATCATACTAAATTTTGTGAGGTATTCCCAACTCATTCTCTCCTTCCAAAGCATCATTTTATGGTGCATTATCCCACTTGTTTACGATAAGTAGGTCCACTGATCCATGTCTGGTGCATGAGGTATGAAGCTACACATAATTATGTCTGTCAAATTGCTGATAACTGTCAAAACTTTAAGAATATCTGTAAAACCATGACAAGTAAACATCAAATCAATCAAATGTACCATTTCAATTCAAGGCAGTCAGAGACTTTTTATGTGGAAAACAGCGGTATCAAATTTACATTGGAATATATTGACAATGTTGTCTCCAAATTGCCAGATGCTACGCTAGTAACTGAAGTATTTGATGTAAACTGGGTTAACATTTGTGGCACTGAATGCAAGCATCATCACATGCTTTGTTATGATTTTATGGATGACATGCCATGCTTTGGTCACATACAACATATATTTGTTTACAAGGATCTTGTTTGTTTTATTCTTTTGGTTTGGGTCACGCTTTACTAAGATACACTTTTTTTCATGGATTTCCTATTAAACAGACAATTCCTCCGCAGACTGTTGTAAAATCAACAAGTGAGCTTGTTGATTTCAAGCCACTGTCAATACTAAGGAATCAATCAAGATTTGATGAACGTAGTTATGTTTGTTCAAGTCAAATCCTTTTTGTAGCGAAGTGATTTTACACTTCTTTAAATTTATTTATCATTCTTAGTGCTTCAGAATATGTTGGTTACAAAAAGTTAGTCAATAGATAAGTTTGATATCAAAATATCATAAATGTTGTGATATTATTACTACCAACACATGTGCAAATGTGTGCTTAGAAATTCAACTGTTATGGTAATTAACACTGATTGATATGTGATTGCTTTTCAAGTAAAATGCTTTTCTTTTCCTGAGACATTAAGAAGTTTGTCCAGGGCATGTCATCCTGTAGTAAATTGATTGAACATTTTAAACTTTTTTGTCGTACATAGTGTCTCAGCGTGTGCTAGTTATGAACAGTTATGTTTGACGTAAGTAGAGGTTCCTTAGGTAACAAATAAAGGTGATATGAAAAACAAAACATAAGGATGTGTTTTTTTCTACTGAGAGTAAAGCAAACGAGTGTGCTTATAGATATTAAACTGACATGTAATTACAATTGAATTGTGATTTCTTCTCACGTGAAATGTTTTCTTTTATGAAACATTCAGGTGTTTGTTCAATGCTCGTCATTTTTGTAGCCAGTTGATTGTGCACTTCTTTAAATTATTTGGTCATATACAGTTCTTCAGCATATGTTGGCTACAAATTTGGGTTTGACCATATGTGGAGGTTTCATCATTCGCTTAGGTGACAGAAAAGGTTAATATAAAAAAAATAAAAAAACAGGAACGCTGTGATATTAGCCATTGACAGCACAAGTATTTGCTTAGAAATTTAACTGTTGTAGTAACTGCAATTTATTTGTGATTACCTTTTGAGTGAAGTATTTTTTCCTTTTTTCATAAGAAATTACAAAGAATTTCTTATAGTGTTCAGGTGACATCATCTTTATGTTATTTTCGCCCATTAGATACCATATGTTAAAAGTCAGGTTGTATCTGAATTCCTGTGATTCCATAACCCATGTTTCTTTTTATTCGAAAAGCTCATGTTCAGTTTTGTGTTTTTAAAGTTTGCTGTTAAAATTCCATCATCTGTGCAACTGATAATTTCAAAGTAAATACATGTGAAAAAATCATGGCCAAAGTACATTTCTTGTCTTCTGCTGTCTATTCTTTGCAAACAGTTGTCTTGACGGACTGGATGTTTTAGAATCTGGTTTATAAGGTGGTAAACAGTGACAAATATTGCTCACTAAAATAGGATAAAAGTATTAGATTCCAAGGACCTGCAATAACACCATGTTTTGGTGTTGAAAGTACTATGTTCTACACCAATTGGAATAAACTATGAACACCAAACCTAATTAATGTAACACCATCTTTGGTGTGCTGAAAATTATTCCCCAGGTGGTGTTAATTTAACACCAGTCGGTGTAGGCAAATATGCACTCCAAAAAGAATAAAAATTCAACACCGCTGGTGTTAAATTTAACACCACAGGTTTTGCAGTGTGGTGTAAATAAAGGTTTCTTCTTTTAGACACAAATGTTCAAAAGATTAAGTCATCAAAGTTTATTTTGGATTTCTTTTTCTTTTTCGATTCGATACATAAGTTAACATGTATGTATGTATGTATGTATGTATGTATGTATGTATGTATGTATGTATGTATGTATGTATGTATGTATGTATGTATGTATGTATGTATGTATGTATGTATGTATGTATGTATGTATGTATGTATGTATGTATGTATGTATGTATGTATGTATGTATGTATGTATGTATGTATGTATGTATGTATGTATGTATGTATGTATGTATGTATGTATGTATGTATGTATGTATGTATGTATGTATGTATGTATGTATGTATGTATGTATGTATGTATGTATGTATGTATGTATGTATGTATGTATGTATGTATGTATGTATGTATGTATGTATGTATGTATGTATGTATGTATGTATGTATGTATGTATGTATGTATGTATGTATGTAGAGTCTGAACAAGAAAATACTGTATCCAGCATGCCATGTAATGAGTAACTCTATGGGGGGGGGGCAATATCTTGCAAGCCTATCAAAAGTAAAATGACCTATCCCGAAACAGAAAAAGAATAACGTCAATGAAAATATTTCACTTTTAACGGTAGCAGCCCACAACAGTAATTTCATATCAAACAAGCTAATTCCATTATGTGTTGTTATTTTTCTTAAATTTCGTGTATGCGTGTATTGCCAAAACTCTGGTGTTAAATTTAATACCAACGGTATGAAAACTAAATGAAGCTCTCGTTCCTTGTGGACCTATGATCAATTTTCTGCATAGACCTTATAAGCTTTGAATTCGTTGTTTTGGAAAATCAGCAAAAAGTTTGGGAAAGGAAACTAGACACTAATTCGAATAATTAATAACAAAGGTGGAACAGATTGTCTGTTGTTTTGGGTCTGCTTTTTAGCACTAATTACTTTCGACATAGTCATTACCACTCTGATATTTGAACTTCAACTTTGTGTCCATAAACAGTGGTTTTGAACAATTTTGAAACAAAAAAGCAAATATACCAGTATCCACGTTTTACCAATCCACCAGAGTGTAAACAAATATTTATCTCCACAAACTAAGTATCCGTTGGTTAGGTCTATGTGACAATTTAGGCTTATTACTGCATATTCAATGAAGATTTGATGACATCTGCTCGTTATCCCACTTATTACACCAGCTTATAATCTTCCATCTAATACACGTAAAACTCTCCGCATTGAGTTCCCATTCCCTTAGGCTTTATCTGTTTTGTACTCCATCATTCCAAGATCAGCAGGCCGCTGGACTGCTATCCACTCAAATAGCCTTTAGAAGAAAGGAGCTCATTATTTACGACTGAATATCCAAACATGCAAGCTTTAGGTAATGCACATTAAAAATTTACAATTGTAGCCCAGTCATAATGAGCATACTGCACAACCCCGCTGAACTGAATAGTATCTTCCACTAAGGTGTACAAGGTACAGGCACTTTCAGTACTTTCGTAATATTCACAGTTGATACGGACATTTGTTCACAAGTTTATCAGCAAAATGCCCTTTGTTTCATTTTTGCCTCCAAAACTTTTTAACGATTTTAAAGTTTGCCTAACTGAAATCCTCAGCGTTGCATCGACATCCATTTTGGTCAGCTCCACTTCGAACTGAAATTACTTACTCCCTCATTTGCCCCCCCCCCCTCCAGTTGCTTTCACCCTTCCCTGCCAGTTTTCATATCACGCCCGTAGCCACTTCAACAGTAGGCCAGCCTGGTCAGACCAATTTTCTCTGGAATGTTTATCGTCCAACATAGTTGAAGGGCGGGTAGGTGGTTGTTTTCCTAAATATAGGAATGTCGTTGTTGAATTGAACTGTCAAAGAATATTGGTAAGTATTGCACATTTTTATAGAATAAATTGACTGGAATGGAAGTGTATATAGCCTATGTGTGTGTGTGTACTCGGTGGCACCGCGTAAATGTGAAATGGTACTCCCAAAGAAAAAAGTTGGGAACCTTGGAGTTAGGTCAACCGAACAAATAAATAATATGAAAATAAATAATATACATCTCTTGGGACTTAATTTTTGACCCAGAGATATGTTAATACTTCAGAGCTCCCGCCCCCTGGACACGCACTGGGGCTTCACCGCCTAGACCCCACGAGGGGCCCTAAGGCGTGCCCCTGGACCCCACCCGCAAGGCCTCGCGGTTCGAGCTCGGATTCTTTCCGATAATTTCTTCTCGGAAAATCTTTGCCCCCCAACATTTTTCTCTGCCATCAGTTTGCCCCCCTCCCCCAAGTCTGACATTCTGGCGTCGCCACTGGTCACTTTCAATGAAAGCACCTGCTTGCACCTTCCATGTATGTATTGTTAACTAGTCAAAAATTTCATTTTTTAAATGATACTTCTCCAGACTTTGATCGCTGAACGTGACAAATTCATTCATAATTGTAAATTACATGATATTTGACGGTACTCGATGAAGGTTTATTTTACCGAGTTTCAATTCTGTTACAAAACAGTAATTCTATCCAACATTTAAAAACAACACCTTTCTTTGAATGTTACATGACTACCTTTCGAAACGTGTAAACGGTAATTGTGGAATGATAATTGTTATTGAGGATGGTAGAAGTGACGAAAATTCAATAAAATATAAACATAGTGTTTGCGTTAGATTTGTCCAAAATTAATGTTCACGACATATCAGGACTTTATGAGAGAAGCTGTGTCAATGTTTCAAATCCGATTCAGAGTATGTAAACAGTACTCAGTGCAGGCGTGTGTAAATATTCTTGTTGTGCAATGGAAGTAAGTGAAAATAAAATCAACGATAAATCAGCTGACAGCATGTTTTACTCTACTACATGGGAGAAAAGGATTTACCTAGTGTTATCACTCTACTATATTTGCCTATTAATATCTGTTACGTTCGTCGATACCACCTATGTTGCAAACGTCGTTAGTATCAAAACTTGTTACATCTCATACAAGCCAAGGTCGTTAAAAATGTTTGACGATTATGAAAGGAAAAGAAAAGGTTACCAGGAGAATTTTTGTGAAATGGAATTCTGCTCTTCGGTGACTTTCAAAATTACCTTCCTCTCCTTTTGCTATCTCAAGGAGAATTGAACAGTGAGTAAGTTTACATCCCAAATTCTTTAAAGAAAACAAACATCCACTTGTACCATTTATATTGCTTTTCAGCTCAAGTGTATGACATTCTCTGGATGTGATACAGTATCAACATGCATTAATCGTTAAATCAATCAATACTACATTCTCCCCGTTCACAATTCAATGTTACATAAATATGAGTTACTGTAATGATGATTGCCATTCGTCTAATAAAATAAGAATATTCTGATTGTGCCCTGAAATCTATTATCTTTTCCAGTCAATACAGTTAATACATAACTTACAAGTTTATAGTGTATTAAAAACATGCATGCGCTAAGTAAAATCACCTCAACTATTTTTTTTTTTCATTTGGTTTAAAGTTTATATCAATTTTCAAAGCTACTACAAACATGGAGATTTACAAATGTAAGGTAAACTAAAGGGAATAAAGTTTGCCATATTGAACCACGAACCGAGGCATTCGATTCCTCCGGTGATAGCTCCGTATGCCTCCAGGATAGGCGGTATAGAACCCCGAAGTGACAGAGGACACCACTTTTCATAATCATAGAGCGTGCCGTCGGTCCACGCTGAGGTTAAGCCATCCTTCATATGAAGACCAATAAAGACGTACTGCCGATGTGGGCCAAACTGATGTTTACGGAGAAAGAGAAAAATCAGTGCTCCTGACACAATTTCACCTGCCTCTTCTACTTTTCTTCACCATAACATTTACAAACCCTACCATGTCAAAGAGCATGGAAACACAAACATACAGAGAAAAAAAGAAAAAAAAAAAAAACAAGGTGATTTGTGATTGTAAAAAGTGTAATAAAACGAAGCTAATTGGACTAAGCAGCAATTAAACAATTTAATTACCGTAGGAATAATATCCCTTATAGCATAAAACTCGTTGTCTGAGTGGATAGAAGCCAGATGGATTATCTTCCCAGGTTTTTCACTTAAACGATAACAGGCCACTTCGGCATCCATAAATTTCTTGCGTGTTTCAAAATATCTAACGAGTAATGGAAAATCAAATAATATTGAGGGCAAGTCTTTCTGCAGGGAACAGACTACATGTTTACCCAAAGGTAAAGAAAAAGAACCAAGTGGAGAAACATGGAGCGCGGTATAATCGGACTGAAATGGAAAACCTTATCAGACTTGCTCATTAAAACTTTAAAGAAGAATCAAATAAAAAAAATGAGCCACGAAGGCGTTAAAATAGTCCACTTTTTAAATACGTAATGTCATAAATTTCTTTTTACTTCAATAACAATTTGTCATGATTGCAAAAGAGTTTGTGAGGATGAGACCGCGAACGGTGCTGTAATGACGATCGGTTTCTGTTGATCACTTTTTAATCTTCAATGTATTCTTTTGTCCCAGTAAGGTAAGCGATAATGAAAGGTTAATTAACACTGAACCGTTTATTAATGATTAGATAATGCACGATCGGGAGTTAATGCGCAAGCGATGCACCCGGCCCAAGAATCGCGTGCATTGCGTACAAAAGGTTTAACGGATCGTACTTTATACTTCGTTCAACTACAGGTACAAAGTTGATTAATTTTACACAAACAATACGAATTAGACCTCAGGATAAAAGGACGGATATTCCAAAAATTCGGGTGTGTAAATAACCGATTTTTGTATTAAAAAAAAAACGATAAAAGGTAAACAAGATGTACATGTCAATAATATTCGTTCGCAACGCACCAAGTATCACTACTGTTAATAGCGGCAAGCAGAATGCTGTTGATCTACGTTACATTGTGTTCATTCATTATAGCAATAAATATTTGTATAATACAAGGTCACCTAACTAAAATTGGGTAATAGAAGTTGGGATTTCTTTTAAATTATGTAGGATTTACCAATTAATGTCGAACAATTGATTTAGTTTTAAGTGATTTTTAACAAAGACTAATCTAATCATCAAATGCTTATTACAAACAAGCTTAAAGAAAAGTACCATAGATGTGTGAGGCTTAATATCACACAGATGCCATGTTAGCCGAAATAGGTGAATTATTCCAAAAGAGGCTTTTTTCCAAAGTCGTTTATCGTTTCTTTAAAAATCATCAATGACCAAGCGTTACAATTAACAATAACAAATTGTGTGTTGGTGATACCATATTAACAACAATCATGTTAAGACATAATTACATAAAACTTTCTTCAACCCTAATAATTATATTCGAAAATTGTGCGTTACTGTAAAAAAAAAAAAATATTATGTTATTATTCCAATTTCTACTTACTTGAAGCAACCAACACCTTCCATAGGGGTCCAGTCGTCAGCCGGGCATTGGCAGTCTGCCTCACATCCACTTAAAATGGACAAAGCTACTAAAATAGCTAACACCAAGCACAGCATGGTACAGATTTCTTTAAATCTGCCTAATTCTCTGAAAACTGTTTTCAGTACCCTTTTCTTATGGAATATGCAATTGTTGTCTCCGTTTTAAATATATCCATTTTCATCATATACCAATCAAGTTAAACCAGTAACGCCAGATTTTGTCAGGGCCGTTGACCCTTTTCTCTCTTTAATGGTCAAATTTTGAAAATATTTTTCTGCATATATAATTCCGTATTAATCACACAGGAATTATGGCGCCTACAACCAGCTAATCAATTTCCGAACAGATCGATGGTCGATGCAAGTTTGAGGAGTCAGTTGATTTTTTTTTTTTTCAAACATTTTCTACGTTTAGTGAAACGAATTATCGTAGTAATCCTTTTACCGTTGTCTTGATATTTGCTAGTCTTTGAAATTACAATACGTATTATTTTGATTCTATTTTAAGTGGCTAGAATATTCAAGGTAAACATAAATAAACGAATGCCTCGTTTCCTGTCGACTGATGAAAGATGTTTTACCTAGGCTTACTGAATATCCTTGAATTCATTCTCTTGAAAAATGCAACTTTAATTTGACACTATATTTCCTTGTCTATTCGAAAGGGAGAAGGAAATAAATATGCCGATTAGTGATTACCTCATGGCGATGTTGCATTTTGTTTTTCTTATTTTTGTCACTACTAGTTACTAGTATGTGTATTCCAGTAAACATTTAAAGATATTATTTTTTTTTATCTGATCCATCTTTACGTATTTTCGTTACCGTATATCATAACGGTCGATTCGCGCATACACTTCTGCTCACTTAAAAACCAATTCACTTATTAAGGTAACGGTAGGGAGAAGTACAATTTTCATACATGATTCCAACTATAGGGCACCTTCTTGGCAACAATCTATGACTCCAAATAATGTTCAGAAAACAATGAAAACAAGAGGGCAATCCACGGAGTTGGGTATCTCATCGCCAACATGCATTGACGTAAATACACGGCATGCACACAGGGATTTGTAATAGTTTACTGCAACCACATCTCACAGAGACCTAGTTCGGGGAACTGGTTATAAATTAGTGGCAAACATTCTTCAAGCACAAACTGGTGGTAAGCGTCTCAATACTGATATCTACTGTAAGGTAGCAAACTTAAAGACAAAAACTCATCACCCCAGACAGTTTCAATTCTCCCAACCACCTACCTCTAGTCCCTCCCTCAGCCTGTCTTAAATTCCTCCACATGCGTAATCAAAACAATGGATCCCTGTGTATGCTGTGTAATACGAGCTACTCTGCGGCTTTCGAATTGCTGTCAATCTTACAGTACTGTAACTTAGAACCAGTTGAGAATTTTGCTTTCAGGTAGGTAAAAATATGGCTTAAGGTGATGCAATACAGCCTTAAAGGTTATAGCCTGGTGCTACTAGGCTCAAGTAACGATAACTGATGGCTCAAAAGTATCTGTGTATGTTACGCTACATGACACAATTATAACATTGGGTTATTACATGTAGGTTAGGCTTAGTGGTTAGAGTTAGGGGCAGGATATAAGAGCATCCCTCTTTTCGTATTTGCACATAAGTCTCCCATTTACCTGTGCAAGACCTGGTTCTGCTAAAATTATCGTTTGACTTGAAAATAATGTTCTCATAGAAGACATTATCCACAGGGGCCAGTTCTGCTAAAGATGTTTTCGCTAAAGTTAAAAAGGTGTTGTCTAGTATTGATCCAGATGCTGGCTCTACGTTCGTTGCCAAACAATCATACAATTTCACTAGTTTACTGTAGGAGCAATATACTGTATCTTCATTATTGTCTTCATAGGAACGACCTTGCAAAAATTGCGTGTAATGCTTAATTAGCTCTCAAGATATGGTGGAAATACAAATTTTAAGGCAAAATTAGCTTTTTTCTTAAAAAATCAGCAATTTTCACTCGCTTTAGTACAAAAGTGATATACCTTAAATATTACATTCTTAACTAAGTCCTTGCAAAATTTTGGATTAAATGCTCAAACACATCTCAAGATATGCTGTAAATACCAATTTTAGGACAAATTGGCTTTTTTTCCCTCCAAAATCAGCAAATTTCACTGGATTTACCATAACAGTAATATTATGTTGAACAATATGTTTTCAGGTAAGTCCTAACAAAACTTTAGTTAATTGATCTAATTGTTCTCAAGATATGCTGGAAATACAAATTTGGGGGCAAAATTGGCTTTTTTCTCAAAAATCAGTAAATTTCGCTCTCTTTACTACAAAAGTGATATACCTTGAATATTTCAGGTCAGTTTTTGCAAAATTTTGCATTAAATGCTCAAATACTTCTCAAGATATGCTGGAAATACCAATGTTGGGGCAAAATTGGCTTTTTTCCCCTCCAAAATCAGCAAATTTGATTCGATTTACCACACAACTAATACATCTTGCACATATTGGCATCATGCACAACCCTACCAAGTTTCAACTTAATCGCTCATATGCTTTTCAAACTATGCTGGAAAAACCACAATTTGGACAGGTCCGGAGGCACACACACGCCCACATACACACGCCCACACACACACACACACGTATACATGCACACGCATACATGCACACGCATTGGAATGGACACGTTTTCATTTAAGCCATCCAACAGGACCCTCCTGCACCCATGGTCACTCTACCATGGGGTACCCCTAGGGTGTCGCTACTCATCCACTTCAAGGGTTTTTACGCAACCACTCTCCCATGGGTGCACAGTACAATATATAGCTCCACTAGCCAAGTGACTACAACATCTTGCCCCTATAGGGCGATGAGATAATAACACTAACAACGATACTATTATGCAATCATGGGTTTTTACTGTCGACAAAGGTTTTTGGACTTTGAGCTGCGGCTTTAAAATAGTCACAATTTAGGTTCCTGCACTTTAGTACTAATTACTTTCGATATAGAACTTGCCGATCTGATATTTGAAATTTCATTTTTTTTTCTCACAAACAGTGGTTCAAATAAAGATTTCTTCTTTTAAACACAAACGTCCAAACGATTCAGTCATCAAAGTTCATTTTGGATTTGATTTTTTCTATTAAATACACAAATGACCTTGTATTTATGTCGAGTCTGAACCACAAAATACTGTATCCAGCATGCCATGTAATGAGTAACTCTGTGGGGGGGGGGCAATATTTTGCAAGCCTATCAAAAGTAAAATGACCTCTTCCAAAACAGAAAAAAATAACTTGAAATGAACATATTTCTCTCTTAACGGTAACCACTAAATGCGCAGCCCACAACAGTAATTTTGTATCAAACAAGTTATAACATTCCATTATATTTTGCTATTTTTCTTAAATTTCGTATATGTGTACACCGCAAAAACTCTGGTGTTAAATTTAACATCAATGGTAATGAAAAATAATTAAAGCTCACGTTCCTTGACAACCTTTGATTAATTTTCTGCATAGACATACTAAAATTTGAATTCATTGTTTTGCAAAAAATCGGCATAAAAGTTTGGAAAGGAAACTAGACACTAACTCAACTAATTGATAACAAAGCTGGAACAGATTGTTAAAAATTAGGCAAATTGAAGGGGTGCAATCACTGCTTTAAAAGGTCATCATCTGTGGTGTCTGTTCTTTAGAACTACTTGCTTTCCACATAGATATCTGTGCTTTAATGGTTGAAATTTCAGATTTGTATCATAAACACCTGTTAAAAGCAGGTTTCTCTTTTAAAAACAACATATTCCAGTTCAAAGGATCAATTCGTCAATGCTCACTTTGGATTTTTTTTCTTGGTGTCTGCGTTCTGGTATTAATTACTTTCGACATAGTAATAACCGCTCTGATATATGAGATTTCAAATTTGTGTCCATAAACAGTGGTTTTGAAAAAAAAAAAAAAAGGTTCCTCTCTTGAACACAGAAGTTGAAATGATTAATTCATCAAATTTTGTTTTGAATTTTTTTTTTCGATTCAATACACAAATTACCTCTTATATATGACGAGAATGAAAATACTGTATCCAGCGGGTCATGTAATGAGTAACTCTATGGGGAGCCAATATTTTGCATGCCTATCAAAAGTAAAATGACCTCTTCCAAAACAAGTCCCAAAACCGCTCTGATATTTGAAATTTCAAATTTGTGTCCATAAACAGTGGTTTTGAAAAAAAAAGGTGTCCTTTTTTGTGCACAAACGTTCAAAAGATAAAGTCATCAAAGTTTATTTTGGGTTTGCTGTTTCGGCGCAAAATTAGAAATTGCGTGATATGTATGCCGAGTCTCTGCGAGAAAATACTGCAACCAGTTTCACATATGATCAATTATTCTGTGAGGACTCAATATCTTCCATGCCTATCAAAAGAACATTGCCAACCCCTAATACCTCCAATAAAAAAAAAAAAAAAACCTTAATGGGTCACTCCCAACATTATTTGGTATCCGAAAACTTATAAATGCCATTGTACGTCATTATTTTTCTTTTGTATGTGTTTATATCAGATGGATGATGGTAGGACATTGCTGGTATTCTTTTACTTTTTTCCCTGTGGGTTTTCTTACGTCAAAAGAAAAAAAAATACTTCAAGTGTTGTCACTTACATTATTAGTTAAACATGAAAAAACAGCAAACCGAACTGTTAATGTAGCTATAAATCCCTGATGAATTAAATGAGGAACATTTTGAAAATAGTCCAATACGCTAAAGCAAATTTATTCATTATCATCAAATTAGGACTTACAGTGACCATTTATTCACATATGTCAATCTGCGTAATTCCCGTGAACGGTTGTTATAATTATTTGTTGGATTCACGGGCTTCACGTCACGACTACAGACCTTAGTTTTGCTACGACAGTGCGATTTGATGTGTGAAGCAACTTTCCACGTTACTTTCGTTTTGCAATATTTCACATTCATTTCTCGAATAATGTGTATTATACATAACGTCACATATCTAAGGTAATTTCGTTTTCTTAAGTTTTAAATTTAAAATTAAGAAAAAACGAAACAACATTTGTATAGTACTAGTAACTATATACCGGTAACCCCAGTTAATTAAATCGTTTACATTCAACCCCATGTTTTCAGGTATCAACAGTTATCATAAGAAGATGTTCCGTGGCAATATATGAACGGACTTCACTGTCATGAAGAATTGCGCGAGGAGGACGATATTTCAACGCCTCTCTCTCAATTCTTACACAATACTATCTCTGCAGTACCGTGGTTAACATTTAGGTAAGTTTACGTCAGTCGACAAGCATTTGAATTATTAATATCATAAATAATTAATTAGTTCTTAAAGAGAATCTTTTGAAACAACCCCATTACGACGGATTTGGGTAGTTGTTGCTATGTGCGCCTGTGTTGAATGTAATTAAGGAGGTAACAGGGTGAATAATGTCGGGGGGGGGGGGAGACATTGGCCTAGTGGTTCCTAGTTACCAGAAAGATCACAGACAAATCATCTAGAATCCCCTTTACAGGACACTTTTAGCAAGGTAAATGAAATCACTTCGGGACACTTCCTATTAAAGTATAGTGCACTTTCCATGCATTCGAGTTTTCGACTTCTTAAACTTCTCTTTAAAGTCCCAACCCTAGCAACTGCAAATTGTACAGCAGGGAATGATGAAGAATTTGGACTATAAGAAGTGCTACATTGAACAGCTACGAGCATATAAAAATAAAATGAAGGTCAAAAGAGACAGTTTCAACCGTTTTGAACTTTTGCTCAACTCTCTGGTATTTGGGATTTAATCTTTTGACAAACTATTTATGAAGGGGAAGGAAGGAATTAAGGACGAGACAAAGCTTAAGCAGACCAAACTGCTGATTTTACTTACAATAAATTCCACGGATATTGGTTATCGACAATTGAATGTGACCAAAACCGATGTCAGATTGATTTCCAAGATACCTGATCCACAAACGCCATACAATTGTCAGTTTGTGTTACTTCAGATGTCTGTGGTTGGATAGCGAAATTTTCCGTCGCTCAATAGAGGGTGGATGTTCGATTTGGAAACTTGGACATGATTGTAATCAGTGATAAAGTTCTTTTCGATATTCAGGCATGCACTTACAAGTAGCAAACTAAATCCACTGGTATCTGCAACATTGTTGTATGGACCAGTTTTGCATTGTAACTGCTAATAACTATCTGAAAGTATCTCACAATATTTTTATCCAACGAATGTAAAGTCGAAATCGGTTGAGAAAGTGACTCTGAGACTCATATCAAAAATGATTGTCAATAATTACACAAATTTATGGCAGATCAACCCCCATCCCCTTGCATGGTTTCCCGCCTAAATATGTATAACCGAGATCTCCACAGAATCAAAGACTAGATTGCTTGTGCATTGACTGTTACATTCATAATTTTAGGATATGTCGTTCCTCGAAAAGGCTTAGTGGGATAACAAGTTGTGAACTATTCCAAACGAAGTACTGAATAGATCAGCAGTATTTTTCTGCATACTTGACTATCTTCAATTTTCCTTTCAAATTCCTTAAATTAAATTTAATCTAGATTCCGCTAATGTATAACAGCTATTATTTTGGTAGGTTGTTCTTGCCGCTGAAAAGACGATTGATACGTTAAATGATATTACATCGCAGTTTCATAGTCGTTAAAAATAAATTAAAAAAATATATATATTTAAATTTTCCTAGTTATTAATCTGGGATTCTTTCATTATCTCGAATAGTTCAAATAAGCAAAAAAAAAAAAAAAGTGTCATCGGCTTGCTCCAAACAGTAAGAACAATTTGATACTTGATAGTTCACTTTACATTTAACTTCCGTGAGTCGCATTAGTCGGCAGCTTTTTTATTGTAGTAGTGTTCCCCTTTGCTCTTAGTTTGCGTCAATTATTCGAGGACTCTCTTTTATGAAAGTTGTTCTAGAAGGTGTGTGGATTCGAATTAAAATTCTCCATAGCTGATGAAATATTTTGAATGGGAAATATGGTCAACAGAACTTGTGTCTTACATTTGATCTAACTGTAAGTGACGATAGAAACAAACTTCCTCCCATTTGAAACTCGTCGCAGAAGATACTTACATAAATAAACATGCAGAAGTAGTTTTGTTGAGTTATTGAAATGACTTTTTGTCAAAAGAAAGTAAAACAAAGTATAAATTCAGCCTTCTGCACGTTACACTTATTCCTCATGTAAGTGGCACGTAAATTTTAGGACGTGATGATATTAACAAATTACATCACACTTAAAACACACTTCAGAGTGCGCACAAGTAGTAAACCCCAATTAGCTTTCTGCAAAATAAATCTCACTTTCTTTTAGAGGTGAAAAAAAAAACAAGTACATCACTTAGCATGAGTGACACTGCCATTGTTATTGATCAGATTGTTTTATCCCAGCTGTGTTACCTTTCCTTTTATTAGCGAATGTCGTAAATGTAAATCGTTGAACTCACAAACGTCAACGTCTTTCAACAGTTGACATATCACACTTAAGTGATCAAAAGAGAAAGAAGAAATAAAAAGGAAAGTAATTATAACTGTAATATTTGGAATTCATACGGCTCAAGGAAAAAGTAGTCAGTTTAATGCTATCAAAGTGGTCAGAAAACCAGTTCTGTTTTCATTACCCATTCACATAGATATATTTCCTTCTATGTTGTATTAAATTCATGTTTAACGCGTGATAGTTCCCAATGTTAAGTTGCTAAAATACACATTTAAAGTAAAATGATAAAGAATAAAGCTTTATTGGTCTTTCTTAATTAACATACAAAAGAATAAGTCAATCAAAGACAAATTAGTCACAATCGGTAACAATTGTAAAGACTATTTCTATTATTTCGAAATGTAAAGGGATGACATTCTGGAAATTTAATATTAACATGCACAGATCACAGAACATGCACAGATGCAGAAGATTACGAATGATGAATTCTCCCCTATGAATTCAATTCTCTCCTATGGATTCAGTTCTCCCCTATGAATTCACGAATGAAGTAAATTATTGTCCTAAAGATTGTTATCCAATCATCTGAGATTTATAATTGTTAAAGATTGAAAAAAAAAGCTTGTCCTATTTGCAAGTTGATAAATGATAACTTTATAGGCAATACAGAATTTACACATTATTGGAGACAGGCATGCTGCATATTTAAGCAGGACAAAAATGTGCTGCAGTTGGGTAAAAATCTAGCTCAACCATATGTCCACCAAACCGGACCACTACATACATGGTGTCTTGCAAAAGTAAGTTAATTCTCTTAAATCTTCACTGGGGGTAGCATCCCACAAGACAGGTGATCCGGTTCCTCTGTACATGTAAACTTGTCCAACTGGTCTAAAATCTGCCGGAGCCCCCAACCAGGGATTGTAATCAAAGAAGGAGCCGTCGGTCCACACAGGAGTATATTGGTCACCAAAAGCACGAAGACCAGTGAACACATGCAGCTCCTCATCGTGAATCGGCTGTGCGATAGAAGAGGAAGAGAAAAAATCACTTTCCACACCACCATTTTGACTTATTGATCACAGATACTGCATATCCCAATGCTGTTCTTCCAAAATGTAAACATACACATCAAACAAATCAGAAGTTACCTTCGATGTTACAATGTATTGTTTGTAGACCCCTTTGAATGAAACAGATCTTTATTGCCCCAAGGAGGCGTAGACAATGTACTATCAAAAGATGAAAACAAAATCGGCTTTCAGGTTACCTCTGGGATCATTTCAGTTAAAGCTTCGAGTTCCTTATCTGAATGTATAGAGGCCAGATGGACCACTACCTTTGCCCGTGGACTGAAACGATGGCAGTTTTTTTCGGCCTCCATAAAAGTCTTAGGCTTGACAAAATATCTAAGAAGGAACGCAAACACGAAATGATGTAAGATCTTTTTTTATACAAGTTTTTTTTTTTTTTTTTTTCATTATTTCTACATGATGTAGACGACCACGGTCAGCCAAGGTAGAGGAAAACGGTATCATGCAGAACTATAGCCGACTTAAAAAAAAAAAAAAAATAGACTCAGAATGGAAACACTGACCATGTTTGCCATGAGTGAACTTAAAAACATGACTAAATGAACTTGTCCGACCTGATTACACTGAGGCAATATAATCGACGGATATGTCACGATGGCGGGGTTGCATAAGAAGCATTTATACTATTTTGTAGCCTAATGAGACTGCAGTGATGGTGAGACTTGTTGTTCCAGTGTGTTTCATTACATCACACTGCTTTAATTAATATTTGAGAAACTTTTTCACCGTTCAACAATGATCAGTAATAATAACGTAAATGTAATACCTTATTAATTAAACTAATTAATGAAATATTACCAGTTTTTTTTTTGGAAGGTTCATTCACAATAACGTGCACGTCTCTTCTAAAGTTTTCTTTTTGTGTAAAGAGTGCGACACAGTTTAACCAGTGCGATTTGTCACTCACTTAGTCACGCAATGTCCCCCTAGTAAAAACATCTTACACTTTGTGAAATCCGTTTTAGTGAAATAGTGCGTTTGATGAATAGAAAACAATGATAGTTTTGAAACCATTGTTTGTGAATATATGGAGTTTAATAGGAAATTTAAGATAATGAAGGTCAATGGCCTGCTTTCAACTATAGAAATTTAGTCATTGGTTGCTCAGCAATATTTTTTTTCTTACCAAAAGTGACACCCAAAACTCAAATGACGCATGTTTTGGTACTCATCACATGCAAAATGTTTTGAGGAAAACAGTTGACAAGCGTTTTTTAATAATGGTTGAAGGCATTTCATTTGTTTGCGGTGTTGGTGTATTCTAAATTCATGTTCCATAGAGAACTTTGAATTACATGAACATTATTTAAAAACTTTTACTTGTGCATTGTCACAGACTCCATCAATCTGCACATGATCGCATCAAAAGAAGTATAGTTTTCAATAACAAAATATTTTTCTTTTCTTTAATTGTGTCGTTTAGGACTTACCTGAAACAACCAACACCGTCCAGCGGTGTCCAGTCTTCAGCTAAACATTTACAGTCTGCCTCACATCCACTTAAAATTGACAAAGTTGCCAAAATCACTAACACCCAGGACTTCATGACGTATTCGTAGTCTAACACTGTGCGACACTGTTAAATTGCTGCTGTAGGTCATGTAGAATATCTTATAAATAAACCAGTGCTAGTCTCTCCTTTAAATATTTCGGTATGCTGGTATCTACCAATCGTATTCGAACCAGTAGAGTTTTTTTTTTTTTTTTTCATTAATGACGAGGACATGTTTTTTTGTTTCTTTTAGCTGGGAACTACAAACCAATTTTAATAATATCCTTGCCGCGGATAGTCAGTTGATAATGCAAATGAAACGAATTATTTCGTAAAAAGTCTTTCGTAAAAAGAAAGTCTTTCTGGATGGACGGAACTCTTTCTTCAAAACATTTCTTAGATTAATTGTTAACTTCAGATAACTTTAGATAACATAAAATAACTTGTTTTCATTATCATGTTCGTATTAATGAAAGATATTGAAAGTATACTAACTGTTATTTCTATTATACTTTCCTTGTGTTAATTCAAGGTGTCATGATATATCTCAGAATGAATTGTCTCGTGAGGACTCCTCGGACAATTCTCAAGCGAGAAAATGCTTCTTTGAATTTCTTCCAAAGAACAAATCCTTCAGGGAAAGGATTAGTGGAAAGTTGGGAATTGATGGGAACTGTCCGGACAAAGTTGCCTGGGTGAAAGTTTGTCGATTATTATTGTTCGCTGTTACTTATCGGGGGGGGGGGGGGTGTCCGGGAACCCTTTAAGACACCGAAGAAAAAAATCAAAGAATACACAAATAAAAGCCAAAATCGTGAAGTTACTAATTCAAGAGACGAGATTTCAAGGAAAAAGCAAATGGACTTCACAGTTCCAACTAGTTGAGTATTGTTCCTTTATTTTACATATTTCTAATTTTGCTCAGCAAATTCATTGATTCCTGGAAGCTTACTGAATGCACAGATATAGTTAGAAAAACTTGCACGTAATCTTTAAGAGACAAGAGGGGACGTTGTAAGAGTGAATGGGTGTCTTAATCCCATTAAGAGATAGCAAAGTTCTACAGGTTTGAAGAAATTTTGCAAAACGGAGAAAAAAGGACTTATGTGCTCTTTGAAATAATCAAAATCTTCGGCAGCTGCACTTGGTGACCGAGTGACCCCGCCATGCACATTGCCGTAAAAGTAGGTAGCTTTTTTTGAGCTCCGATTTATTTTATACCTGCAGAATTTTATGAAACAGATAACTGCATTGAACCTGCTTTTGAGTAATTTTTTTCTGTTTGAAGTACAAGTTAAAAAAATATATATCGAGTCTGGATGTGCAAATACAGTATCCAGTGTGTAGTGTAATGAATATCGCTAAGGGAGGTAAATTTTACGTATGAATATCAAAAGTACAATGCTCACTTCGTAGCGAACTTATCAACCCATTTTGCACTACTTCCGTCAATCCATTTTCAGAAACTGAAAAAAAAAAAAAAAAAAACGAATCAGCTTACTATTCATTTTTTATGATTTTACATACCTACATTTAGTAGCTTAAGAAAGACGCATTCGTTAGTGGGCAATGTGGAATCTTGCAATTATTATTCAGCACAGGTATTTGTGCTCTGCTGTAGCTGTACTGTAGAGAACAAACGTTCGTTCGTTCGTTCGTTCGTTCGTTCGTTCGTTCGTTCGTTCGTTCGTTCGTTCGTTCGTTCGTTCGTTCGTTCGTTCGTTTATTTTTCTCTTTTTTGATACACAGTATAATGAATGTAATGAAATAACAATATTGAAAAAAGAAAATGAAGAATCTGAAAAAAGCTTAGCTTGTACAAGTCAGATCCACCATATATAAATAGAAGAAGAGAAAAAACAGGAAAAACTCTTAAGTCCCCTCCCCACAACCCATTTCGATACCCCATCCCACCACCCATCCCCGACACCTCATCCCCACCAATCCCAACCCCACCACCGCATCGCCATACGAATAACAGTACGAAAAAACTGTACAGTACAGGAGAGAACGAAAATATTACGTGTTGCTTTTGCATAAAGAAATTCCTTGAGGTGATTAACAAATGTAGACAGCGTTCTAGGTAAAGTTCTGAGTTGAAGGTCGAGGGAATTCCAAAGAGTCGGCCCGGAGAACCGTACTGTTCTTTTACTTAAAGCTAAACGAGAATAGGCAATGTTGACAGAGGAAGCTTTACGAGTAGGATAATTATGGTAATGATTATTAAGATTAAAGAAGGAGTCAAAGACAGGCGGTAGTAAACCCTTAAAGTATTTATAAACAAATGTGCCTAGCTGAAAATGGTAAATATCATAGATTGTCAAAATTCGTAAATTACTAAAAATAGGTGCTGTATGATCATAATAATTAGAGTGAGTAATTAATCTTATAGCCTTTTTCTGTAGTAAAAATAACCTGTCCAGATGTACATTGTGAGTGTTTCCCCAAAGGATATTACAATACGAGAGCTGAGGGTAAACAAGAGCATAATATAGGGATAGTACAACCTGTCTGGGAACATGATGTCTTATCTTGTACAGAATACCAACGTTCTTAGAAGTCTTTTTACATACATTATCAATGTGGAAATTCCAACTTAAATGTGGATCAATAAGGATTCCCAAAAATTTAACACAGGTTACTTCATTTATGATTGAATTATTAAAAGTAAGTCGTAAATCAGGTTTCGCAGATTGTTTGGTATGGAAAATGACAAAGTTGGTTTTGTTAACATTAAGAGATAACTTGTTTGCATGAAACCAATTGCAGATTGTGCGAAGTTCATTATTTATAATATATTCAGTACCTTTGAGATCGTTATATCGATAAAGAATACTAGTGTCGTCTGCAAAGAGACAAAATTTTAACTTATTTGAGCAAATAGGAAGATCATTAATGTAAATAAGAAATAACAGAGGTCCTAGAATGGATCCTTGAGGAACACCACATGAAATGTTAAGGTAGGGTGAGATATTTTCACCTATTGCAACACATTGCTTACGATTCGAAAGGTAATTTTTAAATAGGTCGTGAGCTGTTCCTCTAATACCATATTGATGTAATTTACTTAACAATATATTATGATTTGCAGTGTCGAAGGCTTTAGAGAGATCTATAAAAATACCAACTGTCGACTGATTTAAGTTAAAACAATTATTGATAAAATCCACAACATCAACACCTGCCACATAAGTGGAATAATTTGGTCGAAATCCAAACTGATTAGAACATAGGATTTTGTTTTTATTAAGAAATGCGACAGATCTAGAATAAATAAGTTTTTCAATTACTTTAGATAATGAAGTAAGTATAGAGATCGGCATGTAATTGGCAACATCATAGGAAGCCCCTGCCTTAAAAATTGGAGTGACCCTAGCTAATTTGGCGGGGTTAGGAAATTGACCACTTGCAAGTACCATGTTAAAGATGAAGGATAATGGTTGTGCAATAGTATGGGAGACAGCCTGCAAATTACTAGTTGAAATGCCATCAACTCCGACAGAAGACTTACTTTTAAGTTTTGCAATAATATTGATTATTTCAGAAGGATTAGTGGGAGAAAGAAAAATGGAACTTTTGTTAGGATCTGTTAAAACGTTACTCAGATTAGTATTACATGTAGGAATCCTCTCAGCTAAAGAGGGACCGACATTTGTAAAAAAAAAAAATATTGAATGCACTTGCAATTGTCTTCTCCTCACATATGACGTTGCCATTATAGTTTATTTTAGGAATGTTTGAAGTGGTGGGAGCTTTATTCAGCAATTTATTGATTTCTTTCCATGTTGTTTTAACATTGTTTTTATTTGTTTTTCAAATACTTTCATGTAATGTTGCTTCTTTGCCAAGCTAATGACACTGGTTAGATGGTTTCTGTATATTGAAAAAATGTAATTTGTTCTCAGCGGTAGCATTTCTAATGAAGCTTTATATAGTTTACTTTTATACCATATAGAGTTAAGAATAGCAGGAGTCATCCAAGGAGAAGACATACGCTTTTTATTACACATGTGCTTGAACAAGGGACAGTGCTTAACATAGAAAAACAAAAACGTATTAAGAAATCCATCGTATGCTGTATTAAAATCAGCTGTAAGATATAACCACTGCCAATCAAATAGCTGAAGCTCCCTAACAAGGCTGGATAACGTATCTGCTGTAATTTTTCTTTTATAGAAATAAGACGTATTATTGTCAAGAGCCGACGATTTAATGTGATGGATACAAAACACTGGTAGGTGGTCACTTATATCAGAAATTATGATACCCGAAGTCAGTGAGCTATTATGATAATTACAAAAAATGTTATCGATTAACGTTGCAGAATTCTCTGTGATACGAGTTGGACTTTTAATTAAGGGCGAAAATGATGAAGAACATAAAATATCAACAAATCTACTAGTATTACTATCAGTACCATATTTAAGCAAGTCAATATTAAAATCCTCATAAGAATGCAGTTTTTATTGGTATCGTTCAAAGCACCCACCAAGATCGTTCGCTCGAAATGAGTGCAATGTACTTGAAAATATCTGCTCCCTAAATTAGCAAAAGGCAATCCCAAGTTATTTATGTGCTACAAAAGTACACAATGCACTCTTGTAATTACAAAAAAAATCAAATCCAGACAATGAAATATCGAGCTATGCATGTAATCAGTGGCAGTGGTTCACCTTCATAGAAACTTAATGAATCCGTAGAGCTTTATTTTCGTTTTGTTTCTCTTCCACTGTTGTCAACTGTGACACGTATGTAAGGAGTGCCACCAGTATCAAAAATATAAAACAAAAGAAAAAGATTTAAACATGTATCAGAAAGCCTCAGTGTTTCGAAAACAAATTCAGTATATCAGATAAAAAAAACAAAAAAACAGTACATCCACAATAAAATTTAGCTTGGTTGAAAAGAAATCAGCAAGTTAACTAACTAACAATTGAGCACGTCCAATAATCTAAGTTTGATATGCTAATTTCATTGTGTCATTTTCGATACACAACGGCGAGACTGTGCTTTGCCAAGCGTTACAAAAATTCAAAGCCAAGTGCAGCATGTTAATGTGCAATGCCAGTATCAGCATAGATTGCGACACACCTAGACGATATATCGCAATATCGAAGAGCATAATTTGACAGGATGGTACAACAACAGGTACCTGGTCTTAGCCTCATCGTTTTGTTTGGTCGATCCAGAGGGATAGATAAGCTACATTCAGAGCCGAGCACAAATACCTGCCTTGAATAGTAATTGCAAGCGGGTTCCGCATTGCTCACTGACGATTGCGTTGCGGATATATTCGAGAAAGTAGATTGGTATTTCTCTGGCTGATTTATGATGGCTTTCCTTAAAAAAAAAAGTTAGCCAGGAATAAGATACTAGTGTGAGCTTACCACTCTGTGCTAGACATGACGGTATTGTGGTTGTCGTACGGGTGTGCTTTGGTGCCATCATTGATTTCCAACAGAAAGGTGGTCACAACGGGGGAGGGGCGAAATATAAATATATATTTTGGGCATGATGGGACACATTTAATTAATGTAGACGGCAGTACAACAAAAGTTGATAGTGAAAATCAGTTATGTTTTTTTTTTCTTTTCTTGAATCATCTATTTCAAATGCATACACACTGCAAGTAATAAAATGTCGTATTCTAATCATCACCGCCAAGACTTATGGAGAATTAAATTTCGCTTCCGGAGATTGATATTCTACTGCATCAGTCTTTTCATGAGCAAAATTGTGAAATGATCGACAATGATGGACAACAAGACTAGCGCCATTGTTGAAGCACTTTTTTTTTTTTGTAACAGTCTTTGATATTTTGGTTCGACATCCCAAAACTGATGATCGTATGTTAGATCTCCCATATCACTGGCAGTACAGTCTGTTGAGCACATTTCATTCCCTTTCTCGGGGTTACAAGCGAGAATTTGCTTAAGACAAGTATAAACTACCTTTCCTGGGAGCAGACGCAAACATTTTATTAGCATGTAAGCTATGCCGTGTATAGTTTTCTTGCGTCGTAGGTGCCAACATTTACGGTGCGAGGTTCATAGCATGTAGATTCATAATATTTACGGTTGGTATGGCTACAACAGTTAACGTTGATACAACAATTGGCGGTGACAGGAATAAAAATTTAGATAGAAGTGTATACCTATCTGCCAATCCGGCAAGTTCCCATGTCGGCCTACCCACTTACCTACGTGTATCTTCCTACAATCTTCGACAAAATTGTTGGGACACTTTGTCGTACTCTACAAATATAATACTGGATGTTAAATGAGAGGATAACATGAACCCCCCCCCCCCCTTTCCTGTGTTGCGCCGTTGGAGTGAATGTGCACTTTGAACAGTATGATCAACATTGAATGAGGCAGCTGGGTGTCCCAAGGTATTTTGTCCAAGATTGTAGCTGCATATTTATGAAGGTTGGAGGCCACGAGACCGAAGGCCGGCGAGATCGAAGACCGCTTTTGTCACAGTAAGGAGGGGTGCACAGTTAGGAATGCATAAAGGGAATTATAAACTTGATATCAATTATTCTGTGCCGAGTATGAATGAAGATATTTGATGGTAATATTTGTATTTACCTTCATTATTCGCTTTGATTTGATTTCGGTTGGAGGGAGTAGCTGTATGGAATATTTACATCAATGTTAATATGTCTTTAAGAGTCAAATGGCTGAAGAAGGAACAAAGAAAAAAAAAACTGTTGTAACTGTTTTCCTAAAGTAAATTATTACCCCAAGCTACATTTTTGTGTGTGGGGGGGGGGGGCGTCGGGATAGCAAAAATCTTAAATGGTTCTGCTCTTGATCGCCAGCAAACTCAAAAATGCGGAATAGCTCATATTACACAGAATATACAGGGATACATTGTTTTAATGACACAATGTGAAGGAATTTTAGACATGCTTTAGGAGGAACTAGATATTAGTGGTTTGAAACTGTCTGGGCTGATGAGTTTTTATCTTTAGATTGGATATGCACCATCACCGAAAACTTGTATGTGTGCTTTCTTTTCTTTGCATTATGAAGAATAGACAAATAGGTATCTATTCTTGTAGTGACTTAAAATGCCAAATATGTATATTTGATTGTAGTTTATATATATATATATATATTTTTTTTTTTTTTTTTTGCGTCATATTTTTACACTATTGATTGTAACAGGCCTATGCATGGTCTCAAAAGCACTGGGTGAGTGGAATATTCAAGTATTTTCTACAAATTGACATTTACTCTATCGTTTAACTGCACACTACATTTTACACAGAATATCTAGTAACTGCACATGTATTTATCTGCGCAGTATATAGGGGTATTTATAACACGTTATATATATGTAGAAAGCTGTTTATATACAGAGACTGCAGTCAAACGTTGGTCTGTATTATAACAGGATGTTTCACTATTCGAAATACAACAGCCAAATGCTCTTTAAGTGTTTTTATGTGTTATATCCATTCCATTTGTCACGTATTTAACTACTTTTAGTATGCCTAATCAATGCCTCATCAATGAGTCTTACTGTAATTACCTTCAAATATCGGAATATCAGAAATCCGTTGATTCCGTTCGAGTTCAACTTTCATTGCCCAAATGCACACTGAAGGAATGACACCTTACATTTTAGTGATCAAATATTACATCAAGTTAAAAATGTAAATTGTTTCCTTTTCCGTTAGGGTAAACGGGACAGTATTTCAACGATACAAAAATGAGGTAGGTCGAACACAGTTTATTTGGTTTAATACTACCAGCGCGAGAAAAAGCGGAACAACAACAAGCGTTGTTTAACACCCCTTTTATTTAGATATTTCTAACCTTGTTATATCTCACGAGAGATGAAACTCAACTGGACTCTAAGCTCTTGAAATGTATTAATACACAGTAATACACAGACCGAAGATCTAAAAAAAACTGAGCTTAAAATGAACTAATACACAGAAATACACAGACCGACGATCTAAAAAAAAAAACTGAGCTTCAAAAAGAACTATTGTCAAATCATCTCTAACACGATATAACACGAAGGGGTCCGCCTAGCACATCATAACGTTCTAGCAAGTTTCAAATATCCTGTAACATCCAGTCGAGGACACATTACAATCATAATCATAATGTGTCCTTTCAATATAGCAACCCGCCAACCCATCCCCTGTGTCGACACAGAAATATATGTACACGACATAGGTCGTTAGTCTTGCCATCAAGCACCTTTAAAGGTATTGAGTGTTTTAAGAACTCAGCTTAGGATGTTTCACAAAACAAGTCATGAATTGATGTTTAGTGGTATCAATCACTACTTTTGTTTACTTTTGTGGATGTATAGTTGGACGTAGGTCAACAGAATATGCATCTTACCATCATCGAATGTAATACTTGGACTCTGGTTTAAAAGTATACAACATGCTTCTCACACATTGAATTAAAGCGACCAGCTCTTCAGCCAAACCTTTTTTACTGACTTAGAGCGAGACTCTCTGGAGTAAGTTGTTAAAGATAGATTTTAAAAGTATGCTAAAAAGACTACATCAAAGGTTGATTTCACATTATCAACGGTCATTTCATTTGCTAATTCACTTTAGGTATCCTTTAAAAGTCACCACGCAGAGTTCCTTTAAGGCTGTTGGTACTTCTTATTACTCTATTTTTTTCTCGATTTTCTCCGGTGTTACAAATTCATAAGGTATGAGTTTAATGCATCTCCTTACTTTTGTATGATAGCCGATTCTTATTTGGTTTCTTAGTAACTTTCATTCACACCTGCTTACACCCCATACAGAGATGAACTTAGAACAATCGTTATCAGTTCCAAAGCCACTACAAACATTTTGATTTACAAATGTAAGGTAAGTGAAAGTCAAGAAAGTGATCAATATCAGACCAAGAACCATGACACGACGTTCCCCCGGAGAGGGCGCCGTAGCCCTCTGCGTACGAAATCGCACTCTCTGCACCCGAGCACCACTTCCGGTAATCAAATTCGGATCCGTCGGTCCACGCACTTGCTAAGCCGTTTTTCATATGAAGACCAAGATAGACAAGAGGCTGCATACTGCTATAAGCCTGTGAAACAAAAAAAAATATAACGAGTAAAATTACTCGTCCATACTCATTTCACCTGTCTCATCATTTACTCCACACAAGTTATTGATTACAGATGGGATCCCCCCCCCCACATATCCAACCCTTACCAGTGTATTCCACCGGAAACCATGTACAACAAACAAACAAACAAAATGATGAAAAGAATCATGTCATACTATGTTTTGGGAAAAGGTTAATCGGCCAGAGTAACCATTGACAATTTACATTTCTGCAAAATGAAAGCATAGATGTGTTCAGATTACCTCTGGAATCATTGCTCTCAGGACATTGTGTTCCTCGTCTGAGTGGATAGAAGCCAGGTGGACTATTTTTCCAGGTTTTTTGCTCAAACGATTACAGGCCTCTTCCGCATCCACGAATGTCTTAGTCTCCTCAAAATATCTAACGAGACACAAAGCCAAATAACACTGAGTTACTCTATCTGCAATGAGCTGACTGCACAGTCACCCAAAAAGTAAGGACAAAGAATCACATGCTGATACATAGCTTACTGCTTTCGTTCGGACTATAACGGGTTACCATATTTAGAGAGTACAATTTGAGAGGGGTATTAAATAAAAAAAACAGATCAGAAATGAAGGCCCCCCTATGATTCAGTCGATGGAAAAATAGCAACGGGAGTTTCATTTCTGCACCACTGAAATGTTTGAAATAAAGATTACATATTACTACATAAAAATAATTAATTGTCTGTCACGATTGTAAATGAGTATGTGAGGTTGAGACTTCAAACAGTGCTGCACTGATCAATTTATTTCTGTTTACTTATTTCTAATCTTCAGTTTATTTTTACTGCCTTAGTTTGGCAAGCAACATTCAACTAATTAAATTTCTCTTTGTTCAAAGAGTGTTAGACAGTTTATTTGCAGCTTTATTTGCAATACATTGGTTTTAAATAAGTGATTGCAACTGAGAAAAGCCGAGCTCACATAAAGCTTACAGCCAGGAAATTATGAAAAAAAAGAAAGTGTATAGCCCATTGTACTACTTGACATCATGTTATTATTCATTGCAAGGCATTCAATAGTATTATAATGCTTCGCCAGATCAAAATTATAATAAAATGCAGTGTTAAACAGTAAGAGGTCACGATGGAAAACATCAATTTATCTTGAACGGTTTAGTAACCAATCAAAGAGTACCGTTGTAAATTTAATGTTTCTTTTTCTTTTCTACTTACTTGAAACAACTGACACCCTCCACGACCGTCCAGTCGTCACCAGGGCATTGGCAGTCTGCCTCACATCCAGCTAAAATGGACAGAGTCACCAAAATCACTAACACCGACGAAGTCATGGTTAAGATTTTCTGGGAGATCTGCAAAATACTGTAAATACTGCTGAATCTCTCTTATAAAGTATTCAATTTTTGTCTCCGTTTTACATAGTTCTATTTTTATCATCTACCATTCGAATCCAAATCAGTGAAGTCGAGTTTTTGTCAAGGTCGCTGACGTTTTTTTTTCTTTCTTTTTAACATTGGCATTTTTTTGTGTGAATGCATATATTTTTTTTTTTTTTCATTTTAATCAACAAGAACTAAGCCGCCTTCTCTGACCACGTTTGACAGGATTGAAAGTAGCACATTGTTTTTTGAATTTACAAAAGCATATTAACTATCCGTGCAAATTGAGGAAAGCATCTGAAGCAAAGAAAGTTGGATTCAACAGTACTCTCAAGCATTCTCTACGTTTTGTAAGACAACTTGTTTTGAATATACTGTTACATTTGTTGGAAAGAATGTGACATTCTCGTTGTCAGTCCAGTTATCTTGCTATCTTTTCGAATATGTAGTAAGGGCGTGAACGTTAAGATAAATCATTTAATTGTCTGACTTCGAAGGTTTTCGGTCATCTTTCTTTGTCTCTATCTTGTCTTGAGTATCCAGGTGGCGCCTTACATATCCAAGTGGGACATGTATATCTGTACAATTTGAAAAAAAAAAAAAATTACTTTGTCCACAAAACGGTGACAAGTACATAATTTTCACTTTAAGGCACCTCAGTCACAACAAGCACTTAAAAGCAATTAAAAGCTTTGACGCTGCAGATTAAAGATATCAGAAGGAAAAGATTTGGAAAATGTAAAATAAAACAGTACTATGCGAAAAATCCACATATTCTTGATTTTTCTAAGTCAGAAAAAAAGTCTGTGTATTTATCCATTCAGTCAAGATTATTTTTAAGTTTGTGGAAAAGTCAACAGAGATTTCGGAATGATTAACAGAAGTCGTGAAGGAAAAAGAAAATAGGATATCTTCTTTAGACTAAGTCATATCAAACCTCTACGGATTTTTCGGAAATACACTAAGTAAAAAAAGGACATAACGTCGCTTTAAAGTGATGAAAATTGTAGTATACCTGCATTTTAGTTGTGATTTACCTCGCACATTGACGTTTCAGAAAATAAAAGAGAAATAATACACAGAACGACTGCTTAAAGTGAAATATCAGCTTTGAAATGCACGGAAACGTTGGAAATCTTCCGAACGTACCATAGACATCAGCAATAGTTTGTCTCCTTGATATATCATGCATAGTGCATATTGCGAAAGATGCATTAGTGGAAATTTCGAGACTTCGTTTGAATGAATTTTACTTGACCGACGAAAATAAAATGAATCACGGTTCTTGGTACAAACAAAAACTTGCGATGGCAAAAAAAAGAAAAGAAAATAAAATGAATCGCTATCTGTTTCAAAATGGGGACTCCTATGCTGCCTTATTTTGCATAACCTATAGTACTGTGTCCATATGCAGGAGTTTTAAAAATATGTTTTGATATTTCCCTTTAAGGGAGTAATTCATCACAGTTCATTTTGGACACTGTATATGTTGACGGGTCAAGTTACTGCGTAAACATGTCGGCTCTCTATCAGCATATACAATACTCACTGTGTAATTTAATGAGAATCACCACGGGGAGATGATGGTATGCATTTATATAAAAAAGGTACACTGCCCACTTATTATTAGTCTCATGAACACACTTTGCACTCTAATATTACGGTGAAATAAACAGTCAAACTTCGTCATTCCATTTAAGGAAACCTTAAGAAAACGTTGACAATAAAAAAAAATTGCAACATTGTTGTTTACATAAACAACATAAACAATAATTATTCATATTCCTCTGATATCAGTGTAACATAAGCATACATCCATACACAGTAAGCATACTTTCATGCATACTCGGGAAGAATCCTCAATTCCTATTGGCCCATTTAATTCAGGTGACCGTGGGTTATCCGCTGATAGACCACCAGGATAAACCACGGTCGATCACCGGCGGATGAATACAAATGAAATCCCAGATCGACAGCGTTTTTTTTTTTTTTTCAGTCTGCTCCATATCTTCCACAAAACAATGGCTAATGAAATCATTAGTAACGGTGAAAAAACGTTTGATTTGAAGTTTTTAGATTTAACATTACCTAGCCCTATGTTCTAAGCCTACTGAAAAGTAAACTGTAAACGTACGTAAATCTATGTAACAACAACACAATGATACTGTAAGTGGTAATTCTTCTGACGGACGGTAATCTTACCTAAATATCAGAATTGTGTCGGGTGAAAGCTTCTTAAGTATATGTTAAGCACCTTTGAACATTTGAGAGCCTACCGGAATTAGCTTTGCTCCTTTGTCGATTCTACGGAGATGTTCACAAACAATTCCCTATGCAGTAAAATCGTAAGAGGGCTGCAAAGCCAGTACTATCTTGAAGGATCTCAGTCGCCGGCTTAATAAACTTATGGACAGAAAACTCCACAGACCACAGCAGAAATAATTAATTAACAACTGTTGATATGTCCAGACTATATATGGTAAAAACACCTCAACAGGACAGGCTTTGACATGTGTAATCACAGATCAGGTATAAAGTGATCTTACCGAAATGTTTTACAGTAAGGTTTTGACGATGTGCAATCCTTTTCTCTTGGTTTCCTTTCAATAATAATGCGGTTATTTAAGAACAAAAAGAACACAATTTATTTCTTTTCCGTCCTTTTTTATCAAAATCTCGTTTGCATGTATGAACAATTGAAAGTTAAAGGTTGTGTGACATGCTTTTAGGAAAGAGCACCCTTTTATCAGAAGTTGCAAAGTAAAACCTTGAGCAAAAACCCCTTTTCAATTTTGTTTATATAGTTAAACGTTTTCAGATATGTCTTTCCAAAGTTTGAGGAAAATAAAAAAACAGATGACGAGAAGTTTTCACAGTGTCAGTATTCCTTTTGCTAATGCCTCTCAATTGCCTCTCAATAACTTAATTGCTTAGTTTCACATTGGTGAGTGATATCGACATTTGTTTTGAAGAAGGAACTACGTGCTTCCAAAATAAAACCCTTTCTAGGCATAGGAAATTTTCAAATGTCCCTGAAACAAAGGTTACATAAAACAGTATTAACATAAGACAAATTTGCATACTGAGCGAATGTTTATATACGATATAGCTGTGAGACACTGTTTGCCTGTAAATTTGTCTATTTTTGAATGATTTTGATGTAATCTGTCGTTGTCTTGATACTTTCAATGCTGAATGCACCTAATACTCCAAAATGTCATTTTCACGTCACACGAATTTTAATCAACTTTGGACCTGTGCATTAACTACAATAACTCTCAGGAGTTAGTGCTATCGCTGGATGCACTCGGGCTGCGCCCTCGCTCATCGTTTGCGTTAACCCTTGATCATGCATTACCCTGCACCAAATACAAGGTCCAGGGTTGATAAACCTTTAAATACATGACTTTAGAAAGAAAAAAAGGATAAGGTATTGGTGGCATACTTTGCATTTTTTTTTTTTGGGGGGGGGGGAGAAAATTCCAGTCAATACTTGTGAAGTTAATAACATGTTAAACTGTTAATTAACAGGTACTTTATGATAAATGCTTTTGGCAATTCATTCCAATGCAGCTGATTCCTGTTAATTGCCTGTTACAAAAGGTAAATAACCTGTTACAACCAGCAAATTACCTATTACCGCAGGTCAATTGCATGTTTCATCCTCTAACTTACAGGTTGCAACAGGTGAATTACCTGAGGTCAGAGGTAAATGAGTTGCAGATGCAAGCTTTTCGTTGTCAAAATTTGACTTTTGACGTATGCACTTGACCTTTGACCTCGGACACATAAAAACATTTTTATATAAAATCATGTAGAAAGGTCATATATATCAAAGCCTTATTTAAGTAGCCTTTATGATGAAGAAATACATCAAAACTATGATTTTCACCAATTTCACTTTGACCTCTGACCTTTGACCTATGACCTTTAGACCGTGAGTCACTCATATACCTTTTTTGACCCTGTTGTGATTTGCGGTCTAGGAGGAGTTGAGGACGCAATCTTTTAAAATTGAAATTTTCTTTTGAGGACACACGCAGACACCACACAGACACAAACACACATCTTCACACAGTTTGACCCGTACCCTAATGAAAACTTAGATGATTCTCATATTTGTTTTGTCGATCCTAAATGGTTTGGGGAAACGAACGTGTTGGTGGCAGTGACAGTCACATGTAGTTCTAACGGTGAAAATGATGAAACATACTTTTAAACACAATATTGCAAGAGAGAGTTATTCTTACCGATTTTGGTTCGGGCCACAGGTCGTTTGAGGTGAAAAGGCGTGTGTGAAAACCTTAAAAAAACTTTTTTAAAACCTTAGATTAAAGACAGTAGAAGCAAGATATTAAAGAA
>CM037833.1:17894917-17934878 GCA_021234535.1 Stichopus chloronotus
AAATAAAAAAAACAAAGCAGAGTTAATAAGATATTACAAAACAGATTATACATGCTACTTGAAAGAAATCATACACAACAGTAACGCGATTGGTCGTATTGTAGGTAACAACGGAATTGCATCATGTGATTGGTTGGTATTGCCATGTGGCATTATTCTAGTTTCGAAGACACCTTATCAGAGACGTGGTCTTCTCACCATCGCTAGTCCAGCCAACGACGAACGAGCTTGTTTTAGACATATATCGTATATACTATGTCGGTCTGTGTCATCGCATTTTTTTTTTTTTGCTGTTTTCCAACTTCATGAAAATTATTTGCCCTCAATCATTCTTGTCGTTAACAATTTTCTTTTTGCTTGCCTAATCAACAATAAAATGGAACTCTCATCAGCAAATCAAGGATCTCTTTCTAGATTTCTTCTCTATGTACACTGTATAGTTTTACTGGCGAACTTTCCTCTGTGTGTATTGTAACTCTAACCGTGGATTCTCCATGTGACATTAATGATATCAGTTCACGCCGCATGGTAAATTAACGACAAAAATAAACAACAACAATGATCTGACCCAAACAAACATATTTTACAATACAATCAAACTTCAAGATTTCTCCTATTCTTTTTTTTTCATCCATGACAAGTGTTGATAAAAAGTTACAAAATACAATGTAAAACTAACATACTTTAACTCTCTCCACTTGTTAACTTTATTTTGTTAATATCAGTAACAAATTTCTACGAAACAAAAATAACAGTCAAACAAATAAGAGGTTATATTAATACTTAAATGCTGGTTAGAAAGATATCATCTAAGAGCTCGTGAAACGAAGTTTAAAAGCTGGCGCAGCAAAGAAAAAACAAAAAATGAGTGTTTTTGTTGCTTTTAATTTTAGTAAGATACAACCAAGTCACGCGACAAGACTAATGAAATTTGATTGTCCAAGCCCTTCACATTGTGGGAGGCAAGGTGCATGACTTTGGCTGTCACCCCCTGCCACCAAATAAGCGATAACGGATAAGGGATACGTGATACTATTTATAAGTCTTGAAATCTAATTTGAAAGACTCGTCCTAGTCTCAAGTGTTTTGCTAAAATCAAATATTTTGTATGTTCCAGTCACTTAAGCTTGGCAGTTTCTTTATTGCGTAAACACTACATGATGTTTATTCTTTTTTTTTAAGTAGTCATGAGTTTATGCAATATAAAATAATAACAACAACATTATTTGTATGTATATATATATATATATATATTTATTTATTTATTACATTGGTTGAAAAATTGCCATTCTTGGGTTAAAGATATCCAACAATGGGTAAACACATTAATCTAATATCAAATAATGGAGACAACATCGCAATAGTAAATACGGAATAAACAATACAAAAAAAAATACAAAGAAAAAGATTGTGAAAAAGCAAAAATACCATCTAATCATCATTGTGATACCTACAGAGAGTGTGATTAAGACGGCTTGTGTCACAAAAAGGGAAGGAATTCTTAGGTAGGTTTTGTCTCATTCCATTTTTTCTTCATTCAAAGCTTTCTGTCGATAGCTCTTCTACTTTAACCTGATAGTGAAGCTGACAAAGTAATACTGGTTAAATGCTCTTCGATGGTTTTAATAACTACAACTGGCAGGCACGTGTAAGTTTCATCTGCCAGTGACGTTGGTAGCACAGTCACCCTAAGAGATTATATTTAGTAATAGGTGATAACCATTTCTCAACACATGCCACAGCGAGAAAGGCTTCGGCCATACACAAAAAGACTTGAGAAAACACAAAAAACAACTAAATATGTTTCTTACCACGTATTAAATAATTTCATACATAATAATAAATTCAACACTCTTGTTACTGTATCAGAATTCAACGTTTTCCAGCTAAAAGACGCTGACACTTGATTCAATGACTTATTGTTAAAGATTCTATGTACAGTAACCGAGAGTGGGGCAGGTGGCGTCCTGTCACTTAAACTAGGTTAATCCTGTTAGAGTGAAAACCACACCGAAAGAGGAAATTAACAGAAGAGTAATAAAAAAGATAATATAAAAATACATGACAAAGACATACTCTTCCAACAAATGTACACTGTGCACAGACCTTCTACTCTTAGAGTCTGGGCAACCCTTAAAATGTATTGGCACGTCTGTATTTAAACTAATTTATCTTAAATTATCAAGTCAGTATTCCAACCATCGATGTTGTGTTTTGTATGTAACTTAACAAGAAATCAGTTACTTTATTCAACTCATCAAGTGATACATCTATCGAATATTTACTTTTTGCGATTTCATATTAATACATTTTCTTCATAACAAGTTACACACCCCTGGAAACTATGCAATTTCTCTTCCTTTCACGTAAGTGTGATGGGAGGTAGCCATAATACACACAAAAAATCGGAGGCAAGCTATCTCTGTGTACCTTCCAAACCGAAGTTGGGTTCAACATCACATCTCAGTAGTGGTGCTGCTTATGTTTACAGGGTCGAATAGGAGATTGGCGTTTCATATAACGCAAACGATAGACAACCAGAAGCACCTTGTTCGGTCTGCTTGGCAACAAGGAGAGCAAAGCGTACTCTTGACTCCAGCAGCTGATGAATACTTTGGAATATTTACGCTAAGTTGCCTGTATACCACATCATGATATAACAAACTAGAAACCATTTCCCAGTACGTTCTCACGCTTACATTTTTCCTCGGATATTTGCCTCTGATATATTAAACAAGTAAATGGTTCACATGGTTAGTGCAATTGACTCCGTTAATTGTAAATAATAATATGGAAAATATGACCATATTGAAATATATAGCAAAGCAGGGGGCATCCGGTGACAACTTCGGATAGAATCATAGTCAATGAGACTTAAAGAACTGCGTGGAAGGGTGCTTTTTCTTTTAGATCGTAAAACAACTGTAAGCTAAAGAAAGAGAGAGGACCTGTCGTTTGGAAGTAGATGAAAGTCTTCGATGTACAGGAGGAGACCGCTAAGATAACATAGTCATCTGCCTTTTGTATTTTTCTCGGCAATTCTATAAGGGTTACACCTAATTTGAAAGTATACGCAATCTGGTAATGTCGTCTGCTACAGGCAGCAGATTAAAATATTTGGTGTCCTAACGTATTGTCAGTGGTCCGGGTTTTTTCTCTTTTGTCGGTCGGTATCACGTATGATATTATAATATACACGTTGTATGTTACAACATGAAAAAGAATTTGGATATGGCTATTTCAGGACGTTTAGGGAAACATCTCATTTAGTTATAAAAAAAAATAGCCTTCTGTCTTTTTAGCTTAGTTCATATCTTCATCCAATAACGGCCCCGGCCTGTTCCGACACACCAGTCAGTGTCTTGATTTTGAAGAGACAACCAGTCGTTTTGGTTTATGAGCCAGTGGCTCTGACTTGAATGTCAGCAATCTTCTCTGCACAAAGCATTGCTTTACGTAATCGATTTCATGGGTTACAATCAGGGGTGAATAACGACTACTCGGATACTCCGTAGAATTGAATATATCACACAAAATCTGTATAGTATCTAAGTCGTACTAATCGATACTTTCAAACTGAAAGCAATTGAAAAAAATTGAAATTACACTGGAAAAAATTCTAACAGGATAGATTTAACTTTGCCTCTCCTTCCAAATGACAGTTGCCTGGAAAGAGCAAGTAATTAATTATGCAACTGTAACATGTGCTTCCTATGTTTAATGCAACATGCAAAATCGGGACAAACAGTTTCAAATTCAAACGTTATGTTTGTGCACAAAATTAGCACTAAGTTTTCAATTCTCTTTCTATGACCCGAAAACTTCCCTTTTCAACCCCCTCCCCTCTTTCATATTTTCCTTGTTTTGTTTCCAACATTTTTATGCGTGAGTGGAACTGAATACGGGCAGGGTACAGAGATTAAAGAAATGCAGCCGTTTGATGTTTCGAATTTCTCTAATGATATGTAAGGGCAAAATACGTTTAACTTCTGATTTTAAGTATCCCTAACTTTAGAAGTTAGAGCGGTTACAGCCTATGTATGGTGTGAAAGTTAGTATTAGTTCTACTAGGCAAGTGAACGTTAAAGCAATATTTACCTGCCAGACTAATATCTACAAGATTGACCTATAATGGCCACCCAGTGCTACGCCAAGGGTGTGCAGCGTTAGGCTTTGCATTTATTTAGATATAGCCTACTTTGAATTTAGGAAGAAAATAAATGTTATCAACACAGTTTCAAATATTACCTATGAAATTCGTAGTAATCATTCTGATTGTAAGAAATGGAGCACTGAAAACCTGGGCAGAAACTAATCGATTGAAAGTTACAAACATACTAAGATGTTTATGTCCACTGGCTCTTTGCTGCGAGTCCTTCCCGGAGAGATCCTTCAGCCCAACTGTATACGTTGCTCAGTTTCAGTTAGCCGCACATATACCGTAAATTTTGTTACTTTCTGTCATACTCGATTTCATTCCGTTACGAACTCATTCCTTGCTGAGTGCAGGAGCACAAGATATTTGTAAGACTTCCCTTGAAGTATCGTTAATCTTGTCAGTAACGTATACCTGTCTAGTGTTTATCTTTCATTTAATCGTGATTTTTGGCATCTTTTTGTCATTTCAACTTTATTATCCAAACTCTGCAGTTACTGCAGTAAATCTTTATTTTGTTGCGATTCCATGTGAAGATGAGTCATAAAGAAAGTTATTTCGTATTCTCACACTGTAACAAACAGTTCGTTTTAAATATTTCATCTTTCATTATGAGGTTCTTAGTGAGAAATATAAATATATAGGAATATATAACATAAAATAAAAATATATAGAATTCTGGGGTCTGCGAGCCACTTGAATATTTCCCTTGTGCTTTGCAATGAATGTGATGAACTTTTATCCGAAAAATTTTAATAAATTGTACGTAGAATTATAATCAAGGAAATATTGCGTCCCATTTTTAAAGCTTTTTTTCATTTATATAGTACTATGTGAAAGAAGCAAATATGTGTTAGCATCAGAGTGAAAGTGAAAGTGGGGGTGGGCGCTGGTTCACTATCTAACGCAACAGCACTACCAAGAAACTGGTGAGAAAACTTTAGGTTATGCCCTGAAGTATACATGTCTTATGCATGTTCTTGTTAGAAGCATTTTCACCTTTTAGGTGAAGTAGCCTTACTTTTGATGTAGTATAGCGACAAGAATGGTTCTTATGACCAAACTAGACCGGTTTCTGCTCTCAAATTTTAGATTAGGAGCGTCATCAGTAGTACGCCTTTCCAAATATTTTACATTTGTGGCTGGGGTGTCTTAGTTCTCTTATTGCATGTGTATAGAGCATTAGAAAGAGTTTATGCTCATAATGCAGCCATCAATGCTTTCAAGAGATCTTCGTGAAAACCTTGGCTATCGAACGATTCATCATTACTATGGAACCTTGATTTAACAAGGAGATCTTTCAGATTTTGTGCTCTTTTAAAAGCAAGAATCGGTTCGTTTAGAAACAACTTGGATAATTCGGGATGACCCGAAATTAAGTGCCAGTGTTTCAAGAGAGCCTTTTTCAGGTGCTGGGTTTTGATATGGGGTGTGTAGATCGCTTTGAAGACCAGTGGTGGAACCTTTTGTTTTGGTTTGGGGGTGAGGTATTGCACACGGTTATAAAAATTGATGCCTATTGTGGCTGTGGCAAATTCCTCTTCCTTGTAATTCCTTGGAAGAGGTTTCTCTTTGAAATTTCTCTTTTTTCGATGAAGTCGGTCTTATTATTGCAGAGACGGGCAAAAACGCAATACCTCGCCTTTGATAAAGCCTTTGAAGGTGGCAAGCGGGTGTGCGGAATTCCTATCCAGATACTGGAAGGTTTCAGTGGATTTGGTGTAGATTTTAGTATCTAGTATCCCGACTGAGTGGAATCTAGGACCTTTAAAGATTCTGAGATCTAGGTATGTGACTTCAGTATTGGAAACTTCTGTGGTGAATTTTAGGAAAGGATGAATTTTATTCATCTCACCAACCAGTCTCTCAAGATCTGTGGGTGTTCCATCGTAGAGTAAAAGAATGTCATCTCTGTAGCGAAGCCATTTTACGATTTTAGGATCAGTCGGAATAATCTGCTTTTCAAGTCTATGCATGACAATGTCACAGATTTCCGGAGAGGCTTGGCTACCCATAGCGCAACCAATCTTTTGGAGATAAAAGTTGTTATTGAACTCAAAACAATTCCTTTTAAGGATAAGTTCAATCAAATTGCGCAGAGACAGAGAAGAAATTTTGTTTATTTCATACATGTCTTTATCCGCCTTTTCAAAGGCCTCTTGACAGCACTCTAGCGCCTCGTCTTGGGGAGTGTTGGTATACATGGCGACAACATCAAGTGTTGCTAGGAGTATCGTTTTTGGTAACGGGGTTGCTTCCAGAACTTTAAGAATGTGATTGGTATCTTTCACATAAGTATCTTGTTTTAGTACAATGGGAAGCAAAAAATAATCCACAAATTCAGAGATTTTCTCCGTGGGAGATCCGTTGCCACTGATTATAGGTCGACCAGCAAATTTTGAGTTAGCTGGGGGTGCCTTATGAATTTTTGGCAGAACGTATATGACTGGTGTACGGATCTTGTGGTTGTATGGTGACAGGTACTCCATTGTTGCCAAGTCTATCTCTTTTTGAGAGAGCATGTCTAAAAGTAGTTCCTGGACTAGACCTTTGGTTTCAAACGTAATGTCATTTTCCAACTTTTCATAGTGATGACTTGAGAGTTGCCTTTCAATTTCGGCTTGGTAGTCATCATGACCAAGGATGGCACTGCCTCTCCCTTTATCAAAGGGTTTAATAACAATCGAGCGGTCGTTCTTTAAGGCATTTAGTGCGAACAGCTCCGATTTGTTAGTGTTGCCTTTTACGTTTTGAATTGGAACACTAGCTATTTCTGCTCGTGTTGCCTCTAGGTAGTCCTCAAGGTTTTTACTAAAGGTCATGTGAGGTGACCAATTAGACGGAAGATGGAACTTGCTGCAGCCCTTTTGCTTTTTGTTTTGCATAAGGAAGCGAATTCTCATTTTTCTCTTTGGGTCTTTAAATGACTTGAGAAGGTCGCTTCGTTTAGGCTTAGCAGGTGTAGGGATATACTTTAATCCTTTACCCAATGCAATTATCTCTATGTTTGACATTTGTCTGTCTGAGAGATTAATTACGAAGTTTTTAAAGTTTTCTGCTTCTTTACGAAGTCTCAGGGTTTTAGAAAGACCAAAATTGGTTTTATGTAACCTATGTGTATCAATATATTTTTGTTTGCTTTTGTTAGCTTTACATGATCGGACAAACTTTCGATTCATCATGCCTCTCTTTTATTTTTAATGCATATGTGATTTACTTTAAATTACCCCTGCATTTGCCGAATATTTGTGCACAACGAAAGGTACAAAGATACGGTTTATACTCAAATTAAATAGATTAATCACTGGACTTAACTCGGTCCCTTGTGTCACAGCAGGGAGGTGTTATTACCACCTCCCTGGTCACAGCATAACCTCCTTATCCTCCTGTTAGTAATTGTTTTTTTTTTCTTTTTCACATTGGAGCAAAAGGCCGCAACCAAAGATGCTTACATTTGCTGCATAAACTGCACTTAAGACGTGATTGAAGCGAATAGGAAACTGGAATCTTTTCATGTGACTCGACTCTGAACAGGAAGCTGCTTTGAATAACAAATTAGTGACACTCGAGATATAATCTTTGAGGTACATAATATATTGGCCTGCGTAGTACGTAATGACTAATTAGTAGTCTTTTTGTTTATATTGGGGTGATATTTCTGACGCACAGAGCAAGCGTCAACATTAGACGACAATAGACTACGGATTTCCGTTGTACAGATTCGATCCTTGATAGGAATAAAGGCGTGAGACTAGGGAGGAAGAGTCCAATGACTTCCTTACCTGGCCACTAGACTCGATGTAAACAACATCGGCCCGCAGGACATAACATGTACTTCAGGCTCACTAAAATCCAAAACATCTGTTCCTTGTGATATTACATGTATCAGAAAGATCCGTGGTTTGCATCCAACAAATGGTTTTTGGCCCGTGACAGCTAAGATTCAATAATGCCCGCTATCACGACACTCCTATGAAGAGTGCCAGAACTTTATCAAATTAATTTATAATAACAAATATGCAGTAAATTTCAATAAAACAATAACTTTTTAAAGCTATTTAGATGTTAGGATAACTTTGTATCGACCGCGTATAGTTTTGCTTTATTATATACGACACTGTTCCGCAGCTGACTTACCTAGCACAGCAACGTTATAGCCTAAGTGCCTAAGGTTATTGCAATGTTAGAAATAAAGTTTGGAGATAACGTATGTCGGCCTTCGTAATTTTGTCAACTTTTTCACAAAGCAGCTTGATATGTTCTGTACATCAATATTTGCTAAAATTTGTTTCTCAGGATTTCTCTGCTTTTATGAGGAAAAGTTTTCAGTATTGCAGAAATCTAAGCTGAAAGCGATTCGAAGTCACTTTGCAGAAAAATTGCGTTTGAAGGCCTGAGTTATATTTTCCCAATTAATATTGAACGTAGGATAGGCAGAGCGTAGAATCTTGCCCAAACATTTTATCATTTCTTTTACTATAAATTAAAAAAATATAGAGCGTGCATTAGACAAAAGGCCAAGTTTAACAACATAAATGATTTTACTTCAACTTTCTCTAAGGATTCAAGGTGGAGGGGTGACTTTGGATACATGTTTGAGTAGATCAATTTATTACATATTTTTTGAAGTTAAAATTTTAGAAAAGCACATGTTCGCGTGGAATGTACCCGCTCTAGTACCGATATCCGCTCTGCAGCCGGTATCATTGCCGGTGTCGGATCTACCGCTACGGCCCAACCCTAGCTGATAGCATTTTAACTCAGAGGAAACCTTGTTATAGTATCAGACCTTCGGTTATTTCAAACTCCAAGGTGAAAAAAAAGTATGCCCTACGTTAATCTTTGCAAATTTACAAGAACAAGTTAAGTAGTTGTGGAATGCGGAATTGCCTTTAGGAAAGAAAATTACTGGTACAAGAGGGTATGGTTGTGTTTGAGGACGATTACGGCAGATACTTTTTATTATTATGGAAGAGGTGTACTGTTTATGCTTCTTCCTTGAACAGGGAAGTATTATAACCAGATGATTGTAAACCAGTAAGTAAACCAGGTCTTAAGGTATCTGTTGTTGCAATAATAAATCAATATTTCACTACGGAAAGAATTTGTAAGACATGTAATAATGCCACTTCAACTATGTTGTGTATTATGTTGTTTTTTATGTTGACAACAAACCATTTTTTACAGAAACCGTCATGAAAAAGGAGAAGCAAAAAAGGGGCATGGTTCCCCAATATTTTTCCAGTATTTGGAGAGACAGGGAGTGACACATCCCATTGTCCTCACAAAAATATCCAAATCAAGTATTGTGGGGCAGTTACGCAATAGTTAAACAGTAATGTGATTATTCGTGGACAAATATAGCTGTCACCAACAAAGAGAGAAAAACAGGGCGGAGGATATTACTTTCACTGAATGGGTAAATACTATTATTTTTATCTTTCACTGAAATATTTATTTCGTAGCGATGCATACTATAATCATTATATGACCTAGTAAACATGCACATTACATTAAACTTCTACTGATTTAAATTTCATTACCCTGATTCTGTATTAGCTTTCATTCAATCAAGATTTTCATACGTTTATGTACATCGTAATATGACATCAAATATGATTAAATTAACAAAGCATTAAACTAACAATACCTAACATTGAAACATTAGGCAAGAGTAAGGATAGAAATGCAAGTACGGCGGTTCTTTCAAAATGAGATTACTATTGTCCCAGCGTTACCTTTTAAATAATGTCCAAACATGCTACAATGAACAAATACATACTAAGGTACTGTAATCGGGTACATTAACGTCACTTCACCTCCACTCCCAAGGCAAGGTACTTGCAAGCACTGCACTGACGTAAAAGTACAACAAACATGGAATCACTTGTTCCCAAGCGCAAAAGTTGCACATTTTTTAGATATTTGATGCAATATTAGGCTTAATATCCGTCTGAACCGTTCACGAACGAGAGAAAAGATTGCGCAATATTTCATATCAACAACCAATGGCAGATCAGCTCACATACCACATGACCTACGTCAAGAAAGCAAATTCTTAACACTTCGATAATATGCTCGTGTACCCGCGATTTCATGGGTAGTATTAGAGCGAGTTGAGTCATTCGTTACCGATGAGTACGGATCAAAATAGGTGTTGTATGCACGTTTCCTCAAGGAAAGGAGGACTTGCGCCCTTTTCCCACGTTAGCTGGGAAAAGTTCAAACATTTTGCTTTTACTTGGAATGAGCCTGAAGGTAGAGCGGCCGAAACTGTCAGAAATATGATACACCAAATGTCACTTTCTCCAGACATTTCGCTCAACCGGTATCTCGAGTTGCACATCGTTAGTTCGTACTCCGGCTATCACAGAGAATGTTATTCGAAGTTCACCAAAAAGAACAGGATCCAGAGAGCAGAGAAACGAAAGACAGATTATTTGCAGAAAGGTAATTTGACATTCCTTGCTATGCCCAAATGAGAGATTCAAAATAACTTAAAGGTAGGCTGTGCAGGAGACTACAAATGTTTAGGTCTACGCCCTACACCTAGGCTTAAGCTACAGCAAAGTTTCAGCTTCGTCTAAAGTGCATCCATTGTTCAAGTCGTTGAGGTAAGCCTGACAATAATTATTACAGTACATGATTTGAATACTGAGCACTGTCCAAAATTACACAATGATACAATGGAGAGATTATAGTGAGAGTGTTCTTCGCCTCATTCAGAACTTACATGATTATGAGAAATCAATGGAAATGTTATACGGTGGGTTTAAGTTACATTCAGGCCTAGGCTAGAACTACACAACGAATATGCCATATACCAGTTCTCTAAAAACGTTATTTTTTAGACGTGAATGAGCTTGGTCATGACAGGCATACAATACATCAACTGCGCTGAATTCTGGCCAAGCCTTAGCATGCAAGTTGCAATATGTTACAGGCAACTTACAGGGACCCACAGTCAGTTCAGAAGCATTTTATAAGGAATTTATGCTCGGAGTGTATTCACACTATCTCTACCCACACACACGACCCCGATGACGGCCCTCGGTAAAAAAGTTAAAATTTTAGACTGCAACACTTCAAAGTGCCGACGTGGTTTCACATTTAAATACGTCATGGAACATGAATACTGTAATGCCTTTGGTAGAAAAGCTTCTTAAATATCACTTTTTCAACCACACTCATACTGTCCATGATTCTATTTATAAATGGGCAGTAGAGATCAAGACACATCTTATTACTTATTACACCAGTTGCTGATTACAGAGAGGGCTTGTTACCATAATAACAAGTTTCTTGCTGCTGTATCTTAGATAAAAAGGAATTCACCCTCTTTCTCTCCCTGACCATTGGTTTTAGATTATGTCACATTGCCAGCTTCTGAATTTTTGTGTCAGTCAGATTAATGAAACATGCTCAGAAAAGTTCCAGTGCCAAGTTCTCCTAGAATGCAGCCCATGCAATTATACACACCAGCTGTAATACTATAGTTTTCATATACACCACTGTAAATAGGTATTGCAAAATTGTTACAAAGTTTCACTTTTATTTTGATGCTAGTGTGTGGTAAACATGAACTGTTTGAAACTTTGAAGTCTTGTATGCAAGTTAGATTGAAGAATGAACGTTGGTATTTTTTTTTTTTTTTTTATAATTGCAGCTGCAAAGCGGAGACCTCTCCAGAGAAAAAGAGTGACAGAATGTGAAACAGGCAAGGAACCAGCAAGTAAGAAGGTTCGAACATCATGGTCAGGTAAAGGATATGACATGAAACAGCCATTAAGAAGTAGCCATGTTCGTCCCATCATATGCATCATATGCAAGGAAGACAAATTTATAGTGGAAGGTTATAGCAGAAAGAGGAAGAAAGAAAAACTTATTCAGTGTGAGACAACAACAGCAGGGCTTTTGTTAAAAGCTGCAACTGAGAGGAATGATGAAATGCTTCTGTTGGACATCTGGGATAAAGATCTTGTTGCCATTGAAGTGAGATACCACCTGTCCTGCTATCAGAATTACACCAAATTTTTGAGGATAGGAAAAAATAGTAACATTGTAGAAGAGAATATTGCCGAGGAAGTATTGACTTTGGAGAGATTTAAAAAAATGTCCCAATGCACCAATGAAAGCTTGCATCTTGTTATTTAACATACATGTGAAGAATTTTGAATATGGAGAATTTTAGCATATTTAAAACTGTGAGCGTTCACTGGACTAAAATTCTTCCTTATCTTTCCCACTGTGTTTTGTGCATATGGTAAGTGAAGTATTTCATAGTAATTATTTTTCATCAATTGCAATGTCATGCATGCTTTGAATGATACTAAAATTGAGGATGGAACTGTCAAGTAGAAACCATTAGCATATAGCTACATTTACAGATGAAAAACCACATCTTATAACACTTTTGTCTTCTCAGATTTGAAGAGGGGCAAAAATTTTTCTCAAACAATGGGACTCCTGGATACCATCATCTTTTCACGGATTAAGGCAGGTTTTGAGAGGGATATAATACATTCAAAGTAAGTATCTATTCTGTAAGCAGACTCTCAAAACTATATTTCCAAATAGAAATCATATCTTATAATTTTTCTTCATTCCATATCTTTTCAGATTTGAAGAGGAGGAGCATTTCTCTCAAACAGTGGATCCACCAGGATGCCATCATCTTGTCATGTATTGAGGAAGATTAGAGGAGTGCATTTGATTCAAAGTAAGTGTATGTTCTGTAAGTAGACTCTCAAGACTACACTTGCAAGTAAAAATAATATCTAATAACATTTTCATTCCATATCTTTTCTGATTTGAAGAGGAGCAGCATTTCTCTCAAACAGTCGAGACACCGGGATGCCATCATCTTGGCATGTGTTGAAACAGATTATTTTTTAGAGAGATGTATTATATTCAAAGTAAATAGATATGATGTAAGCCGACTCTCAAGAAATAGTGCATTGCATAATGCATTTTAAGGCAGGAGTTAGGAGAAGAGGAGGATGGGGGTGGTGGAGAGGCTGAAATGCCATAGTAATGTACCACCAATTCTTAGTTGCAAGATGCAAGAACCTTGGAATTAGTTATGTTGTAGTGACAGATTTTGGGTGCCAAGTGGAGGGAGTAACTTCAGAGTAACCTGTTGCTAAGGACATTGCAGACCATAGCAACTGAAATTACACCTGTCTCGTTTCCTCAAGTTTGGTGATTTCTCTTTTTAAAGTTATTAACATGTGTCATTGTCATCTAAAAAAGCCTATTTAAACAATTTGTAGTTTTCATTTTGTGTTTTTAGTTTGCTTTACTACCATTGCTAGGGAAAATTGTCCTTAGGAACCAAAATATCATATTTTGCCTAAATACCTACAAATGTGCAACTTTTGAACTGGGAACATATATATTATGTGTTATTGTCATCTAGGAAAGCCTATTTAAACAATCTGAAGTTCTCATTTTGTGTTTTTAGTTTGCTTTACTACCATTGCTAGGGAAAATTGTCCTTAGGAACCAAAATATCATGTTTCCCTGAATACTCACAAATGTGCAACTTTTGAAACTGGGAACATGTATATTATGTGTCATTGTCATCTAGGAAAGCCTATTTAAACAATCTGAAGTTTTCATTTTGTGTTTTTAGTTTGCTTTACTACTGTTGCCAGGGAAAATTGTCCTTAGCAACCAAAATATCATATTTTCCCTAAATACTCATAAATGTGCAACTTTTGAAACTGGGAACATGTATATTATGTTTCAGGACATCATTTTTAATGTATCTATGTAACTTTTAAGTACTTCTCAATGGGGGGGGGGGGGGGACTACGGAAGTCAAGAAATAAAGCACTTCTAGACCATCGGCCCACCACCTATTTAGCCTAAAATACGACGTAGACTGCAAAGTGTCCAATTTCCAATAGTAGCATTTTTGTTTAGATTTTAGTGTTTTGACGTTGCTCAGAATAAAGTCGGCATATACCGTCGTTTGAGCATTTTGATGAATACATAAACACCTTAGCACTATCCAATCTATGTGTTATATCTATTGTAGCTACTGTAATAATTGAAAAAAAAGCTAAAAGGAAAGTGCGCGGTTAAAATAAATTGGTGGGAAAGGTAAAATGGGTGACGTTTATGTCTTTCGGTTGGTCATGAGGGACCATTGTATTATTTGGACTAATTTGGATAAAATTAGTTATGCAACCGAAACTTGACTGGCATCTCAATTAGAAAAAACATGTTTGTATTATTGTTCAGTGATTTTATTTGGATCACTGGTCAAGTAAGCCGTTTGTCTTAAGAACTTGAAAGTGGGTGCTTGATTCTTATGAATAAAGCGATAATATTAACATCGCAATGATCTACAAATACCTTTGTGTCACTGGATTAAACCAAAATCAAATGTTTTTTTTAACGTGCCAAATGATTGTTAATCTTATGTCAGTTTTTCTTTTTCAAAGGTCACAAGTAGTTGAAAACTGATACATTTTAACTTTGCCTTGTTCATATTTAGCCTATTTGTAGTAACCTTAAAAAAAATGTCAGATATTGATGAAAATGAAACGAAAATCCATGAACCACACTAGTCGCCATCTAACTACAACCATTTCATTCTATAGTTGCAATGAATATTCATACATGTAGTTAGTCATAACAAAATATGCTGAGAGGAATATTAGGATTTTCATTTTTGTGAAGTCTGTTTGCACTCCAGAGGTGTTCTAAGGTACTCTTGGTCTTTTGTTTTTGAACCACAGGAATAGATTGTATTGTTATAAATTGTTGTTTTGTTGATCCCATCTTTTGTAGGGTATGGTTGATTCTTTTTCCTCACTCATATCGTGTAACTTTATTTATCCCACCGTCACCCACTCCAGGTACGTTTTACACGATACCTAAGTTACATAAAAAGTCGAAACTTATTCAAAATAAGTTATCGCTTACAAATGCTCCTAATGATATCGCTAATCTAAGCCCAAGTAAATTTTACAACTTAGCTAAATCATTAAATGTTTTCCCTCCTGGTAGACCTATCGTTTCATGTATTGGTACACTCATTGAACACTTAAGTGGGTTTGTTGACAGTATCCTTAACCCCTTATTACCAACACTGAAGAGCTACATCCAAGATATTACACATTTTCTCAGAATACTGAATGACATTACGTCCCTTCCATCTGATTGCTATCTTGTCACTATGGACGTTAGTGCCCTTTATACTAATATTCCACATAGAGATGGCACATTATCTTGCAAGTCAATCCTCTCCTCGAATGGGTATTCTCAAGCGTACATAAATGACTTTTGTTCCATTATTGAGTTTATCCTTACTCATAATCATTTTGAATTTAACGGGCAACATTATCTTCAAATATGTGGAACTGCAATGGGCACCAGAATGGCTCCCAGTTATGCAGTTCTTTTCATGGCCGATGTTGAAGATAGGGTGCTGGCTGGGTACCCTATACAACCGTTACATTACTACAGATATATTGATGATATCTTTTTCATTTGGCCTCACGGCAAACCTGCTTTACATTCCTTTATATCTTATTGTAATTCTTTTCACCATTCCATCAAATTCACTTTTGACTGTTCTGACAAGGAAATTCCTTTTCTTGACGTACTGGTTAAGTTACACAATGGAACCCTATCAACTACTCTTTATTGCAAACCTACTGACACACATGGTTTCCTTGATTTTAGCAGTTCCCACCATATTAGTTTAAAAAGATCAATCGTATACTCCCAATGTATTAGGATTAAACGCATCTGCTCTACGGAGAATGAATATGATAAGCATGTCAGCAATCTGACAGAATTCTTACTTGATTGTGACTACCCCTCTACATGTTATCAGGGAGGGGATAAACAAAGCTTCCATTCACCGTAGGAACGAACTACTGTCCTACAAGCCCAAAGTAAAAAACTGTCGAATTCCTCTTGTCTTTGATTATTCATCTAAAGCCGAGGGTCTACACCAATGTATTCGTTCGGATTTCAGTATCCTTCAATCAGATCACTCAATCTCAGATCTTTTTAATGATCCTCCTTTCACTGCTAGACGACAGCCACCTAACCTAAAGTCCCTTCTTACATCCTCCATTCTTCCCACCACTAGAAACACAGGTAACAAAAAGTGTGGCAAACCCAGATGTCAAGTTGGTCGTTTCATTGTCACTGATGAACTTTCACCCCTCCTGGCACTACATATAACATTCGGCCCCCTCCCTTTGATTGTGATACTCCTAATGTAGTCTTCTTATTATGCTGCAACATATGTAATAAAGGTTACTATGTTGGCCAGACAGGCAATAAATTTAGACTAAGGTTTAATAATCACAAAAAAAAAAACAATACAGGATGGGTCTTTGGGCTACCCTGTACCCAAGCATTACAGCGGCGAACATAATCATTCACTTTTCAACTTGAAATGCATTTTACTAGGTAACGGCTACTCTTCGGTGACAAAAAGGTTAAAAGCGGAGAGTAAGTGGATAATTAAATTATCCACTCATTCCAATGGTCTAAATAAAGACCTTGGGTTGTTAAGTGATTTTCCCTCTGTTTGGAGTGGGGCGGGGCGGGGTGATAATGATAAGTAACACACACTAAATTGGGACGCGTAACACACTGATTGTATATTGTTGCGTTGTTAGAGCGCGGGCTGCACATGGGCGTGTGCAGTCTGTTGTTTTTGAAAATTGTTTTCAATATTAGTTTGTGCTGAAGAAGGACACAGGCGTGTCCGAAATATACACCTATTCTTGTTAATTTTTTTGTGCTTCAAAATTGTCATATTTGTTAACATATTTATATTTATATCAAATGGAGCATACGTGGATTTTCACATATTATATATATATATATATATATATATATATATATATATATATATATATATATATATATATATATATACTTCTTCCTTATTAATTACATCAGTTGATGGTACTCCAGGAGGAGGAGTTTGATCCTCTACACTCTAAAATTTCAAAAATGAAATTTAGACCATAATTAAAACAACATTGTCAATAGCAACAGTTATTTTTGAGGGTTCCAAAAGCGTGATTTCTTATCGTTTTATTGTGTGAAAGCAATTTTAGTCTCATTTTTACATTAAATCTACACCATTACAGAAGCAATCTCAATTTTTAAATGTAATATCCTGAAGAAATGTATGAACTAATTTGATTGTCTTCTGCATTTTAGAGATCACGATTAAAGTTAACAGAGATGGACATAACCAAAAAGAGAAGTCTTTAAAGGGAAATAGGGCGTTTAGAATATACCAACATGGCATACACAGAAAATGGCTTTAATCAGTGTTAAACCATTCAGTCTGATCAATAAACATCTGCAAAATTGTCATCTCTTCAAAACATTATGCATGTGATGAGTAATGGAAAATGCATCATTTGAACTTTGAAAAGTTTCGGTAAAGAAATTATTGTTGAGCAACAAATAACTGAATTTCTATCTGAGAGAAACTTATATTTTGAAAAGAAGGCTACTGTCCATGCGTATTTTGAAAAAAATCTATCCTTCTATGTCCACAAACATTGGTTTTAAAAATATGATTGTTTCCTGTGAAACAAACGCCTTATTTCCCTTTACGAAATATGCCATAAAAAAATCATAGAGATCATCTTTAAGCATAGTTTAGAGTTTGTTTAATTATAAACATAGAGTATCATGTGGTAAACCTATGAAAAACAAACATTCAAACCTCTCTCTAAATACTTTCATTAGCTGATGGTACTCCAGGAGGAGGAGTTTGATCCCCTGAACTCTAAAATTTTCCAAAATGAAATTAGACAATAATTACAATAACCTTAACAATGACAACAGTACTTTTGGGGGATTACAAAAGCGTTTTTCCTCATCGTTTTATCGTAGAAAGTAACGAAATTAAGTTTATTCTCATTTTCACATCATATACACTTTTTCAGAAACACTCTCCATTTAACAATGTAATTTCTTGAGAAAATGTATGAATTTGTTTGATTTTTTTTGAAATTTTTTAGACACAAATCAAAGTTTACATGGGAAGGACAAACAAACTCTGTAAGCTATGCTTAAAGCTGATCTCTATGATTTTTTAATGGCATATTTCTTAAAGACTTTTTTCTTTTGTTTTTTCCATTTCATGTGAACTTTAATTGTGATCTCTAAAATGCAGAAGACAATAAAATTAAGTCATTTAAAAATTGAGATTGCTTCTGTAATGGTGTGGGTTTGGTGTAGAAATGAGACTAAAATTGCTGTCGTACAATAAAACCATAAGAAATCACGCTTCTGGAACCCTCAAAAAAGTACTATTGTTTTGTTCATGTTGTTGTAAGTATGGTCTAAATATAATTTTTCTTCAAACTCCTCCTCCTGGAGTACCATCAACTGATGTAAGTAATTAGGGAGAGGTTTGAATGTTACAACAACCTTAACAATGACAACAGTACTTTTGGGGAATTACAAAAGCGTTTTTCCTTATCGTTTAATCGTAGAAAGTAATCGACATTTTTGAGATACAAATTAAAGTTTACATGGGAAAGACATCAAAAGAAAATACATCAAGCATTATACTATTAAAAGAAAACCATTGAGATCAGTTTTCAGCATAGTTTACAAAGTTTGTTGGATTCCAAGCAAAGAGTATTATTTGGTAGACCTATGAAGATAAACGCTCTAACATCTTCAGGAGTTTGATCCTCTACACTCTAAAAATTAAAAAAATGAAATTCAGACCATAAATACAACAACATTAACAATAACAACAATAGAAAGTAACGAAAGTAATTTTATTTTCATTTTCACATAATATACACCTTTTCAGAAACACTCTCCATTTAACAATGTAATTTTGTTAGAAAATGTATGATTTTATTTGATTTATTTGACATTTTTGAGATGCAACTTAAAGTTTTCATCCGAAGGACAACAAAAGAAAATTCATGAAGCAATATACCATTAAAAGAAAACCATTGAGATCAGTTTTCAACATGGTTTCCGCAGGTTGTTGGATTCCAAACAAAGAGTTTATTGAGTAAACCTATAAAGACAAACACTCAAACCTCTTCCTAATTACGTACATCAGTTGAAGGTTGTCCAGGAGGGGGAGTTTGATCCACTGAACTCTAAAAATTTCCAAAATGAAATTAGACAATAATAACAACATCGTTAACAATGACAACAGTACTTTTGGGGGACTACAAACAGTTTTTCCTTATCGGTTTATTGAAGAAAGTAATGAAAGTAATTTTATTCTCATTTTCACATAATGTACACCTTTTCAGAAACACTCTCCATTTAGCAATGTAATTTCTTGAGAAAATGTATGGATTTATTTGATTTTTTTTTCAACATTTTTGAGATACAAATTAAAGTTTACATGGGAAGAACATCAAACGAAAATACATCAAGCAATATACTATTTAAAGAAAACCATTGAGATCAGTTTTCAGCATAGTTTACAGAGTTTGTTGAATTCCAAACAAAGAGTATTATTTGGTAGACCTATAAAGAAAAACATTCACTTCTCTTCCAAGTTACTTACATCAGTTGATGGTACTCCAGGAGGAGGAGTTTTATCCTTTTAATTTAAAAAATGAAATTTAGACCATACTTACAACACCATTAACAATAGCAACATTACTTTTTTGAAGGTTCCAAAACCTTGATTTCTTATCTTTTTATGGTACGAGAGCAATTTTAGTCTCATTTCTACATTAAATCCACACCATTAAAGAAGCAATCTCAATTTTAAAATGAATTATTTGATTGTCTTCTGCGTTTTAGAGATCACAATTAAAGTTAACATGAAATTGACAAAACCAAAAAGAGAAGTCTTTCAGAAATAAGCCATAAAAAAATCATAGAGATCAGTTTTAAGCATAGTTTACAGAGGTTGTTTAATTATAAACATAGAGTATCATCTGGTAAACCTATGAGGAACAAATATTCAAACCTCTTCCTAATTACTTACATCAGCTGATGGTACTCCAGGAGGAGGAGTTTGATCCCCCTGAACTCTAAAAATTTCCAAAATGAAGCTAGACAATAATTACAACAACCTTAACAATGACAACAGTACTTTTGGGGATTGCAAAAGCGTTTTTGCTTATCGCTTCATCGTAGAAAGTAACAAAAGTAATTTTATTCTCATTTTCACATAATATAGACCCTTTCAGAAACACTTTTCATTTAACAATGTAATTTCTTGAGAAAATGTATGAATTTATTTGATTTATTTCGACATTTTTGAGATACAAATTGAAGTTTACATGAAAAGGACAACAAAAGAAAGGCTATCCAGCAATATACCATTATAAGAATATTAAAGATATCAGTTTTAAGCATAGTTTACAGAGTTTTTTAATTCCAAACATAGAGTATCATCTGGTAAAACTGTAAAGGATAAAAACCCTTTGTTACTTACATCAGCTGATGTTACTCTAAGAGGAGAAGGAGGTTGATCGGCTAAACTCTAAAAATTTCGAAAATGAAATATAGAAAATAACTTCAACAGCATTAACAATAACAACAGAACTTTTTTAGGGTTCCAGAAATGTGCATTTTTATCGTTTTACCCTCTTAGAGTAGCTTGTGACTCATTTTCACTTTTAATATACATCATGTAATTTTACAAGGAAATGTATGAATTGTTTTATTTTTTTTCCGATATTTTTGAGATACAAATTAAAGTTTACATAAAAAGGACAACAAAAGAAACGCTATCAAACAATATACCATTAAAAGAATATCATAGATATCAGTTCCAAGCATAGTTTACAAAGTTTGTTTAATTCCAAACATATAGTATCATCTGGTGAAAATGTAAAAAATAAACATTCAAACCTCTTACTAATTACTTACATCAGTTGATGATAATCTAGGAGGAGGACGTTGATCGTCTGAGGTCTAAAAATGTCCAAAATGAAATATTTGGTATCATTAATGATTACAACGAAAGTAACAAGAACAACATCTTATTTTTATCTCATCGCCCTATGGGGGCTAGATGAGATATTGTAGTCACTGGGCTAGTGGAGCTATATATTGTACTGTCCACCTATGGGAGGATGGTTGCCATAGAAACGCTTTGAATGGATGAGTAGCGACACCCCAGGGGTACCCCATGGTAGAGTGACCATGGGTACAGGAGGGTCCTGTTGGGTGGTAGAAATTAAAACGTGTCCGTGCCAATGTGTGTGTGTGCGTGTGTGTGTGTGCGTCCGGACCTGTCCAAATTGTGGTTTTTCCAGAATAGTTTGAAAAGCATATGAGCGATTAAGATGAAACTTGGTAAGGTTGTGCACGATGCCAATACGTACAGGATGTATAAGTTGTATGGTAAATCGAGTCAAATTTGCTGATTTTTTTTTTTTTAAAAGTATATTTTGCCCCAAAATTGCTATTCCCAGCATATCTTGAGAAGTATTTGAGCATTTAATGCAAAATTTTGTAAAAACTTACCTGAGAATGAAAAAATTCAAGGTATATCACTTTTGTAGTAAAATGAGTGAAATTTGCTGATTTTTGAGAAAAAAAAATGCCCCAAAATTTATATTTCCAGCATATCTTGAGAACTATTAGATAAATTAACTTACAGTTTTGTAATTACTTACCTGAGAACACATTGTTCAACATAATATTACTGTAGTGTGAAATCGAGTCAAAGTGCTGATTTTTGAGGAAAAAAATTGCCCCAAAAGTGCTATGTTCAGCATATCTTGAGAAGTATTTAAGCATTCAATGCAAAATTTTGCAAAAACTTACATGAGCCTGAAATATTCAAAGATATGTCACTTTTGTAGTAAAGACAGTGAAATTTGCTGATTTTTAAGAAAAAAAAGGCCAATTTTGCCCCCAAATTTGTATTTCCAGCATATCTTGAGAACAATCAAACGAATTAACTTAAAGTTTTGTAAGTACTGAGCAATAAACTATTACAAATTCCCATGAGCAGGCCCTATATTGAAATCAATGTGCATGTTGGCGATGAGATACGCAACTCCGTGGATTGCCTTATTGTTTTTGTTTTTTTTTTAGTCGCTTCTTTTGGAAACTGGGAGAATTGGGAACTGCCTCCTTCCAATTCATTAACAAATTGTTTTGAAACTTAAGTGTTGAAAATGTTGAAACATAATTTTCAAATGGTAAGATTGAATCTAACCGTTCTGTCTTACAAATTGCATGCATAAGTGGAACCGGTGACAACTGTGTGCAAAGTAGCCCCTTCTTCGAATAATAACTTTTAATTTCATAGCAACATAGCAAAATTGCAAATTATGATTCCCTGGTAACTGGGTATAGCGTTTCATTCTTGTTGAAACATCTTTCAACAAGTGGGCAGAGTGGGCAGAAAGATACTTCGTTCTCACGTTTATTTTCTTTTTATTCATTTTTACCTTTTTGCCACTTTGCCACTCGGGGTTTCTTTCTTATCACCTACGCTAGCGTAGGCCTAATTTTTCCTGTAGGGGAGGGGAGGTGGGAGGGGGGGAACTGCAGAGCCTGATCGCCTTTTTAACTTAAACACTGCTGACTTTTCCGATAATTTGAAATTTTTTGGTGTATCGATGTGGACTGGAACGTGCCACAATCTTTTTGTTCAACATGAGCGTGAAGAAGACTTTCGACGATTTTTAAACTTCGAGTCCCTACTCGGCTGGAAATTCTCTATTCTAAAATACAACGTTTGAGACGTTAACTCTTGAATACATTTGAAACATTAAGTATTTATAAAATCAGTCACGGTTTCTAGGAAAATATGACCTTGCCATACAAATTTAACATTTGTTAACTTCATAACGTCATAAAACCCAAGCACATGTGTTTAAGTCACCGTCACTCAATGTAAAGTGGGTGCGAGGAGGGAGACTGCTGGGGTAATGTTCTTCATTTAATTTCCAGCTTATTTGAAAAAAAAAAGATCAACAAGTTCACAAGCAACGAGTGTATAACCTTTGAGGCTTAAGTGGACAAGTGCCTGCTTGTTTTGTACATTTGTACACTGACATGCCCAGATTCTTTTTCATTAAAGGATCCAAACATGATTTATCCACGACGCATGCAGCCTAAAGAAAAAAAAAACACTAGTCCGGGGTGTAAGGGACACAAAAAAATTTTATGCTGTACAATCCGAACAAATGACCGGAAATGACATTTAACAAGAGTTCTAAGCTACATTTTTTTAATGTAAAAAAGACCCCATTCGTTCAATTTCTCAATTAATGACAGAACATCAATCTGTATAAGATGGTGTTACATATCACATGGGTTAACAAGCGAGAAAACAGACATTTCCAGGAAATTGGGACTTAGGTTACAGAAAGCCGAAAAGAGTGCCAAGACTAGCGCCATCTCTAGTATTTAAGAAAAAACAATGCAAAATGCCACCTATATCGAAGGGGATGTGGCGTAACAAGTAAATATTAAGTAAGTATCATGCGTTCAGTATTTTGTGGATGCGTGGAAAACTGATCTCCTTGAACTGACATTTCTTTGCAGTTTACACTCAAATCTTCGACGTATAGTGGTAACTTGAAATGATCAAACAAAGTTCCCCCTCCAATCTCCGCCCAACAAAGACAGAAAATCGGGTTTCTCTGTCGCTTGGTCATGTAGCTTACATATTATATCGTCTCACCCCAAATTTTCTTTTTGTTCAGAAGTGTATGAATACATGTTTACCCTCCCACCGCGTGGTACACACTGGCCTGCTCTGTAGCATTTCTTTATTTTTCTGTGAACATTACATACCAAAAACATCTGCGAAAATTTTCCGATTGTTTCATTTAAGTTCAAAGGCCTAGCCTGAGGAAAAGAAGTAATGAGTTCTACTGAGAGTACTTAATTTCGTCGGTATCCATAAATTTTAACAACGTAAAGTCAATAGGCAGAGTGAATCGGAATTCAAGCAATAGCGAGCATAGGTATTACAAATGCACTGAACAGTGAATACTAAAATGAACACTCATAATAATGACTATTGAATATATCATGCATATTGGATGGATAGGCTATACCTTTCATTGCCATCATACGGAAAGAATTCACGGGTCTGGATGAAATGCAAACGTCCGTGATAAATTTCACGTGATCAGACAGTGTTATTGCGAATAGCACAAAAAGGCCAAATTAGGTAATTTTACTTAAGTAATGCATATTACCTTCCATTGTCATCCTATAGGAAAGAATTCATCGACAGGATTCAACAGGCTTTAACGTCTCGTAATAGGTTCAATTACCTCTGGAAATCATAAAGCATTATGTAATTCTCTCATTTTTTTTTACATTCTTTATTCTTACTTCATAATTTTTACTTTTTAGAGGAGCAACATGGAGCAGGGAGGTTAATAACACCTCCCTGCATGGAGCATGTGCCAATTGCGCCGACTACCTGCGTTTAGTAAACATAAAGTGGCACAGTAAATATTGCAATGGATTCGGGAGAAAATTGTGGTATTTGGGATGTTTCGATGAGTGTCATTTCATGATTTTACACAATTAAATTCGTCACGGGGACTTCCCGTATGAACATTTATAAACCTACACCGACAAAAACTTACAATCTGCCCACGCACCAATTCAGGAAGTGAATTCTAGCATTCCTCTTCTACGAGATGTGGGGGGGGGGGGGGGAGCATTGGACATTCTGTCTGCCACCCATCGAAAATGTGGGGACGTGTCCCATGCCCCAGAATTGACGTCCATGTCCACTTATAAAACATGTCAACATCGTAAGAACTATCGCTCATATTTACATTAATTTTGATGATAATTCTGGATTTTAGTTGTCTATCTCAACAATGCCCATCCAGGCAAGAACGCGCCCCAGCTTGTTGTCAATTTACTAATCAATGGCATGTAACAACAATGTCTAAATTAGCATTTCATTGCTTCACAGTGACCTGTCTCTCATAACTAAACCACAAATTATATTTAAACCTTAAGAGCAACACAAGAATCTTGATGAATTGTGATAATTACCTCCAAACACTATTAGATACCTCCTTACATACTTATTCCATTATTTTCCAACATGACAATTAAGGCCCATTATTTTAGGGGATTTAAAATTTGTGTACTACCAATTCTTGAACAAACAAAAAGCATCTTACCAACTACCGCACTTACTTAATCTTTCGCAAACAAAAGTCGGATCTTTACTCATTATACAAAAAAAGCTTTAAACTTAATTACACATATTGCCTTTAAAATGTTCATGCATATTTTATTAGTACATTTTTTTTCTGGATCAGCTAAGCGCACATAATTTAAAATGTCGCTGCATAATATGCATTTTTAACAATTTTGCCAGGTGGTCACTAACTTAATTTTTTTTTACTTGAAACTTAATTGACCAATGATAACTACTAACTCGAAATGACTTATCAAATTACTGTTGACTCTACTTGACTCGGACGGAGCACTGACTCGACTTGACTGGACTTGATCTGTAATGTAAATGACTAGGCTCGACTTTTGACCCAATCTCAAGTTGACCTGTTACATCTCTGCTTATGGAAAGCAACATGTATGGTAAGATTATAGTAGTAAGGTCCAAAGTGAAAGTGACCTGAAGTTTATCACTAAAGATGCCCCCTCCCCTCTTTGTTAAATTCCAATCACAGATAAATTTCCTGCCACGTCAGGTATATCCGTTGATGATATGAACCCAGTCATGCATACAGTTTGTACTTCCAAATTGTGTACATCAGTGCCCATCCAGCTATTCAACGTTTATTTATTAAGCCAACAGCTCAAAGCTTGACTGCAATTGACAATATAGGACCCTACTCCACATGTCTGCCCTTCTGACTGCTCAAAAAATTTCAAAAAAGTTAAGACAATCTTAAATACACGTATTCCCACTGGCATGGCATTGCAGACTGACTTTTAACAGCCTTGTGGCCATAATCCTCAGACAAAAGATAATCAAGTAATCTAAGAAGGTGTTTTTTGTTTTTTTCTATCTGAGATATCTTTAACAAGGGAATGATAAGCGGAAAATGTAGCCACATTGTGTACCGAAATATTGAAAGTTGACTACAAGTATTTCTCACGTAAGTTGATGCAAGTTGATGTCATCTATAAACCCGAACTACCATGATTCTGCCCGAAACACTAAATCGACTTCCCAAGACAGAGAAGGGTGGAGATGTCCCCATAGATCATCATGTTGAAAACCTGTATCTCAATGAAAAGAATGACCCTTTCCACGTGGAACAATTAAACCGTTAACCAAAACTATACTAAAGGTATTCGTTGTCAAACTATGCACGTGCTTTTCCTCAGGGATCATATAATCAGAAATTTCAGAGAGGAGTTGAACAAAATGGTAATTAGCATGTAGAACCCGAGAGGCAATTTTCTCATCTCGGACGTTTGCGTGTTAAATTGTATATGTGGCAGTTGATTACATTTTAGTGTTTAGAACGTTAAGAACACATTAAACGTTACTTCGTGTGAAACTTTTTAACGTAGATTGTGAAGTAAATGGCACATATTTAGCATCTCTGATTTTGGAGTCGCCTTACGTGTAGGACTCTTGGCTCTATATGTAAAGTGGTATTATGGGTTGCGCAAATTTTTAAACGCCATGCATATAGTACATACGAATTAAAAGCTAGCTAACGTAACGTTAATAGTACTGTAGGCCCAGTACGTAGTAGATAAACAGTATAACTTAGTGACTGGGCTCACGTTGGTAATTACGACTTGCTGTAACATTTGAACATTATCTGGCATGACAATAGCCAACATGTCTTTTCGCTGCACAAAATTATCAAACGGCTGCGTTAATAAAAAAAAAAATAGCAACTTTTGTGTGAACGGTAGCCTATGCCTATGGACATTACGACATTCACTGATTTTGGGACAATTTGGACAAAGAAAAGCAATTTAAATGAAAACTAATTGGCTACGCCTACACAAATTTCGTATACCCTGATGAGGCCTTTTGAGAAGAGTACTATGTAGGTCAACTAAGCCAAGTAGCAGGTGATACAAGGCATGTGCCTAACATGTCTTGGTTTTGCTCTTGCAATGAGTCTTAATTTTTATTTTCTTTTTCCTTTCTAAAGTTTAGCTGTGAACTGGCCGGTATGGCCCTGTTGCAAGTGCAGTGATTACAAGGAGTGTCTTTCAACTATCTTTTCTTGTATTCCAAAGAACTAAAATTGACTGCCAATAAAGTATAAAGGTACCGGTACCGGTAGTTGATTAGGTCCTCGTTGGAATATGCTTTTCCTGTTTGGGGCCCACAGCAGACTATTCCTACTGAAAGACTGGAAGGTTTGCAACAACATTTTGCAAGGTTTATAGCAAATGACTACTTTAGGGAAGTTGTGCCAATGACTGCTCTTTTAGAAGATCTTGGTCTCTTGACAAATACTTGTCTGACACATAAAGTGCTATACATGATTTGCATTACCGCCAATTGCTATAACTTCAGTTTGTCCCCAATACTATTTGTAACTGGAACAACCTCCTTAGGTGTTTGTTGAATCTTCCCTAAGTAATCCTAAGCCGATGGAATTCATTGCTACGTCATTGAGAGTTTGACCACACGGCACGCTTGTGAAGTTGTGGTGAATTAATGTCTTCAGATGTGTCACCATCTCCCAAAAGAAGAAAGAAGAAGTGACAGGGTGAATTGATACCTGATCACACAATATGGAAAATGATGTATTTGCAAAGTGCATTCATGTGCCATTTCATGCACGTGGTGGAGAACAATATGATTCTTATCACAATATGTTTCATGAGTAATCATGTTATTGTTTTTCATCCATGCATATGTATCAATCCTTTTCATACAGTATACAAGTTTTTAAGTATGTATCCATGTATAGTCCTTGTTATATCCTGTAAATGTTTTAAGTAGGCCTACTTTTTGTTTGTCAAATAGTCACACTGCACATTCAATTCAGACTTGAGTCACAACAATGGTGCTATATGTGTTGTTAAGTTTCAACCATGAAGTTTTATGGACATTCCATTTCTTGGAATCAATGCAAATTGTTTTGCAGGGAGTAGATCCACACAAACAACTTCCAAACTAGTAATTTAATTTCTTTTAATCTTTATCATTCCCATACAGTAACAGCCTAATAGGTAATCGTACATGGGACTATTAACTATATCACAGGTTTAACTTATTACACTCTCTGATGATGATGTCAGTATATCTTGTGAAATATGTAGGGGGATGGACATTTGATGAGATGCATTATAGACTTATGTATTAGCTGTAGCTTCATGTGCTTTACTGTATTAACATGATGCCTATGTATATAATATTTTATTCTTCAGTTTATTCATCATCTTGGCTTATCCACACTATGTTGTTGTACCAGTTAATTATTGAGTTTCTTCACGTGTATGCCATCTATGGTTAATACATTGCATGTATTGGATCTTGATGTGTATAGTGATTTCACCACCTCTATTAAGCTGTTCAAAGTACTTCACATTTTTGTTTGAGTTGTATGCATTTTTTATGTTTAAGTTGGAGGTACATTGTATTGTAGATGTATATATCACTTTTACCCATGACATGTGTTCTCAATTTTTCCCTTTCATGTCATTTTGTGCGTGCCTGTGCATGTGTCATTACAGACAGTACTTGCCTTGCATTTCTTGTGTTATGTGTGGCAACAGTTTTCAGAATGAAAATATGTTGACAACTTCAACAATGTTATATACAATTTTTAACGTTATGTATGGATTTTCGTATGTCATACTAACTTTTCTTTCTTCCATATTAAGCTTTCTATCATTGATATCAAAGTTATCAATTGTGTTGTCAGTCCGTACCAAAGAAGGATTTAATAAAGCTTAAAAATCAAGAAATATTGATTTTATGTGTTTTGTAACTTGTGACTGATGTTCACTTTACTCTTTTAACTTTGCAAGATTGATTGCACAGAGAGAACATAGGGTAAAAAGCTGTGGCCGACTCCCACGCATGATATATGTTTCAGTTTGTAGGAGTGTGACTCATTGTTTAGGTGAGTCTACTTAGCAAAGCAACAATATCAACACTCCTAGATGTGTTCTGTAATAATACAGTAACTATTGTAGTTTCTTGTGAAAGGGTATATATTATGGTGGGGGGGGTGTAAAATTATCATCAATAGATCTAAAGGTCCACCTCTCCCCCCATGAATATAATTTGCTCTATGGAATTAAGTTGTTAGGATAAGCTAAACTTAGGTCCTATATCCCAGGCATGCATCATCTTCATTCATAAAGATCAACCTGTTGTAGTGATATCTTTATATTAATATCATTCTGTTATAAATTTACTCGGTATATCCTTGTTATTAACAATATCAAGCCAAATTCGTATTTTAATATGTTTTCCATTGTTGAAGACCGAAAGTGCATTAGTTGTGTGCACTCAATTTGGATTATGGGTAGGTGGATTTGTGTTTCATCAAACACCAACTGTGTTATCCATTGACTGAGTCTTTTCAAAGTTGTTTAGTGCAAAGGAAGAATATATGAAATATTTTACGTGCAATGAAAATTTATCAAAATTGTTCTGTCATAAAAGTTCTTGCCTTATCGCTACCATTTTTTAAGTCACCTCTATATTATATTTTGGTTTAGTTTGCGAGATTGCATGTATATTAGTTGTGTACTCCCTGTTTCAATAACAATGAGTTTGTCTTAGCGCTTTACGGAATAGGGGTAAGTTTCATCAAAGACTAACCGTATTATTCATTGATTACGTCTCTTGACGGTTGCATTACGTGAAAAACAAATTTCTGTAACATCTCCCTGCATGTTTTCTTTTTTCACTCTTGTTATGGACAGTTTGGGCCAATTTTCAAACCTTGTCCATAAGTCTCATATTTAAGCCTCAAAGTTGTTCGCGAAATTAGGCTATGTAGCTTGCACTGTCCAAACATGGCTTTTTCGTCCTCGTAAACTGCAACGTTCGAAGTATATATCCCATATGTAGATATACTTAAAACTGGACATATTTCGATGAAATTGGTGTATTATTTTGTCGATTCGTACACATGTTCAGCAGTAGCAAATTCAAAAAGTGTGATGTCATTCCCGCTTGAAATTTTTCGAGGTCAAGGGGTCAGATTTCCTACTGATCTCAAGAAAGTAAAACATGGAAACCAGGAACATTGACGAAAGTCACTACGGAGGAATGTCACTACGGAGTGATGAAAGGCACTACGGAGGAACCGTTTCCAGTTGAGGGAAAATTATTCCAGTGACAAAGACAAACCCCCTAGAAGACACGAAATTCAAGACCACGAAGTTCCTTATACACAGAGACGGACAGCACACAGATAGATAACACACACACAGATAGTACAGATACATACATCATCAGAGCAGACATTGATCAGATGTCCATGTTAAGTTACCTAGAAATGACCAGACAGTAAACCACAAGGTCAGGAATGCATGTCCGTCCACAAGATAGCTATATGGGCACTACTTTTTATATTTGTTTTGCAACCGTGGGTACCGTGTACTACATTTACCACTCCCAGCTAAATGTGTTGCAGCCACTCTACCATCGATTGTTAATGTTCTGTAAAGATGTTTGCCTTTCATTTTAAATAAAGTTTAAGAAACTTTCGAGAGCAGTTATTGAAGTTATCGTTTTCAGAGAATGGAGATTGTGAGATGTATGATAGTTGTGTTCACCATTTTCCCTCGACAACCGCATGTTATAAAAACGAAACCTTTCATGTGGTAAATCGTATAATAAAATCGTCACTCTGGAGTCAGTTATCATTACAGTGCCGTACAAGAAACCATCACAGTTTGGTGAGGATGGCATCCTTGTTCGTGTTGGGGAACCTTCCTGAAACGAAATAAATAAGGTTCCATTCTGCCCTGAGGTACACAGGGTAGATGGTGCCCATGGACTAACGCTTTTAATGTATTCACAATGATTGGGAATCAGCTACACAAACTGTTTATCATACTTGTCTTTAAAAGAGTGTCTATATCCAAAGGCTTCTTCTAAGCAGTCTTCGGAATCACTCAATTCATTTAAAATGAAAACAAGGGAGAAGAATGTTTTCATAATAAAAAATATACATTCACCTCTGACGTACTGTAATGTATAAGTAGTGTGAATGACTACAAGTAATAAGGATACTTTCAGCAATTGGACAAAGGCTAATTGCACTACCCACGTTTAACTTAATATTCCACTCATCACTCGACTGCCACTTTGGTTCTGTGGGTAAGATAAAAGAGTTTGTTTCATTTATGAAGTACTTTGTTACTGGTGAACGCATGTTAAAATATCCTAAAGCTGATATGGTGAAAACTAAAAGAATGTCGAGTGTTATATTTACTGTTTGAGGACTAGTAGTCTCAATTTTGGACACATAACTGGCTGTCAGTGTTTCCTTACATGGCTATCTAGTATAACGTGATCAACAAGATGCACATCAAATGAACAAACACACAATTATTGTTTACACCGAACAAATCTTTTTTTTTTTCATTTTAATTGAATTGTATTTTTCTTCGTTAATTGAAATTCACAAACGTTTATGTGCAATTTAGTACAACATGAGATTAAAGCTTTTAATAATAGCTGATAGAAAATTTTAGGTCATAGTAACAATAGGAATGAACTCATAGTTAAACACTCTTTCCTCATGATGGTTTACCAAACGTGGGATTGTGGCCACAGGTCGTAAAGGTCGAAATTCTCGTGGGCTAGTAAAGTAATTTGTTTCAAGCGCTTAGACCAAACTTACTTTTCACTGAATATATAACTTAATGAGTCGTATCCACCTTGAGTCTTTTCTACAAATGTTCTTTTGCTAAGACAGAATGCACTTAATTGAATACCGCGAGGGATGGGGCTGAAGCTTGTCGACTACCATAAATATTTTTATTACTGTGCATTGGCGTATCCCATCGTCATTCTGAGTCGCTAAGAGAGACGATCAAGCAACAGTGAGGATTCAAGAGCACTAAAAACTGAACACTCTACTTTATATTCCACAATTTCATAAATTGCGTGAATCAACCCTTATTCTAATTATACTTTCCGTTAGAAAAATAAAGTCCCTCAGATTTAGAATAGAAGTCTTATAAACACAACTTTCATTTCTGTGTATACATTTGCTTTGCCATGAGTACATAAAATTCTAATCCTTTTTCATAATTATCCTTTGCACATGTTCTAGAACTAGGGTATGTATTTCCGTGTAAGGTCATTTGCCCGTACAGTTAAACAGTTCGTACTTGTAAATAGCACGTGTATGTCTCGTGAGTGGATTACCTCCAGTCTTTCTCGATTAAATGTTTTTCGAAAAAGCCTATCCATATTTTTGCTTCTTTTGTTCAAGAAACGCTATCTATTTCTACCAGCTTCTTGGAGAGTATTCAAAGGTCAATATAAACATGACGGTCTCAAAATATTGTCCAACTGATGTGTCTTAAGGGTATTTTGAGAAAGCTGCTTGGCTTTTTCACATCAAGGTCGTTTCAGATGTATTATTGACCATAATGAAACATGGAGCATGACCAAAGTTACCAAAAAAAAAAAAAAAAACTAAATTGGTTGTAGAACGAATCGATACTTAGAACAAAGGCAAAAATTTACCGGCTTGATTTATGACTTTGATGTATGATATGATATACAGAGAAGGAACAAGAAATCTATGTTTTGTTTTGTTTTGGTGAAGATGATTAGGCGTATCCGTATCCGGATACTCTTGCAAAACTAATTCAAGAACCAATTCAATATGGATTGCAAACCTGACTTTCCATAATCCTGAATTCCGTTTGAAGATTTTGCACTGCCCCACCGTTTTGCACTGACTTAAAGAGGCCTGTGACGTAGATTCAACTTTAAGTGAAAATGACACAATTTTAAGTAGTGACATTTAAGTACTTACAGACACTTAAAGCTCTTATGCTTAAAAATTGTTATTAGACCTTTTAAAGTGCACCCACACATGTCTAGTCGCACGGTGCAGCTTTAAGTGAATTTAAATGATCTGTGTGGGAAGCCGAATTGTGAAACGATCCATTTTCACTTAAAATCTTGATTTAAGGGATAATAGTATATGCTATGCAAGGCCATTGTTTAAAAAAAAAAGCTTTCCAAGTGCTATATGTCAATTTGAAAACAAACCCTTTGTTAGAGTTTGTTGACAAAAATCCTGCCACTTGTAGCTGTGTAGTAAGAGTTTCTTTTTCGAAATGAATAACCACCTGGTTGATTTGTAACATTAGATAGGGGTAATGTTCGCAACTGAGGTTTCTGTCACAAAAGTCTCCTCCATCTCCATAGTACTCAATAGTACTCATCTCCATAGTACAGTTTGCTACTTGCCGCCACTAACTTTTAATATACCCCAGTCCGAAAAAGGCCCCTAGTAGAATGTGCCATACACACCTTAGTATTAGTGATAGGCATTTCTCTCTTCCTGCTTCATTATGGAATACCCGACGGTGAGAACGAAAGGAAAAAAACCCTATCGGTGACGACGACGAAGGATTGCATTGGTTTTAGGAGGCTGAATCTACCGCATACAGAAAACATTGCGTGCATGTCACTAGCATCGTATTCACTTCAACGATTTCAGGGGTATATGAACCCCACCTAGGCCAACTTTTGGCAGCCCATTGCGTAATTACAAAATGCTTAAGCTTGTTGAATTGTCGGCTAACAGCCTTTTCCAATTTGAACAAAAGTAGTTTTACCTTAGACTATTTTCTTGAGAAACTTCTTTAGGATTAACTCGCAATAACAATTCCCGATTAAACGTTTACTCGACGCTTAAACAAGAAGAATAACAAAGAACTACCAATCCAGTTCTAGTTTTCCCCTCTGCTAATTATGCAGACTTATTGAACATTACTGAATATGTGTCTGCTTCAATACGAATAAGAAATGGAGATTTGTCGCTGGACCCTTCACGTAACAGTGTAACAACGACTTAAAGACAAAAAATTTCTTGATATTACAGAAAGTTTTTTTTTTCAACACTTTCACCACATACTGTCTGATGTTTATCACATGATTTACTGGATATTGCTGTTTTCATTGTTTGATAGTAGGAGTATCTTAAGAAAACAGTCACTGTATGCCGAGAAATAACTTGATCTAAATACAAAAATGACATAAAATGTCATGCAAAAATGAGCCATACGTGTGTAATGAATTTTAATATCTGCTACGTGGAAAAAAGCTCTATCGAATAAACTTTAACATGGTGGCTAGATACCCTGTGTATAGCAAGTTCTTCTTCCTTGAATGATCTGATATACAAAAAAATATATCATAACGGCTTTAAAAATGTTTGTGAGACTAAATGAAAGGCAGCAAAATGCATGTTCATAAATTTCTCTTTACAATTGTCAAAGGTCAAGCTAAAGTGATGTAGACAGAAACTCTTGAGGTGACGTCATGTCACTACTTGTCTTCTTCTTCGTCGTTTTCCCTGTTGTTTTGGTTTCCTTTAAGTCATTTTTCTCCTCCACCTCTTTCCAGTCTTCTCCATCTACCTCTGTCAGCCGTGTGGTCCTTCTTCAGGTCCTATTTGTCTTAATTGTGCCTCCTCGATTCTGATCCTCATAATTCTTCTCTTTCCTCCCCTGCTTTCCACTTCCCCCTGCTTATTTCTTTTTGTCTTTTCATTTTTGTTTCTGTTTTCTGTTTTACCCCTGGTTCTGTACGTCTGCGACGGTTTTCACCCTACAGGCTGAGAAAGTACAGTAATGCCAAAATTATCAATTACAACTTGAGTCAGATAAACGTAAAACAATGGGAACTAATGAATGGTTTATACAAGTATTTTAAAGTAGCCGTTGCAATAACATCGGTCTAAGTTTTAACATTTTTTTTTATTTACCTTTTGTGAGCCAATAAGTAATATCCAGAAAATAAATAAATTTAGAAGCAACCCTTTAGTGTTTCGTTTGTGTTTTTGCTTGGTCTTTACTGATTCAGTATACGTTAGAAGTCTTATTTCAACATCGCAATCTCCAGAATTCTTACTGTTACTTATTTAATCAAGCAACTTGCTTTCTTTTTAACAACTAACTGCATTAATTTTGTTTTGTGAGTATGCATTGGTTCAACAAAAGCTTTACTTTAATTTTATTTTAAAAGTATACAATGAAGTACACAGCCAATTAGATCTGTTATTTCAAACATGTGCTCGTCTTTTGATAAACATTTTATGACGCTAGCAATTCATAATAACAATTAGGCTAGGCTGAAACTAATAGCAACAAAAGACAGCTATTTAAGATTAAAGAAATACAGTAGGTTTCCCCTATGTATCAATATTCGGTTGACTTTTCCCTTGGTTTCAAGGAATATAATATCACCAAAAACTATGAACGTCTTAGCATTTTCTACCATAACAAGTTGATTTCAATTCACAAAGAAATGTGAAATTTGAAACGTGAAGGTCTCTACTCCTACTCCACAAGAAGCAAAAATGAAAGGATTTTTAATTACTTAGAATTATTGTAACAAAACAGAAAAGAAAAATGAATAGCAACATTTTATATGTATAATCTTTAAGTTTAATATTTCTATCGCTAATTCTGGATATCACGTGATTTTTTTTTTGGTAAGTTTTCGCTTTCTCCCAATCCTGTTATCCACTAAAAGTAACAGAAAAATAATAAAGAGATGTGGCAAAATACAAACGGTAGGTTCATTACATATATCAGTGGATTTGAGTAGCTTGCAGTGACGCTAATGTCTATTCTTGTAGCCCCTGGGTAAACTACTAGGATTTACTAATATCCTCCGTTCCATCATTTTCCATATCAGACCAGTTAGTCATGCAATTCCTTTGTTTTTATACTAGTTCGTCGTAGCACTTTAACGAATCCCGGGCGTCTACCCCCCCCCCTTTCTCCGAAAAGAAGGAAATCTGTTGCAGTCGTCCTTTCTCTTCGTTAATTTCTTTGCAAACATCTATGCGATCATTTCTCATTAAAATAAGTTGTGAAATTTAATCAGTGAGTGGAATCAGAAGTTAGCAAATCCAAGTGTCCAACAAATGTGCCCAACAAATATTTCTCCCTCTCTGTATAACTCTGAGGTCAAGAATGAACCGATCCGTCCGGATTAGATCAGACAACGATCCTCTTCAAATCAGATTCCGTATATGTTCTACTTCTGTTATATTTTCCCATACATCACCATAAAGTAACTTAAAGCTAAATATTATTTCTTAACAAAAGACTAGACACTTAATGGAACATCAGTAATGCAAATTTACTGGTACAAAGGAAAAAAATGATAAAAGCGTGTATCATTTTTCACTAACTGATATTTTCGAAAGAAACGTAATATTAACGCACAAAGAAACAAACGTGAAAGGCCATGGAGTACTTGTCTTTCAATTGTTCTCATTCTACAAATAAATGGAAATATAAACGACTGTTTATACTTGTTCTCATGAACTTTCAAACCTACATTTTACATTCCAGTTCGAAAAGCAACGTCAACGTTATTGATCTAATAAAAACACTAAATGAATAAATTTTTACACATTTAGGTCGCATTAAAAAACTCAAATTGTCATATCAAGTTTTATGATCTTTTCAATGAATGTGGCTTTATTATGCTATACTACTACATACGGGATTTGTTTAGGAGAAAAATGAACATACGACGTTGGTGAAATCATCTCTTAGTGTATTGACATTGTCTCACCCTGGCATTTTACAAAAGTAATATTTAGTAACTATCGATAAATAGTAGTCGTCGAAGAAAAGAAATGAACTCACAAAAAGAAGATCATAACTAAGGAGTGTTCGATCCCTTTTTCAACATTTAAGTGGGTTTCACCTTTGATTACGTTTCATGCAAGTCGAAGTCGCAAGGGAACAAAAACAACATTAAATTGCTCAGCGTGTGGGTTCCAAGAGATTTCTTATTTATATTTCGCTAGCACATTACAGTGCAAAAACTGAACATTTTTAATACTTACCTATTTCCTGAATGAAAAATTTAAAACCAGAAGAAAGGTCAACATTATGGTAGGAGCGCCTAATTAAGTTAGGAGGATTTTACACTCCTAAAGTAAAATAGAACAAAAACTTCTCCTTCGCCAATGTTAAATTACATTTCAGTACGGGGTCTACCGATAATACACGATTTACACATTACATCCCGCATATACTAGGAACATAATCCCCTTAAGCTTTTCAAGTGACTTGATGGTCTCACTTTCGAACGGTCTGTGTTTTGTGAATCATTGCAATGTCTGGTAAATAAAAGATGTGCAATGGTAATAAAATACTTTTAAACATCAGGGAAGAGACTGTTTTAGAACTTTATTTCAAAACGGTGTAAGAATACTAGTTTCTATTATAGGGTCACCAGAAAATTCCAGGATTTATATCGTCGTTGTCAAGGTAAGATTAAAAACCATGTAGACATGATACCAATTCATGTTAACTTGGTTATTTTCATGTAGAGCCATTCTTTCTATTAACGGTATTAATGTATTTTCAAGTTTGTTAATTTTACTTTCTCTTTCTTAGACGTGTTGTCAATAAAATCACTGAACGTCTACTAAAAACTCATTTGCTAAAAACCACGGTTCCCAAAAGTACAGTAACATAGACTGTTTGACATATAGATTCAGTATGTTCTGAAAAGGAAATAAATTTTATTTGTAAGTCTGATAATTTGACAAATCCCTTATTTAATGTCAGTAAAAATATTTACTTTTCTTCTAAAGTCAGATTTCTTATTAACTCAACCGATGATTTTATTGTTATTAAAAATATATAGTTTAGCAATTTTATAGATATGGTGCAACTCATCTAAGCGTGTACGTGACCAGTTCTCTTTATTGCTGGTCTTAATCTTTTTTTCAAGTTCATTGATATTACTTTCTTCTTCTGACAAGTGTCTTGAATAAAATTACTAAACATTTCGTAATGACCTTTTTCACAAAATTACAGTTTAAAAAAGTACATCAGAACATTTCATTTTGAGATAATGTTCGTATTATTTACCACTGATTTTAAGACGTATGTGGACATTGCATTCATTGATTCACATGCGGTACATAAAACAAGAAGTGTGTGGCAAAAACCAAATTCAATTCAATTGCAAATTTTATCATTCCTTGATTTCCTATGTTATTGATTTAATCACAATTTGTTCATTCCAATTCATATTACTTATACACTCAACCAGTCTGTTACATTAAAAAGTATACGATATGGTAGCAACTTAAAGATATCGTACAAACCAGTGTCTGTCCAGTATTTTTTCTATTAAAGGTATTGACTTCTTTTGAAGTTTGTTGATTTTACTTTCTATTTTTTAAACGTGTTGTCAATAAAATCACTCAATATTTACTAAAAAGAATTTGCTCAAAACCACGGTTCCCAAACGTACACTAATATACATCGTTTGACATGACGCCCGCATCATCTATCTCTAGTGTCAACTGTTGGTTTACTCTCAAAAAGTATAGTTTAGCAATTTATAGATGCAATACAAACCTCTGGGGTCTGTACTTCCGTAACATTCTGGTCCTTATCAGTCTCAGTCCGCTCTTCACCTTCGTGGGTTGAACTGTCTACTTGCTACGAGTGTCGTAAAACAATAACAGAACATTTAGTAACAGTTACTTCCACGAAGGTACATATTCAACAAGCACATCTTCATACTTAATTTTGAGATAAGGTTTGTATATTCTGTTTCGAAAATGCAGAACCATATGTATACATTTTCCATTTATTGATTTATATGATGAAGATCATAGACTCAATATACTGTGTAAAGGAAATAAATTTTACTTGTAAGTCTGATAATTTGAAAAATCCTTTATTTAATGTCAGTATTAACATTTACTTTTCCTAAAAAGTCAAATTCCTGATTAACTCAACCGATGCTTTTATTGTTATGAAAAATATATAGTTTAGAAATGTTATAGATATGGTGCAACCCATCTAAGCGTGTACGTGACCAGTTCTCTTTATTGCTGGTCTTAATCTTTTTTTTTTTTTTTCAAGTTCATTGATATTACTTTCTTCTTCTGACAAGTGCCTGTCCAGTATTCTTTCTATTGACGGTATTGACTTCTTTTTAAGTTTGTTGATTTTACTTTCTATTTCTTAAACTTGTTGTCAATAAAATCACTCAATATTTAGTAAAAATAATTTGCTCAAAACCACGGTTCCCAAACGTACAGTAATATATTTTATAATATAATAATATATTTTAAGACGTATGTGGACATTGCATATATTGATTCACATGCGGTACATAAAAGAAGAAGTGTGGTGCAAAAACTAAATTCAATTCAATTGCAAATTTTATCATTCCCTGATTTCCTATTTTACTGATTTAATCACAATTACTTCATTCCAATTCATATTACTTATACACTCAACCAGTCTGTTACATTATAAAGTATATGATATGGTAGCAACTTATAGATATCGTACAAACCAGTGTCTGTCCAATATTCTTTCTATTAACGGTATTGACTTCTTTTAAGTTTGTTGATTTTACTTTATATTTCTTAAACGTGTTGTCAATAAAATCACTGAACATTTAGAAAAAATCATTTGCTTAAAACACGGTTCTCAAACGTACACTAATATACATCGTTTGACATGACGCCCGCATCATCTATCTCTAGTGTCAACTGTTGGTTTACTTACAAAAAGTATAGTTTAGCAATTTATAGATACAATATAAACCTTTGGGGTCGGTGCTTCCGTAACATTATTGTCCTTATCAGTCTCAGTCCGCTCTTCACCTTCGTGGGTTGAACTGTCTACTTGCTACGAGTGTTGTAAAAACAA
>CM037833.1:17934978-18046043 GCA_021234535.1 Stichopus chloronotus
TGGTAAAATTGAATCTAACCTTTGTGTATGTAGGCCCAAATGCTGTTGAGAATGCCTGCCACATCAGTTTTCCTACAAATTGCATGCATAAGTGGAAACGGTGACAACTGTGTGCAAAGTAGCCTCTTCTTTGAATAATAACTTTTAATTTCATAGCAACATAGCAACGTTGTAAATTATGATTCCCTGGTAACTGGGTATAGTGTTTCATTCTTGTTAAAACATCTTTCAACAAGTGGGCAGATTGGGCAGAAAGAACCTTCGTTCTCCCGTTTATTTACTTTTTATTCCTTTTCTTCCACTCTGGTTTTCTTTCTTATCATCTACGCTTGCGTGGGCCTAATTTTCGCTGTAGGGGAGGGGGGGGGGGGAGAGACTGCAGAGCCTGATGGCCTTTGTGACTTATACTTCTGACTTTTCAGATAATTTGAAATGTTTTGGTGTATCGATGTGGACTGGAACGTGTCACATTTTTTTTTGTTCAGCATGAGCATGTAGAAGACTTTCGACGATTTTTTAACTCCGAGCACCTACTCGGCTGGAAATTCTCTATTCTGAAATACAACGTTTAAGACATTAACTCTTGAAAACATGTGAAACATTAAGTATTTATAAAATCAGTCACGGTTTGTGGGAAAATATGACCTTGCCATACAAATTTAACATTTGTTGACTTGATAACGTCATAAAACCCAAGCACATGTGTTTAGGTCACCGTTACTCAATGTAAAGTGGGTGCGAGGATGGAGACTGCTGGGGTAATGTTCTTCATTTAATTTCCAGCTTATTTGAAAAAAGAAACAAGTTCACAAGCAACGAATGTATAATCTTTGAGGTTTAAGTGGACAAGGGCCGGCTTGTTTTGAACATTTGCATAACCACTGGCATGCCCAGATTCTTTTTCATTAAAGTGATTGCCTGTGTACTGAAAAACCAAAAAGATAAGATTTTGTTTGATCTTAACCGTTTTTTTATTTTTAAAAGTACACGCAAGGTTGTACATGAACGGACTATGTCTGTCAATGAAGGAAAATGACAGTAACTACTTCGAAAAGCAACGGCATTGGCATAAAAACAGTAAAAAACAGAAATCATATTTGAAAGTTAACGGTTCTTACTATAACAGCCAACATAATGAATATGAAACAGTACAGGTCTCACTAGTGTATCAAAAATATACTACCCAAGTCGTCGCTCCTTTATGCTGTACAATCCTAACAAATGACCGGAAACGACATTTAACAGGAGTTCTAAGCTACATTTTTTCAATGGAAAAAAGACCCCATTCGTTCAATTTCTCAATTAATGAGAGAAAATCAATCTGTATAAGATGGTATTACATATCACATGGGTTAACAACCAAGAAAATAGACATTTCCAGGAAATTGGGACTTAGGTTACAGAGAGCCGAAAGAGTGCCAAGACTAGCGCCATCTCTAGTATTTCAGAAAAAACCAATGTAAAATGCCACCTATATCGAAGGGGATGGGGCGTAACAAGGAAATATTAAGTAAGTATCGTGCGTTCAGTATTTTTGTGGATGCGTGGAAAACTGATCTCCTTGAACTGACTTTTCTTTGCAGTTTCCACTCAAATCTTCTACGTATAGTGGTAACTTGAAATGATCAAACAAAGTTCCCCCTCCAATTCCCGCCCAACAAAGAAGGAAAATCCGGTTTCTCTGTCGCTTGGTCACGTAGCTAACATATTATATCGTCTTTCCCCATTTTTTTTTTTTTTGTTCAGAAATGTATGAATAAATGCTTACCCTCCCACCGCGTGGTAAACGCTGACCGGTTCTGTGGCATTTCTTTATTTTTTTCTTTTAACATTACATAGCAAAAACATATGCGAAAATTTACCGATTGTTTCATTTAAGATCAACGACCCTAGCCTGAGAGAAAGATGTAATGAGTTCTACTGAGAGTACTTCATTTCGTCCGCATCCATAAATTTTAACAACGTAAAGTCAATAGGCAGAGTATTAGTTCTACTACGCAAATGAACGTTAAAGCAATATTTACCTGCCAGACTAATATCTACAAGATTGACCTACAATGACCACCCAAGGGCGTGCAGCGTTAGGCTTTGCATTTATCTAGATATAGCCTACTTTGAATTTAGGAAGAAAATAAATGTTATCAACACAGTTTCAAATATTACCTATGAAATTCGTAGTAAGCATTCTAATTGTAAGAAATTGAGCAGTGCAAACCTGGGCAGAAACTAATCGATTGAAAGTTACAAACATGCTAAGATGTTTATGTCCACTGGCTCTTTGCTGCGAGTCCTTCCCGGAGAGATCCTTCAGCCCAACTGCATATGTTGCTCAGTTTCAGTTAGCCGCACATATACCGTAAATGGTGTTACTTTCTGTCATACCCGATCTCATTCCGTTACGACCTCATTCCTTGCTGAGTGCAGGAGCACAAGATATTTGTAAGAATTCCTTAGAAGTATTGTTAATCTTGTCAGTAACATATACCTGTCTAGTGGTTTATCTTTCATTTAATCGTGATTTTTGGCATCTTTATGTCATTTCAACTTTATTATCCAGACTCTGCAGTTACTGCAGTAAATCTTTATTTTGTTGCGATTCCATGTGAAGATGGGTCATAAAGAAAGTTATTTTGTATTCTCACACTGCAATAAGCAGTTCGTTTTAAATATTTCATCTTTCATTATGAGGTTCTTAGTGAGAAATATAAATATATAGGAATATATAACATAAAATAAAAATATATAGAATTCTGGGATCTGCGAGCCACTTGAATATTTCCCTTGTGCTTTGCAATGAATGTGATGAACTTTTATCCGGAAAATTTTAATAAATTGTACGTAGAACTATATGTAAGGAAATATTGCGTCCCATTTTTAAAGTTTTTTTTTTTTTTTTTATATATAGTACTATGTGAAAGAAGCAAGTATGTGTCAGCATCAGCAATGCATCATGCCTCCCTTTTAGTTTTAATGCACATGCGATTTACTTTAGATAACCCCTGCATTTGCCAAATCTTTGTGCACAACGAAAGGTCCAAAGATACGGTTTATACTCAAATTAAATAGATTAATCACTGGACTTGACTCGGTCCCTTGTGTCACAGCATAACCCCCTTATCCTCCTGTTAGTATTTTTTTTTCTTTTTCACATTGGAGCAAAAGGCCGTAACCAAAGCTGCTTGCATTTACTGCATAAACGAAACATAGCAAACAAATTGGCAGGACATACACTTAGACGCTGCATTGTGTCTATCAGTTGCTCGGAGTAAAGCAACATGTGACCTCATTGTTTGTTCATTATTTTAAACGTTCGTTATTAATGAAACGTTTGAACATGAAGTTTCATGGTATGACTCATATGTCCCATAATCTTTGAAAATTTTCTGCAGCAAATCGTCGGAAAAGAAACGGAAACTAGTTACAGCTATACGAGTATCGTGTGGAGTTTTATCTACAATGTACTTCATGCGTCATGGTTTACTACTATAGACTATGGGGCATGTTCTAATATAGCTACTAAAGATTAAGCTTTGTTCTCTCCATGTTGGCAGGGAATACAAATTCGCTTTTCTTGCAGGAAAATTGTATTCCTAAATGATGTCATGCGATCCCACTCCGAGTCGGGTCACAGTGGCCAGAAAAACAGGATTGAAAATTCTATAAAATATGCTAATTTCAGTAAAAATCCACATGAAGATAAATGTTCAAATTACTGTTTGTGAGTGTATGGAAACCTTGAAATGAAGCGAAATACATGATATTAAAATTCGTAGAAACGAATTTAAATCTAGCAAGGGAAGGGTAGCGAGTCGGGGGTCATTATCTGAAAATTGTGTTAGCGCCCTCACTTGGTGTGCTTCTCAGATTTTCACTGAACTACTTAACTTGAGTCAAGTCACATAAAAAAGCCATCTGATATTGCTAAATGCATTGCAGGGGTGGCTCGGGTGTTATATATTGTCGTTTTAAGGATATATTATTTGCTTAAAATTACAAAGAAAATTGGAAACTGTAAATAACGAGTCTGCTATGTATGTCTACAAAATTCCGCTCTTAAATTGAGGTCGATATTTAAATTAAAAATTCAGGACTAGCCCCCGAGCACATACACTAACAACCCTCCACACTTTTGACTTTTTAGGTAGTAGTCACTTGATCGAAAATTTGGTCTATTATGTGAAAAGAGCAATATTGCAGCAATGACCTCCCCCTTCCCTCCACAAGAAAAATCTTGCTTCCGTTATGTGTATTTTAGTAAAGGAATGGTATTTTTTGATGACCTCCCCCTTCCCTCCACAAAAAAAATCCTGCGTCTGATATGTGCACTTTACGTAAGAAATGGTATTTTTTCAAAAGTATCATTTTATAGTTTAAAACTAAGTGGTCATCGCTACGGAGGTATATGCATGGAATCAGATGCGCGCAAAGCACGTTTTGGTGTCATTTCAGAATTCAGGAATTTCAGTAGAAAATTCGGGCAACATTTTCCCTTTTGCCTCTTCCATGCCGTAATTAATATGCATCAAGAGATCATGGTGAGAATGGTAAAGACTAGGGCTCAAGAATATCTAGAGTGAGTCTGTAGGGCACATTTGCTAGTCGGGAAAAAAAGTGGGGGGCACGTGCCCCCGTTCCCCCGGTTCCTACCCCCCTGATTGGCCCAATAACCAAAATCCCTTTTCAACATCATGTGATATAGGATTAACTTAAACGATATGACTCCTAAAATCAGTGACATTGAGAAACATTTCCTAAATACGTAAAATCAGGCCAAAACTATTTACTTGCCAGTCCCACCGTTTTTTTTTATATATATATTTTTTTAACTGATTACTCATAAAAACGCCCTGGTTGTGGGAGTCAGGAGTGTACGGCATTTTTCTGGGAATTTCCGAAAAGGTTGTTTTTTTTATCTATTCGCCAATATTCCGTTCCGCTGCGGCTTTCGGCGAAACAGAAAACAGTTTGGTCGTTGATCTTAGCCTTCCCAAAGGCTGTTAGTGTATCTTCCCATTTTGTCAACTTTTCATGCCTTCTTAAGCAAAATTACCCCAAAAAATAGCGAATAACAGACCTATCTCACAATGTTTATGAAAATGGCCGGCTGCCTTAAAAGGTTTGGTGAGAAAAGACGAGAAAAGATTTGCCCCGGAAAAAAAAAGTTTGAAGGAGGTGGGACTCGAACTCGCAACACATTTTTTTCCAAAACTTCCTAGGCGAACGGCTAGCCACTACACCATCGTGATCTTTCTTACAATAAGTTTTTGCAATACTATTTGAATGTATTACGCTATAATACTGCAATATTACTGCAACTTAATTTAACTGTCATTTTATTTAAACATTGGAGGGTGGCGTTTGTGCTTATAATTTTAAATTTGACTTGTATAAGCGGGCTGGACTGGAATGAAGCTGATGGCTAGGCTATAGCTTGGGCCTGTTATGTTAATTAACGTCTTAGCTATAAATATATATATATATATATATATATATATATATATATATATATATATATATATATATATATATATATATATATATATATATATATATATATATATATATATATATATATATATATATATATCGCCTAGGCCTATATATATAGCCTATAGGCCTATGTGCGAAGGCCCCTAGGCCTAATGCATTAGGCCTATTGCTTGTGTGGTTTGGTTATTGGTTATAAAAATAAAATAAAAATATTTTTAAAAGACAATCTCATTTTCAGCGTTTGGCATTACAAGCACTTGTTTCCAACCATTTTCACCGCAAATGTTTGGGCCCTAGGCCTAAGCGGGGGGCATTCATTTGTTTCAAGCTTCAGAAGAACTATTGTAGATCAGGAGTTACAAATAGCTTCTTTTCACAAAGATCGAGTTATCGATGAGTGGAATGCTCTTCCTGATTCCATTGGTTCCACTTCTTGTGTGAATGCTTTTAAAAATGCTGTTGATCGTTACTTTGCTGCTTGTGGGAGAATTTAGGGTTTTCGGTGGTTCAGGGTCTTTTATGAGGACTTAAGTCCTTCCTGACCCTTACTCTACTAAACTAAACTAAGCGGAGGTGCGCCCTTGGGCGGCTGCAAACCGTGAGTGTTGCTCAAACGTTTAGCTTTATTTTTAGCTCCATTAGTCTAGGCCTAGCAAATATAACAGAGACAGAAGTAGTACTACAGGTAGCAGAAGAATCTTCCCGTTTTTCATGAGCAACCCTCTTCACAGCCCGTTTCTGTTTCGAAATATCTGTAAAATACTGGTAGCATTTACGGTGGCATCCTCCGTTTTCCGGTATTGGTAAGACGTACAAATCATCACACGAATTGTTTTCAAGAAAACACCTGGATACTTCGGCCTGTTTACCATCTAAATTTTCACATACTTGTACACCATGCAAAAAAGTTCTCCAAGTTTTTTCATTAAATGGCCTAATTTCCTCATTTGTTTCAAAAACATGTGCATAACAGACACTTTGAGACATTTTACTTTCGATTTTGATCTTTTTGGATACGCGGGAAGTATTACTGTGTGTATACTGCGCGCACCTAGGCCTAAATTGCACTAGCGGACGACACTCCGTTCAGACAATTCCTAGACGAAATTTGATTGGTTGAAAAGTAATTTATGACCTACGTACACCTGACGTAAGTGGCTCCTCGTTCGTGGCGTTATCACAGAAAAGTGGGGATCTTTTCTTCATTATTTTTTTCATTTGTGACCACCTCCACGCGGGATTGATTAAGTTTCTATATGAAAGATATTTTATCTTCATATTCAACATTTTTCCTTCCCCCGCCGTTTGCGGGAGAACAAGACAAGACATTAGAGGCGAACGCCCCATAGTCTATTATCCTATATTTCGGATTTTGGAACAAAAATGTAGATTTTCGTTTTCTTTAAATAATATGAAACAACCCTGAATTATCGAAGGCATATTTGTAATTACTTACATTAACCCAACAGGGCAGATATTAGGTTTAAATACCCCCCATGTATAAGAAGATACCCCGAACAAGGAAATATTTTTTAAACTGCTCTACCCTAAAACAAATTACACAGTAGGTTTCATTCTAAGACTATGAGAAATGAATAAACAAGTAGTCTGCTACCATGAGGAAACTAACAAACCCTAACCCAGTTGCTCCTGTCGGATAATTCGGAAAACGTTACTTTCATTGAATTGATTTTTTTCAAAAGATTCTCCTGTTATTTTATATAAAGGTTTATTCAAAGTCAAAGTTTCCATCTAAATAACAGCTCCCTGAGGACAAAACTGCACTTAAGACGTGATTGAAGCTAATAGGAAACTGGAATCTTTTCATGTGACTCGACTCTGAACAGGAAGCTGCTTTGAATAACAAATTAGTGACACTCGAGATATAATCTTTGAGGCACATAATATATTGGCCTGCGTAGTACGTAATGACTAATTAGAAGTCTTTTTGTTTATATTGGGGTGATATTTCTGAAGTACAGAGCAAGCGTCAACATTAGACGACAATAGACTACGGACTTCCGTTGTACAGATTCGATCCTTGATAGGAATAAAGGTGTGAGACTAGGGAGGAAGAGTCCAATGACTTCCTTACCTGGCCACTAGACTCGATGTAAACAACATCGGCCCGCAGGACATAACATGTACTTCAGGCTCACTAAAATCCAAAACATCTGTTCCTTGTGATATTACATGTATCAGAAAGATCCGTGGTTTGCATCCAACAAATGGTTTTTGGCCCGTGACAGCTAAGATTCAATAATGCCCGCTATCACGACACTCCTATGAAGAGTGCCAGAACTTTATCAAATTAATTTATAATAACAAATATGCAGTAAATTTCAATAAAACAATAACTTTTTAAAGCTATTTAGATGTTAGGATAACTTTGTATCGACCGCGTATAGTTTTGCTTTATTATATACGACACTGTTCCGCAGCTGACTTACCTAGCACAGCAACGTTATAGCCTAAGTACCTAAGGTTATTGCAATGTTAGAAATAAAGTTTGGAGATAACGTATGTCGGCCATCGTAATTTTGTCAACTTTTTCACAAAGCAGCTTGATATGTTATACGGTGGGTTTAAGTTACATTTAGGCCTAGGCTAGAACTACACAACGAATATGCCATATACCAGTTCTCTAAAAACGTTATTTTTTAGACGTGAATGAGCTTGGTCATGACAGGCATACAATACATCAACTGCGCTGAATTCTGGCCAAGCCTTAGCATGCAAGTTGCAATATGATAAAGGCAACTTTATAAGGAATTTATGCTCGGAGTGTATTCACACTATCTCTACCCACACACACGACCCCTATGACGGCCCTCGGTAAAAAAGTTAAAATTTTAGACTGCAACACTTCAAAGTGCCGACGTGGTTTCACATTTAAATACATCATGGAACATGAATACTGTAATGCCTCTGGTAGAAAAGCTTCTTATATATCACTTTTTCAACCACACTCATACTGTCCATGATTCTATTTATAAATGGGCAGTAGAGATCAAGACACATCTGATTACTTATTACACCAGTTGCTGATTACAGAGAGGGCTTGTCACCATAATAACAAGTTTCTTGTTGCTATATCTTGGATAAAAAGGAATTCACCCTTTTTCTCTCCCTGACCATTGGTTTTAGATTATGTCACATTGCCAGCTCCTGAAATTTTGTGTCAGTTAGGTTAATGAAACATGCTCAGAAAAATTCCAGTGCCAAGTTCTCCTAGAATGCAGCCCATGCAATTATACACACCAGCTGTAATACTATAGTTGTCATATACACCACTGTAAATAGGTATTGCAAAATTGTTACAAAGTTTCACTTTTATTTTGATGCTAGTGTGTGGTAAACATGAACTGTTTGAAACTTTGAAGTCTTGTATGCAAGTTAGATTGAAGAATGAACTTTGGTATTTTTTTTTTTATAATTGCAGCTGGAAAGTTGAGACCTCTCCAGAGAACGGAATGACAGAATGTGACACAGGCAAGGAACCAGCAAGTAAGAAGGTTCGAACATCACGGTCAGGTAAAGGATATGACATGAAACAGCCATCCAGTGCATCATATGCAAGAAAGAAAAAAATATACTGGAAGGTTATAGCAGAAAGAGGAAGAGAGAAAAACTTATTCAGTGTGAAACAACAACAGCAGGGCTTTTGTTAAAAGCTGCAACTGAGAGGAATGATGAAGTGCTTCTGTTGGACATCTGGGATAAAGATCTTGTTGCCATTGAAGTAAGATACCATCTGTCCTGCTATCAGAATTACACAAAATTTTTGAGAATATGAAAAAAATAGTAACATTGTAGAAGAGAATATTGCCGAGGAAGTATTGACTTTGGAGTGATTTAAAAAGATGTTCCGATGCACCAATGAAAGCTTGCATCTTGTTATTTAACATACATGTAAAGAATTTTGAATATGGAGAATTTTAGCATATTTAAAACTGTGTGCATTCACTGGACTAAAATGCTTCCTTATCTTTCCCACTGTGTTTTGTGCATATGGTAAGTGAAGTATTTCATAGTAATTATTTTTCATCAATTGCAATGTCATGCATGCTTTGGATGAAACTAATATTGAGGATGGAACTGTCAAATGGAAACCATTAGCATATTGCTACATTTGCAGATGAAAAATCACATCTTATAACATTTTTGTCTCTTCAGATTTGAAGAGGGGCAACATTTTCTCAAACAATGGGACACCTGGATACCATCATCTTTTCACGCATTGAGGCAGGTTTTGAGAGGGATATAATGCATTCAATGTAAGTATTTATACTGTAAGCAGACTCTCAAAACTATATTTCCAACAATATATATTATGTGTTATTGTCATTTAGGAATGCCCATTTAAACAATCTGAAGTTTCCATTTTGTGTTTTTAGTTTGCTTTAGTACCGTTACTAATGAAAAATATTCTTGGCAACCAAAGTATCATATTTTGCCTAAATACCTACAAATGTGCAAGTTTTGAAACTGGGAACATATATATTATGTGTTATTGTCATCTAGGAAAGCCCATTTAAACAATCTGAAGTTTCCATTTTGTGTTTTTAGTTTGCTTTAGTACCGTTACTAATGAAAAATATTCTTGGCAACCAAAATATCATATCTTGCCTAAATACCTACAAATGTGCAACTTTTGAAACTGGGAACATATATATTATGTGTTACTGTCATCTAGGAAAGCCCATTTAAACAACATGAAGTTTTCATTTTGTGTTTTTAGTTTGCTTTACTACCGTTGCTAAGGAAAATTGTCCTTAGGAACCAAAATATCATATTTTGCCTAAATACCTACAAATGTGCAACTTTTGAAACTGGGAACATATATATTATGTGTTACTGTCATCTAGGAAAGCCCATTTAAACAATATGAAGTTTTCATTTTGTGTTTTTAGTTTGCTTTACTACCGTTGCTAAGGAAAATTGTCCTTAGGAACCAAAGTATCATATTTTGCCTAAATACCGACAAATGTGCAACTTTTGAAACTGGGAACATGTATATTATGTGTCATTGTCATCTAGGAAAGCCTATTTAAACAATCTGAAGTTTTCATTTTGTGTTTTTAGTTTGCTTTACTACTGTCGCTAAGGAAAATTGTCCTTAGAAACCAAAATATCATATTTTTAGTATCGAAGCTGTACATAGGTAGTTTTCAGAGACATGGCCTAACATTACAACAGGGCACGATGTCCATTAGATTGCCTACTAACAAACGTATGAATATGATGGAAGGGTACATTGTATTATTTGGAATAATTTGGATAAAATTAGTTATGCAACCGAAACTTGATTGGCATCTCAATTAGAAAAACATGTTTGTATTATTGTTCAGTGATTTCATTTGGATCACTGGTCAAGTAAGCCGTTTGTCATAAGAACTTGAAAGTGCGTGCTTGATTCTTATCAATAAAGCGATAATATTAACATCGCAATGATCTCCAAATACCTTTGTGTCACTGGATTAAACGAAAATCAAATGTTTTTTTAACGTGTCAAATGATTGTTAATCTTATGTCAGTTTTTCTTTCTGAAAGGTCACAAGTTTGACTTAAATGAAATGGAAAACGCTCTCGACTGTTTCTTGTTTTTGCTCCTTCTTCTCGTCTCACTCCATTCATTCCCGATTCGTCTCTTCCCTGTTGTCTTGGACTGTTTAACTTGATCGTCTGCGCCGACAAGTTAGGGTGCTGTAAAATTTCACAATAGAAAAACACAGTGGCTTTATTGTGAAATAAGAAAGAAAACATATTGCTTACAAGTAAAGCAGTAGCTATAATCATAAAAAATCAATTACCTTACTTGACATTAATTTCACTAATATTGATATCTGAGCAATATAAATAACAACATGCAAAACTTCAAGTGTTTGACGTCACACACGTTCATTTCTTAATTTTACAACGTTGGTAAACGCAAATTCTTATATGCAATAAATTTGCTGAACACGTTAATTATATAAAAGCAGTAGTTCAACATAAAATCGTATTGTAGGCTTTGGATATCGTAGTTGAGTAGTTTGGTGAATGGAATTTCCTTGCTAATAAGGACATTGCTTTGATCCATGTATTGAATTTCACCAAAAAATTTGGCACATGCAAAATTCCTACTATTTAAATGCAAAAAAAGAAACTAGGGCAAAGATATATATAGAGAGAGAGACCATCAAAATTGCTGTGTCATGTAGAGCAGTTTGTATTATTTCTTGTTTTGCAGATATTTTCAATGACGTAAGAAACAAACCTTTACAGTTTCATTAAATTCCTCTTAAGACTTCTGATTTATCGATCGTTATCCTACAAAGATTGGAATGGTATCATTTTTATATCATTTAGTTTATAAAATCATTAGCATATAGAGAAGTTCTTGGCAATCTCATACCCAAAGAGGGAGAAGTGGAGGGTGGTTGAAAACTGATACATTTTAACTTTGCCTTGTTCAAATTTAGCCTATTTGTAGTAACCTAAACAAAATATGTCAAATATTGATGAAAATGAAACGAAAATCCATAAACCACACTAGTCGCCATCTAACTACAACCATTTCATTCTATAGTTGCAATGAATATTCATACATGTAGTTAGTCATAACAAATTATGTTGAGAGGAATATTAGGATTTTCATTTTTGTGAAGTCTGTTTGCACTCCAGAGGTGTTTTAAGGTACTCTTGGTCTTTTATTTTTGAATCACAGGAATAGATTGTATTGTTATAAATTGTTGTTTTGTTGATTCCATCTTTTGTAGGGTATGGTTGATTCTTTTTCCTCACTCATTTCGTGTTCCAACAAACTTTGTACCAGTTAATACAAAGCAAGGTACACCAAGTGCCAACCATAAAGTCAGAGTGAACACACATATATATATATAATTAATTACATCAGTTGATGGTACTCCAGGAGGAGGCGTTTAATCCAATGAACTTTAAAAATTTCCAAAATGAAATTAGACAATAATTATAACAACCTTAACAATGACAACAATACTTTTGGGGGATTACAAAAGCGTTTTACTAATCGTTTAATCGTAGAAAGTAACGAAAGTAAGTTTATTCTCATTTTCACATAATATACACCTTTTCAGAAACAATCTTCATTTAACAATGTAATTTGTTTGAAAAATTTATGAATTTATTTGATTTTGTCGACACTTTTGAGATACAAATTAAAGTTTACATGGGAAGGACAACAAAAGAAAATTTATCAAGCAATATGCCATTAAAAGAAAACTATTGAGATCAGTTTTCAGCATAGTTTACAGAGTTTGCTGAATTCCAAACATGGAGTTTATTTGGTAGACCTATAAAGATAGACATTTAATTCGCTTCCAAATTACTGAAGTCAGTTGATGGTACTCCAGGAGGAGGAGTTTGATCCTCTACACTCTAAAAATTTTAAAAATGAAATTTAGACCATAATTACAACAACATTAACAATAACAAGAGTACTTTTTTGAGGGTTCCAAAAGCGTGATTTCTTATCGTTTTATTGCACGAAAGCAATTTTAGTCTCATTTCTACATTAAATCCGCACCATTACAGAAGCAATCTCAATTTTAAAATGTAACATCCTGAAGAAATGTATGAATTATTTTGATTGTTTTCTGCATTTTAAAGACCACAATTAAAGTTCACATGAAATGGACAAAACCAAAGAGAATTCTTTAACAAATATGCCATTAACAGTCATAGAGATCAGCTTTAAGCATAGTTAACAGAGGTTGTTTAATTATAAACATAGAGTATCTTCTGGTAAACCAATGAAGAACAAACATTCAAACCTCTCCGTAATTCCTTACGTCGGTTGATGGTGCTCCAGGAGGAGGAGTTTGATCCAATGAACTCTAAAAATTTCCAAAATGAAATTAGACAATAGTTACAACAACCTTAACAATCAAAACAGTACTTTTGGGCTATTACAAAAACGTTTTTTCCTTATCGTTTAATCGTGAAATCAGTCAAATTTGCTGATTTTTTAGGAAAAAAATTGCCCCCAAAAGTGCTACTTTCAGCATATCTTGAGAAGTATTTAAGCATTCAATGCAAACTTTTGCAAAAACTTACATGAGAATGAAATATTCAAAGATATATCACTTTTGTAGTAAAGACAGTGAAATTTGCTGATTTTTAAGAAAGAAAAAAAGCCAATTTTACCCCAAAATTTGTATTTCCAGCATATCTTGAGAACAATCAAACGAATTAACTTAAAGTTTTGTAAGTACTGAGCAATAAACTGTTACAAATTCCCATGAGCAGGCCCTGTATTGAAATCAGTGTGCATGTTGGCGATGAGATACGCAACTCCTTGGATTGCCCTCTTGTTTTTTTGTTTGTTTGTTTTTTTTTTTTGGTCGCTTCTTTTGGAAACTGGGAGAATTGGGAACTGCCTCCTTCCAATTCATTAACAAATTGTTTTGAAACTTAAGTGTTGAAAATGTTGAAACACAATTTTCCAAATTCCATAATTTTACAAATAGCATGCATAAGTGGAAACGGTGACAACTGGGTGCAAAGTAGCCTCTCCTTCGAATAATAACTTTTAATTTCATAGCAACATAGCAAAGTTGCAAATTAGGATTCCCTGGTAACTGGGTATAGCGTTTCATTCTTGTTGAAACATCTTTCAACAAGTGGGCAGAGTGGACAGAAAGAACCGTCGTTCTCCCGTTCATTTTCTTTTTATTCATTTTTTTTTTTTGCCACTTTGCCACTCGGGGTTTCTTTCTTATCACCTACGCTAGCTTAGGCCTAATTTTTCCTGTAGGGGAGGGGAGGGGGGGGGGAATGCAGAGCCTGATCGCTTTTTTGACTTCAACACTGCTGACTTTTCGGATAATTTGAAATATTTTGGTGTATCGATGTGGACTGGAACGTGCCACAATCTGGTTGTTCAACATCAGTTTGTAGAAGACTTTCGACGATTTTTCAACTTCGAGTCCCTACTCGGCTGGAAATTCTCTATTCTAAAATACAACGTTTAAGACATTAACTCTTGAATACATTTGAAACATTAAGTATTTATAAAATCAGTCACTGTTTGTAGGAAAATATGACCTTGCCATACAAATTTAACATTTGTTAACGTCACAACGTCATAAAACCCAAGCACATGTGTTTAAGTCACCGTCACTCAATGTAAAGTGGGTGCGAGGAGGGAGACTGCTGGGGCAATGTTCTTCATTTAATTTCCAGCTTATTTGAAAAAAAAAAAGACCAACAAGTTCACAAGCAACGAGTTTATAACCTTTGAGGCTTAAGTGGACAAGTGACGGCTTGTTTTGTACATTTGTACACTGACATGCCCAGATTCTTTTTCATTAAAGGACCCAAACATGATTTATCCACGACGCATGCAGCCTAAAGAAAAAACACTAGTCCGGGGTGTAAGGGACACAAAATAATTTTATGATGTACAATCCGAACAAATGACCGGAAATCACATTTAACAAGAGTTCTAAGTTACATTTTTTTTAATGTAAAAAAACCCCATTCGTTCAATTTCTCAATTAATGAGAGAACATCAATCTGTATAAGATGGTGTTACATATCACATGGGTTAACAACCAAGAAAATAGACATTTCCAGGAAATTGGGACTTAGGTTACAGAGAGCCGAAAAGAGTGCCAAGACTAGCACCATCTCTAGTATTTAAGGAAAACCAATGTAAAATGCCACCTATATCGAAGGGGATGGGGCGTAACAAGTAAATATTAAGTAAGTATCATGCGTTCAGTATTTTGAGGATGCGTGGAAAACTGATCTACTTGAACTGACTTTTTCTTTGCAGTTTACACTCTCTTCGACGTATAGTGGTAACTTGAAATGATCAAACAAAGTTCCCCCTCCAATCCCCGCCCAACAAAGAAGGAAAATCGGGTTTCTCTGTCGCTTGGTCATGTAGCTTACATATTATATCGTCTCACCCCAAATTTTCTTTTTGTTCAGAAGTGTATGAATACAATTTTTACCCTCCCACCGCGTGGTACACACTGGCCGGCTCTGTGGCATTTCTTTATTTTTCTTTGAACATTACTTACCAAAAACATCTGCGAAAATTTTCCGATTGTTTCATTTAGGATCAAAGGCCTAGCCTGAGGAAAAGAAGTAATGAGTTTTACTGAGAGTACTTAATTTCGTCGGCATCCATAAATTTTAACAACGTAAAGTCAATAGGCAGAGTAAATCGGAATTCAAGCAATAGCGAGCATAGGTATTACAAATGCACTGAATAGTGAATACTAAAATGAACACTCATAATAATGACTATTGAATATATCATGCATACTGGATGGATAGGCTATACCTTTCATTGCCATCATACGGAAAGAATTCACGGGTCTGGATGAAATGGAAACGTCAGTGATAAATTTCACGTGATCAGACAGTGTTATTGCGCATAGCACGAAAAGGCCAAATTAGGTAATTTTACTTAAGTAATGCATATTACCTTCCATTGTCATCCTATAGGAAAGAATTCATCGACCGGATTCAACAGGCTTTAAAGTCTCGTAATAGGTACCATTACCTCTGGAAATCATAAAGCATTATGTAATTCTCTCATTTATTTTACATTCTTTATTCTTACTTCATAATTTTTACTTTTTAGAGGAGCAACATGGCGCAGGGAGGTTAATAACACCTCCCTGCATGGAGCATGTGCCAATTTCGCCGACTACCTGCGTTTAGTAAACATAATGTGGCACAGTAAATATTGCAATGGATTCGGGAGAAAATTGTCGTATTTGGGATGTTTCGATGAGTGTCATTTCATGATGTTACACAATTAAGTTCGTCACGAGGACTTCCCGTATGAACATTTATAAACCTACACCGACAAAAACTTACAATCTGCCCACGCACCAATTCAGGAAGTGAATTCTAGCATTCCTCTTCTACGAGATGTGGGGGGGGGGGAGCATTGGACATTCTGTCTCCCACCCATCACTTATAAAACATGTCATCATCGTAAGAACTATCGCTCATATTTACATTAATTTTGATGATAATTTTGGATTTTAGTTATCTATCTCAACAATGCCCATCCAGGCAAGAACGCGCCCCAGCTTGTTGTCAATTTACTGATCAATGGCATGTAACAACAATGTCTAAGTTAGCATTTCATTGCTTCACAGTGACCTGTCTCTCATAACTAAACCACAAATTATATGTAAACCTTAAGAGCAACACAAGAATCTTGATGAATTGTGATAATTACCTCCAAACACTATTAGATACATCCTTACATACTTATTCCATTATTTTCCAACATGACAATTAAGGCCCATTATTTTAGGGGATTTAAAATTTGTGTACTACCAATTCTTGAACAAACAAAAAGCATCTTACCAACTACCGCACTTACTTAATCTTTCTCAAACAAAAGTCGGATCTTTACTCATTACACAAAAAAAAGCTTTAAACTTATTTACACATATTGCCTTTAAAATGTTCATGCATATTTTATTAGTACATTTTTTTCTGGATCAGCTAAGAGCACATAATTTAAAATGCCGCTGCATAATATGCATTTTTAACGATTTTGCCAGTTGGTCACTAACTTCATTTTTTTTTTACTTGAAACTTAATTGACCAATGGTAACTACTAACTCGAAATGACTTATAAAATTACTATTGACTCTACTTGACTCGGATGGAGCACTGACTCGACGTGACTGGACTTGATCTGTAATATAAATGACTAGGCTCGACTTGTGACCCAATCTCAAGTTGACCTGTTACATCTCTACTTATGGAGATAAATAAGCAACATGTATGGCAAGATTATAGTAGTAGGGTCCAAAGTGAAAGTGACCTGAAGTTTATCACTAAAGATGCCCCCTCCCCTCTTTGTTAAATTCCAATCACAGATAAATTTCTTGTCACGTCAGGTATATCCGTTGATCACATGAACTCAGCCATGCATACAGCCTGTACTTCCAAATTGTGTACATCAGTGCCCATCCAGCTATTCAACGTTTATTCATTAAGCCAACAGCTCAAAGCTTGACTGCAATTGACAATATAGGACCCTACTCCCCATGTCTGCCTTTCTGACTGCTCAGAAAATTTCAAAAAAGTTAAGACAATCTTAAATACAAGTATTCCCACTGGGATGGCATTGCAGACTGACTTTTAACAGACTTGTGGCCATAATCGTCAGACAAAAGATAATCAAGTAATCTAAGGAGGTGTTTTTTTTTTTCTATCTGAGATATCTTTAACAAGGGAATGATAAGCGGAAAATGTAGCCACATTGTGCACCGAAATATTGAAAGTTGACTACAAGTATTTTTCACGTAAGTTGATGTCATATATAAACCCAAACTACCATGATTCTGTCCGAAACATTAAATCGACTTCTCAACACACAGAAGTGTGAAGATGTGCCCATAAATCATCATGTTGAAAACCTGTATCTCAATGAAAAGAATGACCCTTTCCACTTGGAACTGGAATTAAGAAAATTTGGTACGAACAAACAGCAAGCTGCACACTTCGCACAAAAACAGACAGTGATTCAACGTGATTCAACTTTTACAGTTGCCAATCTCAGTAGGAGGTCTCTTCCGCGATTTGATCGTTTATTGCACAATTTTCACAATATTGTGAGCAACACCGGAAGTCACATATCGCTGCCGTCAGAGCCATTACTGTGTGAAATACGAACTCAGAGGATCCCTTAAAATATCGTCATTTCTATTAATATTCAGTAAAAAATAATAACTAAAAAATGGTTAACCATTAAACCGTTAACCAAAACTATACTAAAGGTATTCGTTGTCAAACTATGCAGGTGCTTTTCCTCAGGGATCATATAATCAGAAATTTCAGAGAGGAGTTGAACAAAATGGTAAGTAACATGTAGAACCCGAGAGACATTTTCCTCATCTCGGACGTTTGCGTATTAAACTGTATATGTGGCAGTTGATTACATTTTAGTGTTTAGAACGTTTAGAACACATTAAACGTTACTTCGTGTGAAACTTTTTAACGTAGATTGTGAAGTAAATGGCACATATTTAGCATCTCTGATTTTGGAATCGCCTTACGTGTAGGACTCTTGGCTCTATATGTAAAGTGGTATTATGAGTTGCGCAAATTTTTAAACGCCATACATACAGTACGTACGAATTAAAAGCTAACTAACGTAACGTTAATAGTACTGTAGGCCTAGTAGTAGATAAACATTATAACTTAGTGACTGGGCTCACGTTGGTAATTACGACTTGCTGTAACATTTGAAGCCTATCTGGCTTGACAATAGCCTACATGTCTTTTCGCTGCCCAAAATTATCAAACGGCTGAGCTAATAAAAATTTTTAGCAGCTTTTGTGTGAACGGTAGCCTATGCCTATGGAAATTACGACATTCAATGATTTGGGGACAATTTGGACAAAGAAAGACAATATAAATGAAAACTAATTGGCTACGACTACACAAATTTCGTATTCCCCGATGAGGCCTTTTAAGAAGAGTACTATGTAGGTCAACTAAGCCAAGTAGCAAGTGATACAAGGCACGTGCCTAACGTGTCTTGGTTTTGCTCTTGCAATGAGTCTTAATTTTTATTTTATTTTCCCTTTCTAAAGTTTAGCTGTGAACTGTCCAGCCTAGGCCCTGTTGCAATTGCAGTGATTACAAGGAGTGTCTTTCAACTATCTTTCCTTGTATTCCAAAGAACTAAAATTGACTGCCTATAAAGTATAAAGGTACCGGTACCGGTAGTTGATTAGGTCCTCTTTGGAATATGCTTTTCCTGTTTGGGGCCCACAGCAGACTATTCTTACTGAAAGATTGGAAGGTTTGCAACAACATTTTGCAAGGTTTGTAGCAAATGACTACTCCAGGGAAGTTGTGCCAATGACTGCTCTTTTAGAAGATCTTGGTCTCTTAACAAATACTTGTCTGACACGTATAGTGCTGTACATGTTTTGCATTACCGCCAATTGCTATAACTTCATTTCGTCCCCAATACTGTTGGGACTGGAACAACCTCCCTAGGTGTCTATTGAGGCTTCCCTAAGTAATACTAAGCCGATGGAATTCAGTGGTAGGTCATTGAGAGTTTGACCACACGGCACGCTTGTGAAGTTGTGGTGAATTAATGTCTTCAGATGTGTCATCATCTCCCAAAAGAAGAAAGAAGAAGTGACAGGGTGAATTGATACCTGATTACACAATATAGAATATGATTTATTTGCAAAGTGTATTCATCTGTCATTTCATGCAAGTGGAGGAGAACAATATGTGATTCTTATCACAACATGTTTCATGAATAATGATGTTATTGTTTTACATCCATACATATCTATCAATCCTTTTTATACAGTATGCAAGTTTTTAAGTATCCATATATCGTCCGTGTTATATCCTGTAAATGTTTTAAGCAGACCTACTTTTTGTTTGTCAAATTGTCATACTGCACATTTAATTCAGACCTGAGTCACAATACTGGTGCTATATGTGTTGTTAAGTTTCAACCATGAAGGTTTATGGACATCCCATTTCTTGAAGTCAATGCAAATTGTTTGGCAGGGAGTAGATCCAGACAAACAACTTCCAAACTTGTACTTTGATTTCTTTTAATATTTATCATTCCCATACAGTAACAGCCTAATCAGGTAATCAGGTAAACAGGTAATCGCACAAGGGACTATGAACTATATCACAGGTTTAACTTATTACACTCTCTGATGATGATGTCAGTATATCTTGTGAAATATGTAGGTGGATGGACATTTGATGAGATTCATTATAGACGTATGTATTAGCTTTAGCTTCATGTGCTTTACTGTATTAACATGAGGCCTGTGTACATAATATTTTATTCTTCAGGTTATTCATCATCTTGGCTTATCAAGACTATGTTGTTGTGCCAGTTAATTATTGAGTTTCTTCAGCTTTATGACATCTATGGTTAATACATTGCTTGTATTGGATGTTGATGTGTATGGAGATTTCACCACCTCTATTAGACTGTTCAAAGTACTTCACATTTTTGTTTGAGTTGTATGCTTTTTTATGTTTAAAGGGAAATAGGGCGTTTGCTTTACAGGAAGCATCCATACTTTCAAAACCAATGTTTGTGGATGCAGAATGATAGATTATTCAAAATAAGGAAGGACAGTGGCCTTCTTTTCAAGAAATAAGTTTCTCACCCATAGAGACTCAGTTATTTGTTGCTTAACACTAATTTGTTCACCCAAACTTTTCAAAATTCAAATGATGCATCTTCCGTTACTCATCACATGCATAATGTTTTGAGGAGATGAAGCTTTGGCAGATGTTTATTGATGAGACTGAATGGTTTAACAATGACTAACACTATTTCTTTTGTATGTCATGTTGGTGTATTCTAAACGCCCTATTTCCCTTTAAGTTGGAGGTACATTGTATTGTAGATGTATACATCACTTTTACCCATGACATGTGTTCTCAATTTTTCTCTTTCATGTCATTTTGTGCGTGCCTGTGCATGTGTCATTACAGACAGCACTTGCCTTGCATTTCTTTTGTTTAGTGTGGCAACAGCTTTCAGAATGAAAATATGTTGACAACTTCAACAATGTTATATACATTTTTTTAACGTTATGTATGGATTTTCGTATGTGATACTAACTTTCTTTCTTCCATATTAAGTTTTCTTTCATTGATGTCAAAGTTATCAATTGTGTTGTCAGTCCGTACCAAAGAAGGATTTAATAAAAATTAAAAATCAAGAAATATTGATTTTATTCGTCTTGTAACTTGTGATTAATGTTCACTTTACTCTTTTAACTTTGCAACTTTGATTGCAGAGAGAGAATATAGGGTAAAAAGCTGTGGCCGACTCCCACACATGATATATGTTTCAGTTTGTAGGAGTGTGACTCATTGTTAAGATGAGTCTACTTAGTAAAGCAACAATATCAACACTCCTAGATGTGTTTTGTAATAATACAGTAACTATTTTTTTCTTTTGAAAGGGTGTATATTATGGTGGGGGGGGGGGGGGAATTATAATAAATAGATCTAAAGGTCCACCTCTCCCCCATGAATGTAATTTGCTCGATGGACTTCAGTTGTTAGGATAAGCTAAACTTAGGTCCTATATCCTAGGCATACATGATCTTCATTCATAAAGATCAACATGTTGTAGTGATATCTTTATATTAATATCATTCTGTTATAAATTTACTCGGTATATCCTTGTTATTAACAATATAAAGCCAAATTCGTATTTTAATATGTTTTCCATCGTTGAAGACCGAAAGTGCAAGTGCATTAGTTGTGTGCACTCCATTCGGATTATGGGTAGTTGGATTTGTGTTTCATCAAACACTAACTGTGTTATCCATTGACTGAGTATTTTCAAAGTTGTTTAGTGCAAAGGAAGAATACATGAAATATTTTACGTGCATGAAAATTTATCAAAATTATTCTGCAATAAAAGTTCTTGCCTTATCGCTACCATTTTTTAAGTCACCCCTATATTATATTTTGGCTTAGTTTCGCAAGATTGCATGTATATTAGTTGTGTACTCCCTGTTTCAATAACAATGAGTTTGTCTTAGCGCTTTACGGAATAGGGGTAAGTTTCATCAAAGACTAACCGTATTAGCCATTGATTACGTCTCTTGACGGTTGCATTATGTGAAAAACAAATTTCTGTAACATCTCCCTACATGTTTTCTTTTTTCACTCTTGTTTTGGACAATTTGGGTCAATTTTCAAACCTTGTCCATAAGTCTCACATTTAAGCCTCAACGTTGTTCGCGAAATTAGGCTATGTAGTTTGCACTGTCCAAACATGGCTTTTTCGTCCTCGTAAACTGCAACGTTCGAAGTATATATCCCATATGTAGATATACTTAAAACTGGACATATTTCGATGAAATTGGTGTATTATTTTGTCGATTCGTACACATGTTCAGCAGTAGCAAATTCAAAAAGTGTGACTTCATTCCCGCTTGAAATTTCTCGAGGTCACGGGGTCAGATTTCCTACTGATCTCAAGACAAAGACAAACCCCCTAGAAGACACGAAATTCAAGACCACGAAGTTCCTTATACACACAGACAGACAGCACACAGATAGACAACACACAGACAGATAGTACAGATACATACATCATCAGAGCAGACATTGATCAAATGTCCATGTTAAGTTACCTAGAAATAACCAGACAGTAAACCACAAGGTCAGGAATTGATGTCAGTCCACCAGATAGCTATATGGCCACTATTTTTTACATATGTTTTGCAACCGTGGGTACCGCGTACTACATTTACCACTCCCAGATAAATGTGTTGCAGCCACTCTATTATCGATTGTTAATGTGCTGTTTGTTCCGTAAAGATGTTTGCCTTTCATTTTAAATTAAGTTCAAGAAACTTTCGAGAGCAGTTATTGATGTTATCATTTTCAGAGAATGGAGATAATGAGATGTATGATAGTTGTGTTCACCATTTTCCCTCGACAACCGCATGTTATACGAAAGAAACCTTTCATGTGGTAAATCGTATCATAAAATCGTCACTGTGGAGTCAGTTATCATTACAGTGCCGTATAGGGAACCATCCCAGTTTGGTGATAATGGCATCCTTGTTCGTGTTGGGGAACCTTCCTGAAACAAAATAAATAAGGTTCCATACTGCCCTGGGGTACACACGGTGCATGGTGCCCATGGACTAACGCTTTAAGTGTCTTCACAATGATTAGGAATCAAACTGTTTATCATACTTATCTTTAAAAGAGTGTCTATATCAAAAGGCTTCTTCTAAGCAGTCTTCGGAGTCACTCAATTCATTTAAAATGAAAACAAGGGAGAAGAATGTTTTCATAATAAAAAATATACATGCACCTCCCACGTACTGTAATGTATAAGTAGTGTGAATGACTACAAGTAATAAGGATACTTTCAGCAATTGGACAAATGCTAATTGCACTACCCACGTTTAACTTAATATTCCACTCATCACTCGACTGCCACTTTGGTTCTGTGGGTAAGATGAAAGAGTTTGTTTCATTTGTGAAGTACTTTGTTACTGATGAACACATGTTAAAATATCCTAAAGCTGATATGGTGAAAACTAAAAGAATGTCGAGTGTTATATTTACTGTTTGAGGACTAGTATTCTCAATTTTGGACACATAACTGGCTGTCAGTGTTTCCTTACATGGCTATCTAGTATAACGTGATCAACAAGATGCACATCAAATGAACAAACAGACAAGTATTGTTTACACCGAACAAATCTGTTTTTCATTTTAATTGAATTGTATTTTTTCTTCGTTAATTGAAATTCACAAACGTTTATGCGCAATTTAGTACAACATGAGATTAAAGCTTTTAGTAATAGCTGATAGAAAATTTTAGGTCATAGTAACAATAGGAACGAACTCATAGTTAAACACTCTTTTCTCATGATGGTTTACCAAACGTGGGATTGTGGCCACCGTCGTAAAGGTCGAAATTCTCGTGGGCTAGTAAAGTAATTTGTTTCAAGCGCTTAGACCAAACTTACTTTTCACTGAATATATAACTTAATGAGTCGTGTCCACCTTGAGTCTTTTCTACAAATGTTCTTTTGCTAAGACAGAATGCACTTAATTGAATACCGGGAGGGATGGGGCTGAAACTTGTAGACTACCATAAATATTATTATTACTGTGCATTGGCGTATCCCGTTGTCATTCTGAGTCGCTAAGAGAGAAGATCAAGCAACAGTGAGGATTCAAGAACACTAAAAACTGAACACTCTTCTACTTTGTATTCCACAATTTCATAAATTGCGTGAATCAACCCTTATTCTAATTATACTTTCCGTTCGAAAAATACAGTCCCTCAGATTAAGAATAGAAGTCTTATAAACACAACTTTCATTTCTGTGTATACATTTGTTTTGCCATGAGTACATAAAATTCTAATCCTTTTTCATAATTATCCTTTGCACATGTTCTAGAACTAGGGTATGTATTTCCGTGTGAGGTCACTTGCCCGTACAGCTAAACAGTTCGTTCTTGTAAATGGCACGTGTATGTCTCGTGCGTGGATTACCTCCAGTCTTTCTCGATTAAATGCTTTTCGAAAAGCCTATCCATATTTTTTTGCTTCTTTTGTTCAAGAAACGCTATCTATTTCTACCAGCTTCTTGGAGAGTATTCAAAAGGTCAATATAAACATCACTGTCTCAAAATATTGTCCAACTAATGTGTCTTAAGGGTATTTTGGGTAGACTGCTTGGCTTTTTCACATCAAGGTCGTTTCAGATGTATTATTGACCATAATGAAACATGGAGCATGACCAAAGTTACCAAAAAAAAAAAAAACTAAATTGGTTGTAGAACGAATCGACACTTAGAACAAAGGCAAAAATTTACCGGCTTGATTTATGACTCTGATGTATGATCTGATATACAGAGAAGGAACAAGTAATCTATGTTTTGTTTTGTTTTGGTGAAGAGGATTAGGCGTATCCGTATCCGGATACTCTTGCAAAACTAATTCAAGTACCAATTCAATATGGATTGCAAGCCTGACTTTCCATAATCCTGAATTCCGTTTGAAAATTTTGCACTGCCCCACCGTTTTGCACTAACTTAAAGAAGCCTGTGATTTCAACTTTAAGTGAAAATGACACAATTTTAAGTAGTGACATTTAAGTACTTACAGATACTTAAAGCTCTTATGCTTAAAAACTGTTATTAGACATTTTATAGCGCACCCAGTTTAATCGCACGGTGCAGCTTTGAGTGAATTTAAATGATCTGTGTGGGACGTCGAATTGTGAAACGATCCATTTTCACTTAAAATCTTGATTTAAGGGATAATAGTAAATGCTATTCAAGGCCATTGTTTCAAAAAAAGCTTTCCAAGTGCTATATGTCAATTTGAAAACAAACCCTCTGTTAGAGTTTGTTGACAAAAATCCTGCCACTTGTAGTTGTGTAGTAAGAGTTTCTTTTTCGAAATGAATAACCACCTGGTTGATTTGTAACATTAGATAGGGGTAATGTTCGCAACTGAGGTTTCTATCACAAAAGTCTCCTCCATCTCCATAGTACTCAAATACAAAAACTACCGTTTGCTACTTGCCCCCACTAACTTTTAATATACCACTTCCGAAAAAAAACCTCTAGGAGCATGTGCCATACACATCTTAGTATTAGTGATAGGCATTTCTCTCTTCCTGCTTCATTATGGAATACCCGACGGTGAGAACGAAAGGAAAAAACCCTATCGGTGACGACGACGAAGGATTGCATTGGTTTTAGGAGGCTGAATCTACCGCATACAGAAAACATTGCGTGCATGTCACTAGCATCGTATTCACTTCAACGATTTCAGGGGTATATGAACCCCACCTAGGCCAACTTTTGGCAGCCCATTGCGTAATTACGAAAGGCTTAAGCTTGTTGAATTGTCGGCTAACAGCCTTTCCCAATTTGAACAAAAGTAGTTTTACCTCAGACTGTTTTCTTGAGAAACTTCTTTAGGATTAACCCGCAATAACAATTCCTGATTAAACGTTTACTCGACGCTTAAAGAAGAAGAATAACAAAGAACTACCAATCCAGTTCTAGTTTTCCCCTCTGCTAATAATGCAGACTTATTGAACATTACTGAATATGTGTCTGCTTCAATACGAATAAGAAATGGAGATGGGTCGCTGGACCCTTCACGTAACAGTGTAAGAACGACTTAAAGACAAAAATTTCTTGATATTACAGAAAGTTTTTTTTTTTTTTTTTTTCAACACTTTCACCACATACTGTCTGATGTTTATCACATGATTTACTGGATCTTGCTGTTTCCATTGTTTGATAGTAGGAGTATCCTAAAAAAACAGTCACTGTATGCCGAGAAATAACTTGATCTAAATACAAAAATGACCTAAAATGTCATGCAAAAATGAGCCATACGTGCGTAATGAATTTTAATATCTGCTACGTGGAGAAAAGCTCTATCAAATAAACTTTAACATGGTGGCTATATACCCTGTGTGATCTTGAATGATCTGATATAAAAAAAAAAATATCATAACGGCTTTAAAAATGTTTGTGAGACTAAATGAAAGGCAGCAAAATGCCTGTTCATAAATTTCTCTTTACAATTGTCAAAGGTCAAACTAAAGTGATGTAGACAGAAACTCTTGAGGTGACGTCATGTCACTACTTGTCTTGTCCTTCGTCGTTTTCCCTCTTGTTTTAGTTTCTTTTAAGTCATTTTTCTCCTCCACCTCTTTCCAGTCTTCTCCATCTACCTCTGTCAGCCGTGTGGCCCTTCTTCAGGTCCTATTTGTCTTAATTGTGTCTCCTCGATTCTGATCCTCATAATTCGTCTCTTTCCTCCCATGCTTTCCCCTTACCCCTGCTTATTTCTTGTTGTCTTTTCATTTTTCTGTTAGTTTTACCCCTGGTTCTGCACGTCTGCGACGCTTTTCACCCTACAGGCTGAGAAAGTATAGTAATGCCAAAATGATCAATTACAACTTGAGTCAGATAAACGTAAAACAATGGGAACTAATTAATAGTTTATACAAGCATTTGAAAGTAGCCGTTGCAATTACATCGGTCTAAGCTGTAACATGTTTTTTTAATTTACCTTTAATGAGCCGGTAAGTAATATCCAGAAAATAAATAAATTAAGAAGCAAACCCTTTAGTGGTTCGCTTGTGTTTTGCTTGGTCTTTACTGATTCAGTATACGTTAGCAATCTCTTATTTCAACATCGCAATCTCCAGAATTCTTACATTTACTTATTTAATCAAGCAACTTGCTTTCTTTTTAACAATTTACTGCATTAAATTTGTTTTGTGAATATGCATTGGTTCAACAAAAGCTTTACATAAATTTTATTTTAAAAGTATACAATGGAGTACATAGCCAATTAGATCTGGTATTTCAAACATGTGCTCGTCTTTTGATAGACATTTTATGACGCTAACAATTCACAATAACAATTAGGCTAGGTTGAAACTAATAGCAACAAAAGACTACTATTTAAGATTAAAGAAATAAAGTAGACTTCCCCTCATGTACCAATATTCGGTTGACTTTTCCCTAAACTATGGACGTCTTAGCATTTCTACCATAACAAGTTGATTTCAATTCACAAAGAAATGTGAAATTCGAAACGTGAAGGTCTCTACTTCTAGTCCACAAGAAGCAAAAATGAAAGGATTTTTAATTACTTAGAATTATTGTAACAAATCAGAATGTTTCTCCCAATCCTGTTATCCACTAAAAGTAACAGAAAAATAATAAAGAGTCGTGGCAAAATACCAACGGTAAGTTCATTACATACATCAGTGGATTTGAGTAGCTTGCAGTGACGCTAATGTCTATTCTTGTAGCCCCTAGGTAAACTACTAGGATTTACTAATATCTCCGTTCCATCATTTTCCATATCAGACCAGTTAGTCATGCAATTCCTTTGTTTTTATACTAGTTCGTCATAGCACTTTAACGAGTCCCGGGCTTCTACCCCCCCCCCCCTTTCTCCGAAAAGAAGGAAATCTGTTGCAGTCATCCTTTCTCTTCGTTAATTTCTTTGCAAACATCTATGCGATCAGTTCTCATTAAAATAAGTTGTGAAATTTAATCAGTGAGTGGAATCAGAAGTTAGCAAATCCAAGTGTCCAACAATGTGCCCAACAAATATTTCTCACTCTCTGTATAACGCTGAAGTCAAGAATGAACCGATCCGTCCGGATTAGATAAGACAACGGTCCTCTTAAAATCAGATTCCGTATATGTTCTACTTCTGTTATATTTTCCCATACATCACCCTAAAGTAACTTAAAGCTGAATATTACTTCTTAACAAAAGACTAGACACTTAATGGAACATCAGTAATGCAAATTTACTGGTACAAAGGGAAAAATGATAAAAGCGTGTATCATTTTTCACTAACTGATATTTTCGAAAAAAAACGTAATATTAAGGCACAAAGAAACAAACGTGAAAGGCCATGGCGTACTTGTCTTTCAATTGTTCTCATTCTACAAATAAATGGAAATATAAACGACTGTTTATACTTGTTCTCATGAACTTTCAAACCTACAGTTTACATTCCAGTTCGAAAAGCAACGTCAACGTTATTGATAAAAAAAAAAACACTAAATGAATAAATCTTTACACATTTAGGTAGCATTAAAAAACTAACATTGTTACATCAAGTTTTATGATCTTTTCAATGAATATTGCTTTATTATGCTACATTACTACATACAGGATTTGTTTAGGAGAAAAATAAACATACGACGTTGGTGAAATCATCACTTAGTGTATTGACATTGTCTCACCCAGGCATTTTACAAAAGTAATATTTAGTAACTATCGATAAATAGTAGTCGTCGAAGAAAAGAAATGAACTCACAAAAAGAGGAAGATCATAAATAAGGAGTTTTCGCTCTCTTTTTCAACATTTAAGTGGGTTTTACCTTTGATTACCTTTGATGAAAGTCGAAGTCGCAAGGGAACAAAAACAACATTGAGTTGCTCAGCGTGTAGGTTCCAAGAGATTTCTTATTTATATTTCGCTAGCACATTACAGTGCCAAAATGAACACTTTTAATAATTACCTATTTTCTGAATGAAAAATTAAAAACCAGAGGAAAGGTCAACATTATGGCAGGAGCTCTTAATTAAGTTAGGAGGATTTTACTCTCCTAAAGAAAAATAGAACAAAAACTTCTCCTTCGCCAATGTTAAATTACATTTCAGTACGGGGTCTACCGATAATACACGATTTACACATTACATCCCGCATATACTAGGAACATAATCCCCTTAAGCTTTTCAAGTGACTTGATGGTATCACTTTCAAACGGTCTGCGTTTTGTGAATCATTACAATGTCTGGTAAATGAAAGATGTGCAATAGTAATAAAATACTTGTAAACTTCAGGGAAGAGACTGCTTTAGAACTTTATTTCAAAACGGTGTAATAATAATAGATTCTATTATAGGCTCACCAGAAAATTCCAGGATTTATGTCGTCGTTGTAAAGGTAAGATTAAAAACCATGTAGACATGATACCAATTCATGTTTACTTGGTTATTTTAATGTAGAGCCATTCTTGCTATTAACGGTATTGATGTATTTTCAAGTTTGTTGATTTTACTTTCTGTTTCTTAGACGTTTTGTCAATAAAATCACTGAACATTTAGTCAAAAACTCATTTGCGAAAAACCACAGTTCCCAAAAGTACAGTAACAAAGACTGTTTGACATGACGCTTGCATCATCTATCCCTATTGTCAACTGTTGGTTTACTTAAAAAAAAGTATAGTTTAGCAATTTATAGATGCAATACAAACCTTTGGGGTCGGTGTTTCCGTAACATTCTTGTCCTTACCAGTATCAGTCTGCTCTTCATCTTCGTGGGTTGAACTGTCTACTCGCTACGAGTGTCGTAAAAACAATAACTGAACATTTAGTAACAGTTACTTCCACGAAGGTACATACTGAACAAGCACATCTTCATACTTAATTTTGAGATAAGGTTTGTATCTTCTGTTTCGAAAATGCAGAATCATATGTATACATTTTCCATTTATTGATTTACATGATGTACATCATAGACTCGGTATATCATAGACTCAGTATACTGTGTAAAGGAAATAAATTTTATTTGTAATTCAGATAATTCGACAAATCCCTTATTTAATGACAATGATAATATTTACTTTTCCTAAAAATTCAAATTTTTCTTGACTCAAACTATGCTTTTATTGTTATTAAAAATATATAGTTTAGCAATTTTATAAATATGGTGCAACCCATCTAAGCGTGTACCTGACCAGTTGTCTTTATTGCTGGTCTTAATCTTTTATTAAGTTCATTCATATTACTTTCTTCTTCTGACAAGTGTCTTGAATAAAATTACTAAACATTTGATAATGATCTTTTCATAAATTACAGTTTAAAAAAGTACATCACCACATTTCATTTTGAGATAATGTTCGTGTTATTTACCACTGATTTTAAGACGTATGTGGATATTGCATTTATTGATTTACATGCGGTACATAAAACAAGAGGTATAGTGCAAAAACAAAATTAAATTCAATATCAAACTTTATCAGTCCACTGTTTTCCTATTTTATTGATTTAATCACAATTAGTTCATTCAAATTGATATTACTTATACACTCAACCAGTCTGTTACATTAAAATGTGTACGATATGGTACCAACTTATAAATATCATACAAACCAGTGCCTGTCAAGTATTCTTTCTATGAACGGTATTGACTTCTTTTAAAGTTTGTTGATTTTACTTTCTATTTCTTAAACGCGTTGTCAATAAAATCACTCAATATTTAGTAAAAATAATTTGCTCAAAACCACGGTTCCCAAAACGTACACTAATATACATCGTTTGACATGACGCTCCCATCATCTATCGCTTGTGTCAACTGTTGGCTTACTTAAAAAAAGTATAGTTTAGCAATTTATAGATGCAGTACAAACCTTTGGGGTCGGTGCTTCCGTAACTTCCTGGTCCTTATCAGTCTCAGACTGCTCTTCACCTTCGTGGGTTGAACTGTCTACTTGCTACGAGTGTCGTAAAACAATAACAGAACATTTAGTAACAGTTACTTCCACGAAGGTACATATTCAACAAGCACATCTTGATACTTAATTTTGAGATAAGGTTTGTATCTTCTGTTTCGAAAATGCAGAACCATATGTGTACATTCTCAATTTATTGATCTACATGATGTACATCATAGACTAAGTATACTGTGTAAAGGAAATAAATTTTATTTGTAAGTCTGATAATTCGAAAAATCTCTTATTCAATGTCAGTTATAACGTTTATTTTTCTTCTAAAGTCAGATTTCTGATTAACTCAACTGATGCTTTTATTATAAACAAAACATATAGTTTAGCAATTTTATCAATATGGTCGAACCCATATAAGCGTGAACTTGACCAGTTATCTTTAATGCGGGTCTTTATCTTTTTTGAAGTTCATTGATATTACTTTCTTCTTCTGACAAGTGTCTTGAATGAAATTACTAAACATTTGGTAATGATCTTTTTAACAAAATTCCAATTCATATTACTTATACACACAACCAGTCTGTTACATTAAAATGTATACGTTATGGTAGCAACTTATAGATATCATACAAACCAGTGCCTGTCAAGTATTCTTTCTATGAACGGTATTGACTTCTTTTAAAGTTTGTTGATTTTACTTTCTATTTCTTAAACGCGTTGTCAATAAAATCACTCAATATTTAGTAAAAATAATTTGCTCAAAACCACGGTTCCCAAAACGTACACTAATATACATCGTTTGACATGACGCTCCCATCATCTATCGCTTGTGTCAACTGTTGGCTTACTTAAAAAAAGTATAGTTTAGCAATTTATAGATGCAGTACAAACCTTTGGGGTCGGTGCTTCCGTAACTTCCTGGTCCTTATCAGTCTCAGACTGCTCTTCACCTTCGTGGGTTGAACTGTCTACTTGCTACGAGTGTCGTAAAAACAATAACTGAACATTTAGTAACAGTTACGTCAACGAAGGTACATATTCAACAAGCACATCTTGATACTTAATTTTGAGATAAGGTTTGTATCTTCTGTTTCGAAAATGCAGAACCATATGTGTACATTCTCAATTTATTGATCTACATGATGTACATCATAGACTAAGTATACTGTGTAAAGGAAATAAATTTTATTTGTAAGTCTGATAATTCGAAAAATCTCTTATTCAATGTCAGTTATAACGTTTATTTTTCTTCTAAAGTCAGATTTCTGATTAACTCAACTGATGCTTTTATTATAAACAAAACATATAGTTTAGCAATTTTATCAATATGGTCGAACCCATATAAGCGTGAACTTGACCAGTTATCTTTAATGCGGGTCTTTATCTTTTTTGAAGTTCATTGATATTACTTTCTTCTTCTGACAAGTGTCTTGAATGAAATTACTAAACATTTGGTAATGATCTTTTTAACAAAATTCCAATTCATATTACTTATACACACAACCAGTCTGTTACATTAAAATGTATACGTTATGGTAGCAACTTATAGATATCATACAAACCAGTGCCTGTCCAGTATTCTTTCTATGAACGGTATTGACTTCTTTTTAAGTTTGTTGATTTTACTTTCTATTTCTTAAACGTGTTGTCAATAAAATCAATGAATATTGAGTAAAAATAATTTGCTCAAAACCACGGTTCCCAAACGTACACTAATATACATCGTTTGACATAACGTTTGCATCATTTATCCCTTGTGTCAACTGTTGGTTTACTTACAAAAAGTATAGTTTAGCAATTTATAGAAGCAATACAAACCTTTGGGGTGGGTGCTTCCGTAACATTCTTGTCCTTATCAGTCTCAGACTGCTCTTCACCTTCGTGGGTTGAACTGTCTACTTGCTACGATTGTCGTAAAAACAATAACTGAACATTTAGTAACAATTACTTTCACGAAGATACATATTCAACAAGCACATATTCATACTTAATTTTGAGATAAGGCTTGTATATTCTGTTTCAAAAATACAGAACCATATGTATACATTTTCCATTTATTGATTTATATGATGAACAGAATAGACTCAGTATACTTTGTAAAGGAAATAAATTTTATTTGTAAGTATGATAATTCCACAAATCCCATATTTAATGTCAGTAATAACATTTACTTTTCTTCTAAAGTCACATTTCTTATTAACTCAACCAATGCTTTGACTATAAAATAACCATATAGTTTAGCAATTTTATAGACATTGTGGAACCCATCTAAGCGTGTACCTGAAAACTTCTCTTTATTGCCGGTCTTAATCTTTTATTAAGTTCATTCATATTACTTCCTTCTTCTGACAAGTGTCTTCAATAAAACTACCAAACATTTGGTAATGATCTTTTCACAAAATTACAGTTTAAAAAAGCACATCACCACATTTCATTTTGAGATAATGTTCGTATTATTTACCACTGATTTTAGGACGTATGTGGATATTGCATTTATTGATTTACATGCGATACATGAAACAAGAGGTATAGTGCAAAAACAAAATTAAATTCAATATCAAACTTTATCAGTCCGCTGTTTTCCTATTTTATTGATTTAATCACAATTAGTTCATTCCAATTCACATTACTTATACACTCAACCAGTCTGTTACATTAAAATGTATACGATATGGTACCAACTTATAGATATCATACAAACCAGTGCCTGTCAAGTATTCTTTCTATTAACTGTATTGACTTCTTTTTAAGTTTGTTGATTTTACTTTCTATTTCTTAAACGTGTTGTCAATAAAATCACTCAATATTTAGTAAAAATAATTTCCTCAAAACCACGGTTCCCAAAACGTACACTAATATACATCGTTTGACATGACGCTCCCATCATCTATCCCTTGTGTCAACAGTTGGTTTACTTAAAAAAAAGTATATTTTAGCAATTTATAGATGCAGTACAAACCTTTGGGGTCGGTGCTTCCGTAACTTTCTGGTCCTTATCAGTCTCAGACTGCTCTTCACCTTCGTGGGTTGAACTGTCTACTTGCTAAGAGTGTCGTAAAAACAATAACTGAACATTTAGTAACAGTTACGTCAACGAAGGTACATATTCAACAAGCATTTGTTTATACTTAATTTTGAGAAAAGGTTTGTATTGACTTCTTTTGAAGTTTGTTGATTTTACTTTCTATTTCTTAAACGTGTTGTCAATAAAATCAATGAATATTTAGTGAAAATAATTTCTTCAAAACAACGGTTGCCAAACGTACACTAATATACATCGTTTCACATGACGCTCGCATTCTCCATCCCTATTGTCAACTGTTGGTTTACTTACAAAAAGTATAGTTTAGCAATTTATAGATGCAACACAAACCTTTGGGGTCTGTGCTTCCGTAACTTTCTGGTCCTTATCAGTCTCAATCTGCTCTTCACCTTCGTGGGTTGAACTGTCTACTTGCTACGAGTGTCGTAAAAACAATAACTGAAGATTTAGTAACAGTTACTTCCGCGAAGGTACATATTTAACAAGCCCATCTTCATACTTAATTTTGAGATAAGGCTTGTATATTCTGTTTCAAAAATGCAGAACCATATGTATACATTTTCCATTTATTGATTTATATGATGAACAGAATAGACTCAGTATACTTTGTAAAGGAAATAAATTTTATTTGTAAGTATGATAATTCCACAAATCCCATATTTAATGTCAGTAATAACATTTACTTTTCTTCTAAAGTCACATTTCTTATTAACTCAACCAATGCTTTGACTATAAAACAAACATATAGTTTAGCAATTTTATAGATATTGTGGAACCCATCTAAGTGTGTACCTGACCAGTTGTCTTTATTACGGGTCTTAATCTTTTATTAAGTTCATTCATATTACTTTCTTCTTCTGAGAAGTGTCTTGAATAAAATTACTTAAACGTTTGATAATGATCTTTTCACAAAATTACAGTTTAAAAAAGTACATCACCACATTTCATTTTGAGATAATGTTCGTATTATTTACAACTGATTTTAAGACGTATGTGGATATTGCATTTATTGATTTACATGCGATACATGAAACAAGAGGTATAATGCAAAAACAAAATTAAATTCAATATCAAACTTTATCAGTCCGATGATTTCCTATTTTATTGATTTAATCACAATTAGTTCATTCCAATTCACATTACTTGTACACTCAACCAGTCTGTTACATTAAAATGTGTACGATATGGTAGCAACTTATAGATATCATACAAACCAGAGACTGTCAAGTATTCTTTCTATTAACTGTATTGACTTCTTTTTCAGTTTGTTGATTTTACTTCCTATTTCTTAAACGTGTTGTCAATAAAATCAATGAATATTTAGTAAAAATAATTTCCTCAAAACAACGGTTGCCAAACGTACACTAATATACATCGTTTCACATGACGCTCGCATCATCTATCCCTATTGTCAACTGTTGGTTTACTTACAAAAACTATATTTTAGAAATTTAAAGATGCAATACAAACCTTTGGGGTCGGTTCTTCCGTAACTTTCTGGTCCTTATCAGTATCAGTCTGCTCTTCACTGTCGTGGGTTGAACTGTCTACTTGCTACGAGTGTCGTAAAAACAATAACTAAAGATTTAGTAACAGTTACGTCAACGAAGGTACATATTCAACAAGCATTTGTTCATACTTAATTTTGAGAAAAGGTTTGTATTGACTTCTTTTGAAGTTTGTTGATTTTACTTTCTATTTCTTAAACGTGTTGTCAATAAAATCAATGAATATTTAGTAAAAATAATTTCCTCAAAACAACGGTTGCCAAACGTACACTAATATACATCGTTTGACATGACGCTCGCATCATCTATCCCTTGTGTCAACTGTTGGTTTACTTAAAAAAAAAGTATAGTTTAGCAATTTATAGATCCAGTACAAACCTTTTGGGTCGGTGCTTCCGTAACTTTCTGGTCCTTATCAGTCTCAGTCTGCTCTTCACCTTTCTGGGTTGAACTGTCTACTTGCTACGAGTGTCGTAAAAACAATAACTGATCATTTAGTAACAGTTACGTCAACGAAGGTACATATTCAACAAGCATTTGTTTATACTTAATTTTGAGAAAAGGTTTGTATTGACTTCTTTTGAAGTTTGTTGATTTTACTTTCTATTTCTTAAACGTGTTGTCAATAAAATCAATGAATATTTAGTGAAAATAATTTCTTCAAAACAACGGTTGCCAAACGTACACTAATATACATCGTTTGACATGACGCTCGCATCCTCCATCCCTATTGTCAACTGTTGGTTTACTTACAAAAAGTATAGTTTAGCAATTTATAGATGCAACACAAACCTTTGGGGTCTGTGCTTCCGTAACTTTCTGGTCCTTATCAGTCTCAGTCTGCTCTTCACCTTCGTGGGTTGAACTGTCTACTTGCTACGAGTGTCGTAAAAACAATAACTGAACATTTAGTAACAGTTTCGTCAACGTATGTACATATTCAACAAGCATTTGTTCATACTTAATTTTGAGAAAAGGTTTGTATTGACTTCCTTTGAAGTTTGTTGATTTTACTTTCTATTTCTTAAACGTGTTGTCAATAAAATCAATGAATATTTAGTGAAAATAATTTCTTCAAAACAACGGTTGCCAAACGTACACTAATATACATCGTTTGACATGACGCTCGCATCATCTATCCCTATTGTCAACTGTTGGTTTACTTACATAAAGTATAGTTTAGCAATTTATAGATGCAACACAAACCTTTTGGGTCGGTTCTTCCGTAACATTCTTTGCCTTATCAGTCTCAGTCTGCTCTTCACCTTTCTGGGTTGAACTGTCTACTTGCTACGAGTGTCGTAAAAACAATAACTGATCATTTAGTAACAGTTACGTCAACGAAGGTACATATTCAACAAGCATTTGTTTATACTTAATTTTGAGAAAAGGTTTGTATTGACTTCTTTTGAAGTTTGTTGATTTTACTTTCTATTTCTTAAACGTGTTGTCAATAAAATCAATGAATATTTAGTGAAAATAATTTCTTCAAAACAACGGTTGCCAAACGTACACTTATATACATCGTTTCACATGACGCTCGCATCCTCTATCCCTATTGTCAACTGTCGGCTTTCTTACAAAAAAGTATAGTTTAGCAATTTATAGATGCAACACAAACCTTTTGGGTCGGTTCTTCCGTAACATTCTTTGCCTTATCAGTCTCAGTATGCTCTTCACCTTTCTGGGTTGAACTGTCTACTTGCTACGATTGTCGTAAAAACAATAACTAAACATTTAGTAACAGTTACTTCCGCTAAGGTACATATTTAACAAGCCCATCTTCATACTTAATTTTGAGATAAGGCTTGTATATTCTGTTTCAAAAATGCAGAACCATATGTATACATTTTCCATTTATTGATTTATATGATGAACAGAATAGACTCAGTATACTTTGTAAAGGAAATAAATTTTATTTGTAAGTATGATAATTCCACAAATCCCATATTTAATGTCAGTAATAACATTTACTTTTCTTCTAAAGTCACATTTCTTATTAACTCAACCAATGCTTTGACTATAAAACAAACATATAGTTTAGCAATTTTATAGACATTGTGGAACCCATCTAAGCGTGTACCTGAAAACTTCTCTTTATTGCAGGTCTTAATCTTTTATTAAGTTCATTCATATTACTTCCTTCTTCTGACAAGTGTCTTCAATAAAACTACCAAACATTTGGTAATGATCTTTTCACAAAATTACAGTTTAAAAAAGCACATCACCACATTTCATTTTGAGATAATGTTCGTATTATTTACCACTGATTTTAAGACGTATGTGGATATTGCATTTATTGATTTACATGCGATACATGAAACAAGAGGTATAGTGTAAAAACAAAATTAAATTCAATATCAAACTTTATCAGTCCGCTGTTTTCCTATTTTATTGATTTAATCACAATTAGTTCATTCAAATTGATATTACTTATACACTCAACCAGTCTGTTACATTAAAATGTGTACGATATGGTACCAACTTACAAATATCATACAAACCAGTACCTGTCCAGTATTCTTTCTATGAACGGTATTGACTTCTTTTAAAGTTTGTTGATTTTACTTTCTATTTTTTAAACGTGTTGTCAATAAAATCACTCAATATTTAGTAAAAATAATTTCCTCAAAACCACGGTTCCCAAAACGTACACTAATATACATCGTTTGACATGACGCTCCCATCATCTATCCCTTGTGTCAACTGTTGGCTTACTTAAAAAAAAAAGTATAGTTTAGCAATTTATAGATGCAGTACAAACCTTTGGGGTCGGTGCTTCCGTAACTTTCTTGTCCTTATCAGTCTCAGTCTGCTCTTCACCTTCGTGGGTTGAACTGTCTACTTGCTACGAGTGTCGTAAAAACAACTGAACATTTAGTAACAGTTACGTCAACGAAGGTACATATTCAACAAGCACATCTTGATACTTAATTTTGAGATAAGGTTTGTATCTTCTGTTTCGAAAATGCAGAACTATATGTGTACATTCTCAATTTATTGATCTACATGATGTACATCATAGACTCAGTATACTGTGTAAAGGAAATAAATTTTATTTGTAAGTCTGATAATTCGAAAAATCTCTTATTCAATGTCACTTATAACGTTTATTTTTCTTCTAAAGTCAGATTTCTGATTAACTCAACTGATGCTTTTATTATAAACAAAACATATAGTTTAGCAAATTTTATCAATATGGTCGAACCCATATAAGCGTGAACTTGACCAGTTATCTTTAATGCGGGTCTTTATCTTTTTTGAAGTTCATTGATATTACTTTCTTCTTCTGACAAGTGTCTTGAATGAAATTACTAAACATTTGGTAATGATCTTTTTAACAAAATTCCAATTCATATTACTTATACACACAACCAGTCTGTTACATTAAAATGTATACGTTATGGTAGCAACTTATAGATATCATACAAACCAGTGCCTGTCCAGTATTCTGTCTGCTGACGATATTGACTTCTTTTTAAGTTTGTTGATTTTACTTTCTATTTCTTAAACGTGTTGTCAATAAAATCAATGAATATTGAGTAAAAATAATTTGCTCAAAACCACGGTTCCCAAACGTACACTAATATACATCGTTTGACATAACGTTTGCATCACTTATCCCTTGTGTCAACTGTTGGTTTACTTACAGAAAGTATAGTTTAGCAATTTATAGAAGCAATACAAACCTTTGGGGTGGGTGCTTCCGTAACATTCTTGTCCTTATCAGTCTCAGACTGCTCTTCACCTTCGTGGGTTGAACTGTCTACTTGCTACGATTGTCGTAAAAACAATAACTGAACATTTAGTAACAATTACTTTCACGAAGATACATATTCAACAAGCACATATTCATACTTAATTTTGAGATAAGGCTTGTATATTCAGTTTCAAAAATACAGAACCATATGTATACATTTTCCATTTATTGATTTATATGATGAACAGAATAGACTCAGTATACATTGTAAAGGAAATAAATTTTATTTGTAAGTATGATAATTCCACAAATCCCATATTTAATGTCAGTAATAACATTTACTTTTCTTCTAAAGTCACATTTCTTATTAACTCAACCAATGCTTTGACTATAAAACAACCATATAGTTTAGCAATTTTATAGACATTGTGGAACCCATCTAAGCGTGTACCTGAAAACTTCTCTTTATTGCAGGTCTTAATCTTTTATTAAGTTCATTCATATTACTTCCTTCTTCTGACAAGTGTCTTCAATAAAACTACCAAACATTTGGTAATGATCTTTTCACAAAATTACAGTTTAAAAAAGCACATCACCACATTTCATTTTGAGATAATGTTCGTATTATTTACCACTGATTTTAGGACGTATGTGGATATTGCATTTATTGATTTACATGCGATACATGAAACAAGAGGTATAGTGCAAAAACAAAATTAAATTCAATATCAAACTTTATCAGTCCGATGATTTCCTATTTTATTGATTTAATCACAATTAGTTCATTCCAATTCACATTACTTATACACTCAACCAGTCTGTTACATTAAAATGTATACGATATCTTACCAACTTATAGATATCATACAAACCAGTGCCTGTCAAGTATTCTTTCTATTAACTGTATTGACATCTTTTGAAGTTTGTTGATTTTACTTTCTATTTCTTAAACGTGTTGTCAATAAAATCAAGGAATATTTAGTAAAAATAATTTCTTCAAGTCAACGGTTGCCAAACGTACACTAATATACATCGTTTGACATGACGCTCGCATCATCTATCCCTTGTGTCAACTGTTGGTTTACTTAAAAAAAAGTATAGTTTAGCAATTTATAGATCCAGTACAAACCTTTTGGGTCGGTGCTTCCGTAACTTTCTGGTCCTTATCAATCTCAGTCTGCTCTTCACCTTTCTGGGTTGAACTGTCTACTTGCTACGAGTGTCGTAAAAACAATAACTGATCATTTAGTAACAGTTACGTCAACGAAGGTACATATTCAACAAGCATTTGTTTATACTTAATTTTGAGAAAAGGTTTGTATTGACTTCTTTTGAAGTTTGTTGATTTTACTTTCTATTTCTTAAACGTGTTGTCAATAAAATCAATGAATATTTAGTGAAAATAATTTCTTCAAAACAACGGTTGCCAAACGTACACTAATATACATCGTTTCACATGACGCTCGCATCCTCCATCCCTATTGTCAACTGTTGGTTTACTTACAAAAAGTATAGTTTAGCAATTTATAGATGCAACACAAACCTTTGGGGTCGGTTCTTCCGTAACATTCTTTGCCTTATCAGTCTCAGTCTGCTCTTCACCTTTCTGGGTTGAACTCTCTACTTGCTACGAGTGTCGTAAAAACAATAACTGAACATTTAGTAACAGTTACTTCCGGGAAGGTACATATTTAACAAGCCCATCTTCATACTTAATTTTGAGATAAGGCTTGTATATTCTGTTTCAAAAATGCAGATCCATATGTATACATTTTCCATTTATTGATTTATATGATGAACAGAATAGACTCAGTATCCTTTGTAAAGGAAATAAATTTTATTTGTAAGTATGATAATTCCACAAATCCCATATTTAATGTCAGTAATAACATTTACTTTTCTTCTAAAGTCACATTTCTTATTAACTCAACCAATGCTTTGACTATAAAACAAACATATAGTTTAGCAATTTTATAGATATTGTGGAACCCATCTAAGTGTGTACCTGACCAGTTGTCTTTATTGCTGGTCTTAATCTTTTATTAAGTTCATTCATATTACTTTCTTCTTCTGAGAAGTGTCTTGAATAAAATTACTTAAACGTTTGATAATGATCTTTTCACAAAATTACAGTTTAAAAAAGTACATCACCACATTTCATTTTGAGATAATGTTCGTATTATTTACCACTGATTTTAAGACGTATGTGGATATTGCATTAATTGATTTACATGCGGTACATAAAACAAGAGGTATAGTGCAAAAACAAAATTAAATTCAATATCAAACTTTATCAGTCCGATGATTTCCTATTTTATTGATTTAATCACAATTAGTTCATTCAAATTGATATTACTTATACACTCAACCAGTCTGTTACATTAAAATGTATACGATATGGTAGCAACTTATAGATATCATACAAACCAGTGCCTGTCCAGTATTCTTTCTATTAACGGTATTGACTTCTTTTTAAGTTTGTTGATTTTACTTTCTATTTCTTAAACACGTTGTCAATAAAATCACTCAATATTTAGTAAAAATAATTTGCTCAAAACCACGGTTCCCAAAACGTACACTAATATACATCGTTTGACATGACGCTCGCATCATCTATCCCTCTTGTCAACCGTTGGTTTACTTACAAAAAGTATAGTTTAGCAATTTATAGATGCAACACAAACCTTTGGGGTCTGTGCTTCCGTAACTTTCTTGTCCTTATCAGTCTCAGTCTGCTCTTCACCTTTCTGGGTTGAACTGTCTACTTGCTACGAGTGTCGTAAAAACAATAACTGAACATTTAGTAACAGTTACGTCAACGAAGATACATATTCAACAAGCACATCTTCAGACTTAATTTTGAGATAAGGTTTGCATCTTCTGTTTCGAAAATGCAGAATCATATGTATACATTTTCAATTTATTGATTTACATGATGTACATCATAGACTCAGTATACTTTGCAAAGGAAATAAGTTTTTTTTGTAAGTATGATAATTCTGCAAATCCCATATTTAATGTCAGTAATAACATTTGTTGATTTTACTTTCTATTTCTGAAACGTGTTGTCAATAAAATCACTCAATATTTAGTAAAAATAATTTGCTCAAAGCCACGGTTCCCAAACGTACACTAATATACATCGTTGGACATGACGCTCGCATCATCTATCCCTTGTGTCTACTATTGGTTTTCTTACAAAAAGTATAGTTTAATTTTGAGATAAGGTTTTTTATATTCTGTTTCGAAGATGCAGAACAATATGTATACATTTTCCATTTATTGATTTACTTGATGTACATCAAAGACTCAGCATACTGTGTAAAGGAAATAAATTTTACTTGTAATTCTGATAATTCGAAAAATCCATTATTTAATATCAGTAATGACATTTACTTTTCTTGCAAAGTCAGCTTTCTGGTAAACCTTACCGAAGCTTTTTTTTATAAACAAAATATGCACTCAACCAGTCTGTTACATTAAAAAGTATACGATATGGTAGCAACTTATAGATATCATACAAACCAGTGCCTGTCCAGTATTCTTTCTATTAACGGTATTGATGTATTTTCAAGTTTGTTGATTTTACTTTCTATTCCTTAAACGTGTTGTCAATAAAATCACTGAACATTTAGTAACAGTTACCTCCACGAAGGTACATATCCAACAAGCACATCTTCATACTTAATTTTGATGTAAGGTATGTATGTTTTGTTCCAAAGATGTACGTAGCACCATATGTATTTTTTTTAGTTACTAACGTGTTCTGCAACAAAGACCCATTATACTGTGTAAAGAAAATGAAATTCATAACCAAGCTTCATTATTTGACAAATGTCTTGTTCAATGTATGCAATGACAATTAGTTTTCATTTCAAGCCAAACTTCTTATTAACTCAACCGATGCTTTAATTATGAACAAAATGTTCGTATTACTTACCACTGACTTTAAGACGTATGTGGACATTGCATTTATTGATTCAAATGCGGTACATAGAATAGTATAGTGCAACAACAAAATTAAATTCAATATCAAACTGATTTCCTATTTCCTTGATTAAACTACATTTGCTTTTCTCAAATTACTTATTAACTCAACCAGAGTGTTACGTTAAAGGTATACGGTTGTCAAGGCCATTTACATTACACTGGCTCACCCCCACCCTCGACGAGTTTGATATAGAATTTTTACGAAAAATGGAAAAGCATTTACTGAGTATGTACAATGTCACGAACTCTCCGTAGGAGTAAACATACTGGGCAATGTTTCGATAATTATTCGTAAACAGTGCACTCCGCATATTACGTCGTCGAAACTTGACATGCGACAAACAACACGATCGTAAGCGATATATATAATCATAATGTGAGTGCAAACACCATGTATGATCAGCATTTAGATATATGTACCGATACCTTTGATGCACAGACACATTCATAATGCCTGTCATCTCAAAGTAATCATCAGAATGAACAACTTAGTAATATGACATTACCCTGAAAATAAAAACAAGGGATACAAGAGATAAATGATATTACTTAAGTCTTGCTAGCGGACTTGACGCGAATATCCCTATCTTGGTGACCTAGTTGCACACATTGACGCCCGCTAACCTAAGTCACATCCTTTCACCTCGGAATCAGCTACCAACGCGTTCGATGCCTCTCGTCTTCATCAATCATCTACGTGTGAGTCGTCGTCAGGTTAGTTGGGCAAAATCAAAACATTATATGGCAGTGTACAAACTTACCTAAGGGCCTTCAATATGCCATGTAGCAGGTAGATGTTATTTCCATTAACCGTACAGCAGAGGTTGAATATACCGGTCAACAGGTCGCCTAGTCCTCTGGGGTCGTCGTCCGTCAGGTGACTCGTCAGGATTGGTGGTCTGACCAGTAGTTGATCAATTTGGCAGCGGTGGGTTAGTATGTGACGTCTGAACATCTTCTGTTGCTTCGTCTGCGGTTGTGATAACAACGTCGTTGGGTGGTGCACGGCAACTTCGTCAGTGGTTGTTAGGGAGACCGCCGTCATCATGTACCGCCGTTGTGCCAGTATGCCGTTCTACTTCCCAGTTTGGAGGATTTCTTCCATCGTAGGACAAGAGTTTGTTGTGGTGTTGCGGTGTGACATCGGATATCTTGCTGGCGACCTTGCCAGGTCCAATCCAACACTTGATAAGTTTGTTGGACAGTCCTTTGTTGCGTTTGGGTCGGCACAGCCAGATGATATTGTCTTCCTTGTATTTCTCAAAGCTGATTTCTTGTCGTAGGTTTTGGCCTTCCATACGTCTGTAATGTTCAGATATCGACGTGTCGACTCTCGTACTTCGTCCAGTCTCATCTCAAGTGTGTCAACATATTCACAGCCGGTAATTACTTGCTCTTCCTGATTTGGACTTTAAGCGAGGAGCCTGATAGGGATGCCTGCCCTTTAGAATTTCGTTACTTGAATGATCTGTTGACTCGTGCACTGTAACTTATCATAACAAAAGAGAGCCAGCGGTCCCAGCCTCGTTGATCTGGTGAAACAACTAACCCTAGCTTGCCTTTTGGGTGATGTTGAATTGTTCGATCATGCTATCAGATTGAGGATAGTATGGAGTTGTTCTGGTCTTGTTGATTTCTAGGCATCTGCATGGCTCTTGGACTAGTGTTGCTTCAAACTGTTGACCCTAATCAGTGTGAATTTCAGATGGGAAACCGTAGGGGGCATTAAACTCCTCTACTAGGGTGTTGGCCACAGTAGTAGCTTGTTGGTTTGAAAGGGAAAAGCTTTGTCCCACTTCGAGAAACAGTCTCCGATTACTAAGATGTTTTGATTTGAACTTTCCCTCTTCGTCAAGGGACCATGAGTGCCAATGACAATCCTCTGAATAGGTTCAGATGGGCTAACAATCTGCATTCTGGCCTTTGCTCTTTTGTTGGGACCCTTCTTTGAACTGCACAGGTGGCAGTTCCTGCACCATCTCTCTTCTTCCTTTCAATGGCCACTCCACTAAAAATTGTTTCGGATCCGGTCGATGGCCTTCTTGGTTTTAAAGTGTCCTGCCAGTTTGTGATAATGTTAAAGTTTTAGTGAGGCTTCTCTCATGACATGAGGCGCAATCAGTTAGTAAGTGAACTTCTCGCCTGACGGGATTCAAACTTCCTGTATAGTACACCGTCTTTCACTCTCAGTTGTTGCCATTGGCTCCAGTAGATCCTCACTGCATTGTCGGCGCCAGTCGCCTGTTCCCAAGGTGGTCTGTCTTCGCCACTTTCTTCCCAACCTAGTACAATGCTCAGATCGTGATTGTCAAGCTGTTTTGATCTAATGTCGTCTTTGATGTAAGTTTCAAACCAGGTTTGAGTTTTAGTTTCTCTCTCTTCATCAGTCGTGATCTTGCTTACATGGTTTTCTTTTGGCACATCTCTCACATGGGCACCTCGCTTGTCCATGGCGGGAATAATTTCTCCAATGGCCCTACGACTTGCTCCATCGGTTTTGGTGATGGCTACTAGTTTCACTTCCATATTATCGCAATTATTGTAGTCAGTGAACGGCTTGGAGAGAGAGTCTGCGTTGCCATGGAGTCGTCCTGAGCGATGTTGTATTTCGTAGATATCGGTGTTGAGGGTTTCCAACCAGCGGGCAACCTGACCTTCAGTTCACTTAAACAATGTCAGCCAACGCAGGGCATCATGATCTGTCCTGATGATGAGTTGCCTACCATACAAATAGTGGTGAAAGTGTTTCACTGATGCCACAATCGCCAAGAGTTGATTTCTCGTTGTGCAGTAACGTCTTTCTGGTTTTGTTGATGGCCGACAGAAGTACGCAGTGACCCGCTCTAGCTCATCCTGAACTTAGGACAGGACATATCCAAATCCAACGTTACTTGCATTGGTGTCAAGTTCCATCGTCAGTCGGGTACGCTAGTATTGGTGAGTTGATCAAAGCAGTTTTCAGTGTCTTGAATGGGTCGTCACATTCCTCTGACCAGACGAACGTTGCCTCATTTCCCGTGAGTTTGTGGAGGGGCTTGGCTATATCGGCAAATCTCTTCAAAAATTTCCCGTAGTATGTGCAAAGGCCTAAGAAACTTCTTAGCTGGGTGACTGTCATCGGAGTTGGCCAATCTCTGACTGCTTCGATTTTAACCGGATCTGTAGAGACCCCATCCTAAGACACTACGTGTCCAAGGTATGCAACTTCTTTTTGAAACAGGTACCAGTTCTTGGGATTGAGTTTCAGTGCAGGGTCCTTGATGCGGTTTAAGACCTGGCTCGGGCGTACTAGTTCCTCTTCGAAGGTCTTGAAAAAGACAATTATGTCGTCTAAGTAGAGCAGAGAAGTCTGCCAGTGTAGTGCTCTCCTCACTATCGCCATCAACTTTTCGAAAGTTGCAGGTTCGTTGAAAAGTCCGAACGGGAGCACATTGAACTCGAATATTCCACTGGTGGTGGTGAATGCCGTCTTTTTCTTGTCGGCAGGGTTCATTCCCACTTGCCAGTACCCATTTTTCATGTCCAGTGTGGAGAACCATTTAGCCCCAGATAACGCATGTAGGCTGTCATCAGTTCGTGGAAGTAGGTACGAGTCGTTCATGGTGATGTCATTCAGTCGGCGATAATCAACACAGAATCTTGTGGTGCAATCTTTCTGCGTCACAAGGACTATCATCGAGGACCCGAGCTTGTCCTTTCTGACTTCGGTGAGCTGGTAACCGTCTCACCGTCTGTTCCCGTGTCTCTTTTGTGCTGCACAAGATTTGATTTTTCGATGTCTACAGGACTTGTGAAGAAGGTGTCCTGGTAGGTTCTTAGTAAGCTCATTACCTGCTCTTTCTGCCAGGCTTCAAGTTTGCTGGTACTGCTGTTGAGAAGGTCCTTAATTGAATGGCATGAATCTCAGTTAAGATTTCAGATGACTCATAGGAGCAGTCCTTCTCAGAGGGGTCAGCATTTATCACTCGACAGGATATTTCTTTCGCATGGTTAATAGGTGGCAACATTGGTACCCTCTTAAATGGTCTGTTGCTGAACGTTCAGGTTCAGTATCCTTTCTGGGAAGACATTGAGGCATCTATCACTGCACGAGCTACAATCATTCCATGCCTTTACTTGTAAGCGCCTCCACAATGGCCACTCCCTCAGATTTCCTGTCCATGGATCCCGGTGCAAATGCTTCCCAGACCGGTAGAATCATGACATTTTCCGCAATTCGCACATGCATGCATGACAGCTCAAAATGCTGATCATGCCCAGCAGTTTGCTCCCCTATTGTCAACTCTGCGCTGCCTGCATTTATCTGACAGTTATCTGACTCCCTGCATTTATCTGACTCCCTTAAGAATTCTATCCCCAGAATCCCCCACCCCGGTGTATGCGTCGAACGACAGTTCAACATTTTCCAATCTTCCCGTCACAAGTATGTCCTTGCTCTATTCCCTCCTCCTTTCACTGATTTCATAGAAGGTCTGTTGTTCCCTGCTGTCGTCCTTCGACCCTTAAACTCGACAGATTTGCGTTTTCTTGATTTGGGTGTTTGGTTGATGAGTCTCTCCGGGACAGTCTCGAGCCCTGTGCTCTTTCTTGTTACAAATATAGCACTTCCCTCTGAACTCATGTTTACTTTGCTTTGGTCACTGTCCCTCCGCTTGGGTCGTTCGGAATTTTGCAACTCTTCCTTTAGCTCCTCGAGGCCGGTTCAAATTGCCTCAAAGATGGCGATGGTCACATCCTGGTTGGTCTGATCATCTTTGGACTACTGTCCTAACTAGCTTTCAAGTGGCGCCTCCCTTTTCTTCTGCCACAGCAAAAGCCTCCATCTCTACTGCAAGAGTGAGAGCCTTCTGCAAGTTCATTGCCCTAGCTTGATAAAGTCGCCATCTCGTTTCTTGATTATTTAGACAGTCGATAAAGAAGTCTATAGCCAGTGCATCATGCATCAAGCTCAATGCATCAGGATATGCCTTAGCGACTTCTCGTCTGAGGTCCTGGGTTAGATAGGGTAGAATTTCCATAGGTGTTCTCCTACTGTTCCGTAGGAGTGCATTGTGCAGCTGTGCTTGCCCAGTATTCTTTTCATTAAGGGTCTTGATCTCTTTTTCAAGTTTATTGATTTTACTTTCTCTTCTCAAAAGTGTCGTAAATAAAATCACTGATTACAATCATTTCCATAACATTAAAGTTCCAAGAAGTATATCAACACATTCTGTTTTTAGATCACGTTACTATTATCTGAAACTAAATTAAATTTCACACTTCATAAGGCCACTGAGTTTCTCTTTTGTGATCTAGTACCAATTGTTTTTATAATACTAATAATATTAATATAATAATACATAGTTAAAATAATAAGAGCCTGTAAATACAATAACTTTACATTTAGGAACAATTATTTTCACGAAAGTACAATTCCAAGAAATACATCTTCACACTTAATTTTAAGATAAGGTTCCTATATTCGACTTCCAATATCAAGAACCGTATGTAGATTTTGAATCATGAGAGGCATTTGCTTCCTTAGTATTCTTTACGTTAACAGTCATGACTTTTACTTTGAAGCACCATTAGTCGACAAATCCCTTATTTAATATATGCACTTACATTTTGTTTTCTTTAAAGCCAAGTTACTTATTAACTCAATGAATGATTTCTTTCGAAAAAAAAAATACATTTAAGCGATTTAATAGATATAGTACAACCCGGTAGGACCTGTGCCTGCCCAGTATCCTTTTCATCGAGGGTGTTGATATCTTTCTCCAATTGCTTGATTTTACATTCTTTTTCTCATTTGGTACCCATCACTGCCACAAAATTACAGTTCCAAGAACTACATCAACAAATTTATGTTCTTAAAAAAACGTGATAGTATCGTGCGACTACAAAATTAAATTAAACTTCACATTCCATAGGTCCACTGGGTTTTTCTTTGATTAATTTAATAACATTTAGCTACCATTCATAGCCAAATTAATTATTAACTCAACTAGTCTTTTATTATAACGATAGTTTAGCAACTCTCTAGATAGGCTACAAAACTGAGAGACCTTTACTTCCTTAGCACTCTCTTCACTAAGTCTTAATTTGCTCTTCAGGATTGTTGACTTTACTCTCTTTCTCGTACATTAGTCGTGAATACAATAAGGAACGTTTAGAAACAATTATTTCCTCACAAGTACAATTCCAAGAAATACAGCTTTCCACTAAATTTTCAGAAGAAGTTAGTGTAATCCGTTTCAGATATCAAGAACCATATGGTGACTTTTCCATTTTTTGGTTCACATGTTGTACAACGAAAACAAAGAATAATGTGAAAAGAAAATGTAACTTGTTTCAAGCTCATTAGCCAACAAAATACTTGATTTTATGTATGTAATAACATTTTGTTTTCATTCATATTGAAATTATGTATTAACTCAACTGATGCTCTATTATTGAAAAGTTATAGTTTAACAAATTTATAGATATATGCTACAGCCAGCTTAGGTCTGTACCTGCACAGTATACTTTTAATTAGGAATCTTGATATTTTTTTCAAGTTCATTAATTTCTTCTTTTTCTCCAAAGTGTCGTAAATAAGTTACTTGTAACAACAATGTCCACAAATTTACAATTCCAAGAAGTACAGCAACATATTCAATTTTAAGATCACGTTAGTATTACGTGTCACTGATATCAAGATCTATGCAGACATTGAATTTATTGATTCACAGGGAGACATGGAACAAATAGTATCGTGCGAAGACAAATTAAATTAAATTTCACACTTCATAAGCCCAGTAAGTTCCTCTTATATGGATCTGATAACATTTAGGTTTTATTCTAAGTCAAATTACTTATTGACTCAAAAAGTCCTTTACTATAAAGTATACAAAAGTTTATCAATTTCTAGATATTCTACAAACCTGAGAGGCAATTGTTTCCTTTGTATTCTTTTCGTTTAGATTCTTGATTTGCTTTTCAAGTTCGTTGATTTTACTGTCTTTTTCCTATGAGTGTCGAAAATAGAATACTGAACATTTAGTAAAAGTTATTCCCATGAAACTACAGTTTCACGAAGTACCGCTTCACAATTAATTTGGATATAATGTTAGTATATTCTGTATTAAATATTTGAAACCATATGTGAATATTGCATGTATTGATTCACATCTTGTATATCGAAAAGAGTATAATGTGTAAAGAAAATGAAATTTATTTTCAAGCCTCATTAGTCGACAAATCCCTTATTTAATATATGTGATAACATTTCAATTGCATTCAAAGTCAAATTATTTATTAACTCAACTGATGATATTATTGTGAAAAAGTTATAGTTTAGCAACTTTATAGATATGCTACAAGCCGCTTAGGCCTGTGACTGCCCAGTAATAATTTCATTGAGGGTCTTGATCTTTTCTTTTCAGTTTAGTTCATTGATTTTACTTTCTTTTCTCACAATTGTTGTAAATAAAATTTCTAAACTTCTAGTAAAGTCATTTTTTCACAAATTTACAATTCCAAGAAGTACAGCAACATATTCAATTTTAAGATCACGTTAGTATTACGTGGCACTGATATCAAGATCTATGCAGACATTGAATTTATTGATTCACAGGGAGACATGGAACAAATAGTATCGTGCGAAGACAAATTAAATTAAATTTCACACTTCATAAGCCCAGTGAGTTCCTCTTTTATTGATCTAATATCATTTAGCTTTCATTCTAAGTCAAATTACCTATAAGCTCAAAAAGTCTTTTATCATAATGTATACAAAAGTTTATCAATTTCTAGATATTCTACAAACCTGAGAGGCAATTGTTTCCTTTGTATTCTTTTCGTTTAGATTCTTGATTTGCTTTTCAAGTTCGTTGATTTTACTACCTTTTTCCTATGAGTGTCGAAAATAGAAAGCTCAACATTTAGTAAAAGTTATTCCCACGAAACTACAGTTTCAAGAATTACCGCTTCACAATTAATTTGGATATAACGTTAGTGTATTCTGTATTAAATATTTGGAACCATATGTGAATATTGCATGTATTGATTCACATGTTGTATATCGGAACGAATACAATGTGTGAAAAAAATGAAATTTATTTTTAAGCCTCATTAGTCGACAAATCCCTTGATTAATATATGTGATAACATTTAAATTGCATTCAAAGTCAAATTACATATTAACTCAACTGATGTCTGTATTATTAAAATAATATAATTAAGTAATTTTATAGATATGCTACAACCCGCTTAGGCCTGTACCTGCTCGGTATTTATTTTCTTGATCGTCTAGATCATTTTCGGAGTTCACTGATTTTACTTTCTTTTCTTACAAGTGTTGTAAATAAAATTGTTGAAACCTTTAGTAAAAACGATTTCCACAAATTCACAATTTCAAGACGTACAGCAACATATTCAATTTTAAGATCACGGTAGTATTACGTGTCACTGATATCAAGATGTATCTGGACATTGAATTTTTTTATTCACAGGGAGACATGGAACAAATAGCATCGTGCGAAAACAAAATTAATTAAATTTCACACACCATAAGCCCAGTGAGTTCCTCTTTTATGATCTAATAACAATTAGGTTTTATTCTAAGTCAAATTACCTATTAACTCAAAAAGTCTTTTATTATAAAGTATACGATAGTTTAGCAACTGCCAGATATTCTACAAACCTGAGAGGCAATTGTTTCCTTTGTATTCTTTTCGTTTAGAGTCTTGATCAGCTTTTCAAGTTCGTTGATTTTACTGTCTTTTTCCTACGAAAGTCGTAAATAGAATACTGAACATTTAGTAAAAGTTATTCCCACGAAACTACAGTTTCAAGAAGTACCGCTTCACAATTAATTTTGAGATGAAGTTAGTATATTCTGTATTAAAAATTGGGAACAATATGTGAATATTGCATGTATTGATTCACATGTTGCACATCGAAAAGAGTATAATGTGTAAAGAAAATGAAATTTATTTTGAAGCCTCATTAGTCGACAAATCCCTTATTATATATACAGTATGTGATAACATTTAAATTTTATTCAAAGTCATTTATTAACTCAACTGATGCTATTATTGTGAAAAAGTTATAGTTTAGCAACTTTATGGATATGACATAAACCGCAAACGCTTATGCCTGCCCAGTATTCTTTTCACTGGAGGTCTTGATAAGACTACAAGTCTGTTACTTTAAAAAATATTCGGAATTTTAGAAACCTGTATATATCATACAAACCTGTGCCTGCCCAGTATTCTGTCTATAAACGAAATTGATGTCTTTTTAAGTTTGTTGATTTTACTTTCTTTTTCTTTAAATTTCGTCATTTAAGTCACTGAACATTTAGTAAAGATCATGTGCTAAAAAGCACAGTTGCAAGCAGTACAATATTGTGGCTATTGCATTGACCTTTGTTGATTGACTTGAGGTACAACTAGCAAACAGTATTATTCCCAGCTTGTTCCCAAGAGTAATAACTGATTAAGACAGCTGTTGATTTTCTTACAAAAGGTGTAGTGCAGCAACTTATGGATGCAATACAAACCTTTAAAGCCAGTTCTTGCAGTGTAGCATTCTGTTCATTAATAGTCTCGATCTGCTCTCCAAGTTCGTTGTTTTCATGTTTTCCCTAGAATTGACGTCAATGCAATTACCTAACATTTAGTAACATTCATTTCCTCAAAAGTACAGTTTTAAAAAGTACAGTATCATACATTATTTTGATTTAACGTTAGCATTACCTGTCACTGATATCGAGAATAATATGAACATTGTATTTAGTACTTCATTGATTCATATGGGGAACATCGCACGACCAGTATCAGCAGAATACTTTAACAATAGTGTATTGTATACATATTATTTATAAAATAAAATTCTAATTTAATACAATACCTCCCCCCAAAAAAATCATAAATAATTTTATGAAGACTCTAACACTGGTTTTTTTAGTGCATAGCACTAACAGCATGGTGTAGCGAAGACCGCTATGTTTCACGTGGCTCTAACCTATTTAATTGTACTCCTGTAATTTTTATGTAGACAGAGTAGCGAGAAGGGTTGAGATGCCATCTCATTGGTCGTAGCTCACTGTGGACCTGTTCACGATTAATGCTGGTGATTGTTGAGACATTACTCCAGTGCGTGTGTGAAACTAGTTAGTAGGCTGGTCGGATCGAAGTTGTTACAACTTGAAGTACTTCCGGTCGGCTGCAAAGTGCGGCTGCAATAACCAAAGAAAGGCTATTCCTACCGGCGAAGTACCAGACACCTGCGCTGCCCGACAGACACCTGCGGAGTGCTCAGCACTTGCGCAGCTTAACCACTGCGCCGTGTATCCCTTGCGCCGCTCACACCTGCACCGCCCGACACTTGGGCACTGCCATATACCTGCACTGCCCGAGACTTGCGGAATGTCCGGCACCTGCGCTTAAAGTTTTATGTGACCGCTGTGATGGGTAAGGCAGAGTCTTACAACTGTATTACGTCCCTCTTTATGTGGGCAAGCCTTGCGCATACACTTTTTTTTTTTACGTTTCTAAAAGTATACGTTGGGAGAGATGCAATTATAGTAATTTGAAACTTAAATATGTTCCTTTTTTTTTCTTATTTCTGAGTTCGTCTTTGTGTCAACACCCCCTCCTCCCCAGCTCACACCTCCCTTTATCTGTTCCAGAAGAGAAGTGTTCTCATCTTCAGACTTAGGCTGCGTTACAATATTGATATTCCAATCGCACTTCAGTGGGGGTTTCAAGTGCGGAGTGGCTACGGAGTAGTGTTGTCTCTTATATATATATATATATATATATATATATATATATATATATATATATATATATATATATATATATATATATATATATATATATATATATATATATATATATATATATATATATATATATATATATATATATATATACATTGATATCTGTCACATCATTAATTCATGGCAAAAGACTACTTTTTAAGAGAAGGCATTCATGAAGTAGTAAACAATAAAGCGAACAGTGAAAACGTTTTACGACAGAACTCCAATAATATGCATTGGGATAGTGATTGCAAAATTTATGGTGAGTAAGTCGATAACGCGAACAACAGTGGAGCGACAAAAATGATTACAAACTTGTACAATCATTAATGCTCCTATTTATTGAAATCATAAATGATGCTACTTTTTTTGTCTATAGACAGAAAACAACACACAGAAATAAAAATACTACTCTGAACATCAGTTACAGGTTTGAGAAAGAACTTCCTTTTACCCACCTGTGGAAATACCCTGATGAACTGAAAATATGCGAAATTGACAGCAATATTTGATGACGTCATAAAATGGTGGGCTACCTCAAACTATCTTAAGTGCATGTGTTTATCATTTGTACGACAGTCAAGTTAAATCGTTTGCTGGCTCTATCACACACAAATTAGATTTTACGCGCTTCCCTGTAGATTCGGAAATTTGCCCCTGCAAGAAATTGCAAATGCAGGAATCTTTCGAATGCAAAATGCAAAATTGTACTCTCTAAGAAAATGGCTAAAGATGCATGGGGTAGTGACACGACAAATTTTTCATCCGCGATATGCAAAATGCTTTCAGCCTGTTTCCGTACGATTCGGCTGCAAAGTCCCTGTATCAAATTTGTCAGAAGAAAATGAAACTGGAAGGCAAAATGGAAGGCAAAATAAACGAATCAGCATCTATGGCGTTCACGTTACCCAGGAATATTGTGAGAAATACCAAATAGCATGATATTCCAACGAGGATCCCGAACCTGAACGCTTTGTCTGGCGTACAGTCCCAGGACATTACAAATCAACCTTGATTCATTCCAAAAGGCATTAACGGCACGTATTGTGTCGCAGGTCCGAAATGATTCCGCACCATCTGTGACTGCTAGCCCGAACCCTGGAGCAGTGGAAATCACATGCAAAAAGCTCAATGAGTAATACTTACGAAAATACCTAATCACACACTATACATAACAAGGAGGTAGAGTAGCACTGTACAATGACCGCTATGCGATCGCAATTGAACTTCAGAAGTGCATGCAGTCTGCCCGGGCCCGTTGTAGTGTATTTAGGTATACTGTAATGTATAGTATGCAAAGCCTTATAATCTACAGAAGTCATGCAGTCCCATTGCAGTATACGTGAGTTTATTCAAAGACGAAATTGGCAGACGAAATTGGTCACACTAAACTTCCAAAGCAGTTGTAGCCTTAATGCCATTCCTACAAAGAATTATGGTAAGTTTCAGTCGCTTTATATCACTACAGTACCATTACCCACATTGTCTCAAACCTGCAAAACCATTGCATCGCTTATCGACTTTGTAACAATGCTATTTCAACTACCTCTTTGATCTTCCTCCAAGTTGCCAAACAGCAATTTGGCCCTCGTGCCCGAAAATTTGCGGACCCATGTTTTCAGCTGTCTAACTGTGCTCTGTAGCATTTCTTGGAAAGTCCGAGTACCGTACCTTATAAAAATGATGTTTAAAAACACAATCCCGTGTAGAAATTTCAATATAGAAATAATTGGCTAAAAATGGATTTTGTTGTGAATACTTGTCACATGATCAACTGGTTGTAGTGTGTCAGATGGTGTAATCTGCTGTAACTCGTAAGTATTCTGTTTCATTGTTACATAACAGTGAAGAATATTTCTCTCGTGTCTGTTTTGTGTAGGGTTCTATGATATGTACAAGTACTCTAAATGCCGTAACAGTAAACTAAGAACTTTAAATAAAATGTTATCAGTGGATAGTAGGTCACGGTGTGCGTTTTGAGAGTGCGACTTCTATTGTAGTCATGTAGTCTGAGGGCTGAAGCCCAGACTTGTGCTTGTATTTGTGGGTTGTTTCCACCGTTTATTCCTTCGTTAACTGAGGTTTAACCTTACCTCGTTGTTAGCCAGTTGAGGGTTGCGATTTCGAAGTTAAGTCATGCTTCACGTGGAGTTGAGGGCAGTTTCCTCAGCGTTAAAGTATATCAATATATCGTATGACGTCGCCTAGTGTCGTGCAAGAGGAGCCGGTTATCTTTCCCTCAAGATTTCCGCTTCCTGGTGGATGCAATACACAAGACAGAGCACCTGTCCAGTTGTATGCGGCGAGTGCTGGACGAACCGGTGTCAATACTACCGTATTTCAAATTAAGATGTTCGCTATCGCTAGCAGTCTTCTAATGATTGTAAAGTGTACTGTACATTACATCAACTTGCAAGAGTATGGAAGGCCGACCGACCGACGTACGCGGAGATCTTCTCCATTCTATGACGTCACGTCAATGTCAACTCAATCTTTGGCAATTTCATGAGCTTCAAAGTTGTTAGAATATAGGACAATTTCATACCAACTTAAATTTTACCAATGTATTATAAATAAATTAATAACAAAATAATTACAAATAAATTAATGCATCACTGAAGAAGACTTAAATTATATTGGACCTTAAATTTACATTTTTTTGTTATTTACGTACATTTTATTTACTGCTTTACAACAGGAAAAGGAGAGTTAAGTCTTTCGATTACCTGATTTACAGTAACTATACATATTGCATAAACTCTGAAATGGGAAGGACAGTACATACACATGGCGTCATGTTATACAGGGTGGCGCTAGGTTATTTTTAGGTGAAGGGCAAAGCATGATAGTCTGGGGAGAGGTGTAAGGGAAGGCTTTCCCTCCCATTTTAAGACATTTTCACGTATAGCACATAACAGTGGATACAATCTGATCCGTAAATCTTCATCTTTTAAAGGAGAAGCTAAATGAGGGACTAACAGTTGGTGAACACCATCACCAAATTTCATTCAAATATGTGGTTTACTTTACAAGATATTGCAATTTTGAATGTTCATAAAAAATTAATCAGGAAGCTGCCATTTTAAGATTGTGATGATATCACTGGACCACGTGTGATTGGAAAAGCTTTTGTTTTTCTTTATATTTTGGTGTCAATATATTTTTAACAAGCATGCTTACATTCAAATCAGAGTATTAATGAATTGATTATCACATGATACACCTCAGTAATTCAACACAAAATATGTACAAGTGTGTGTGGATTTGTACTAAGTTTAGGTAAAGAAAACAAAGAAATACATTAAAATTCCTGCTATCTGTGGTTATGTGACATCATTATTCGACTTACTCAAGTTGGTTTACATTCAACTTTGGCGAAAATGGCAGCATCCTTCTCTGAATTTCAAAAGTGTGTGACTTGGACAGGAAACAATATTTCTGAATGAAACTTTGGGAAGTTGTTTGTCAAACACTTCTGCTTCATTTTGATAAACATGTTCCCGGGGTTTCCTTCTCCTTTAAAGTTATATTTTCCATCGAGAGATTCGAATTTTCCAGAAAAATAATTCGAATACTTTTCTATTTAGCAATTACATTTTTCAAAAGTATTAAAACCCACAAGTAAGAATAAGAACTCCATAACTTTTTGGTAAAATTTTACACACAGTTAATGTAAATCTTACATTATGATGTAACAATTTTACTAAAATGTAGTAAAATTATGTAGAATTTACAAATACTGCTTACATTGATTTTATATAAAATTTATGGAGTTCTTATTTTACATAATTTAAGTAAATAATTCTCTGAGTGTAGGTTTTCGTTTAAACATGAAAGAGATGTACCCAATAAGCGTCATTTCCTTTGGTAAACTATTATGAAAAACATGAGTACGAATCAAGTTTAGGGTAAGAGTAATCACCTTTGAATTTACACATTGCTTAAAACAATGCATTATCATCATGTCCAGTTGCCACGACATTACTGTCACTTAACAAACGCTGTTATCGCTGCAAAAGTAGCACGTTTCTATGTCGTTGAAGGACACGTGGTTAATGTGTATAGTATTATAATCGTCCCGGAAAATAATCATTAATGCAATGCAAAAACACAATAAAGACAATTAAATCACATCCTTAAAATCCATTAATTTATGAAAGCAAACATTCTACATACCTGCATTAGTCCTACGTTTTCTTCTTCTATCTCTTCAGTCTCTTCCCCTACTTGTCTTTCATACCTGGTAAAAAAAAAAAACAAATGTAGTAACAGTTCACATTTGCTTTTAAGTTAGCAATCCACCAACACTCAACGAACGTTTTAGTCTTTATTCTACATGTTTGGTTTCAGTATTGTTTTAATATGTCCAAACATTTAATACATAAACGAACGAACGAACAGCAGAATGATGTGCTGTATTTTTTGTGAACAAATAAACGGAATTTTACAACACAAAGTTGACTAACTGTGTGACAGCCATTCAATTCCTTGACATCGAGCAAGTTACGTGTTTTTTTTTATTTTTTTATATGTAAACAGTCAGCTGATCGATCAAACTGAAAACAAATGCAACGAGAATGCTTATACAATACTTAACTGAAAAAACAGATAATTTTTAACTCCTTGAAGGTAGTTGTTTGTTTTGTTTTGTTTTTATTCGTACTGCTCAAAACGTGTACGGTCATAACTAGAGCATAGCCTCGCATACGCTTAGATATTGTACGATATCTGCCCCTGCTCAATATCACAGTGACTAAGAAACTACGATTACAAAGAAATATCGATGGATGCATGGGGGACGGAGATTTATGTGATAATGCAAGAAAACACAAGCTACCACAGTATTTATTTTCCTTTTCAACTTCTTGTTCTGTAATAAGAGTTTGTTCTGAAAGCCTTACTTGACTTATAACGAGCAAATTATTCACACAAAAAAACGAAAGAATCAGTCGCATTCAATAATTGAAACATGGAACATAAATATTCAAGCCGGAAAATTTGCGATTAAAATCCATATTTTCCTCTTAATCCTTAATGTATTCTTAAATTCAAAGTTTGAGAAATTTGAAAATAATCATGCAATTAAGACTTCTTTAAGGGATCAAATGAATTAGACCATAAATACATTTACCTATGACTATGATCCCTTTTCATAATTTATTATTTCAATATTTGATCACAATTAAGCTAAAAGCGTTCTGAAAATGATTTTTCAACTATAATCACACTTTTTTTCAACGTTACAAGAAAAATGACTCATGTAGGGGGAAAAGACCCGAATCTAACTTAGCCGCATGAGCACATCCTGTTGAGCAGTGAAGTGTACTGTGGCAAAATTTCCTTTCGGATTCCAGTATATAGGACAATTCTACTCTAACTCCGTTTCTCGGGAGTGCAAAATGATGGGTATATGTTCCAAAAAAAAAGCTTACTCAAAATAATGAGTATTATTTTCAAAAAATAAAGGTTTACCCTTTTCTCTTGCTCCATCGTTTGTACCAGTAATAGATCCCTGCGGCTGTTATCTCACAGAAGATAAATACACACAGCACAACTGTTGGTGCCACGCATGTCGATGGACATGTTAATGTTTCTAAAACACAAACGAGAAGTTGTCATGCTGGAAGAACACTTTTAATAACCACAGCAGACTTGCGAAGAAAACTAGATGTTACCTTATTGATCTCCTATGGGAGATGATGACTTACACTTTTCATAAAAGATATATACACAATCCTTCTGTAAGATACCTGACGCTATTTTCAAACCTTTTTTTGAATTTTTCAAAATCTCTAATTGAAACAGATTTTTATTTGTTTTTTGAAACATCATAACACCCAGGGTGGGAAATTGCTTCTCAAAACAAATTGCTTAAACTATAACGGGCACTTTCATTCTGTTGAACCCTCCATGTCTCTGAAGTGTATATTATTTTTAAATCAAACACTAAAACAAAATAACAAAATAAACAAAGAAAAACTTGAAAACGACTATTATCAGTTGACTGTACACTATATTCTATGGCTCCTTTTGCTCTAGTTTGTTACTCCACTGGTTATTCTAAATTCTGTCTTCATTTTCTCTTCATTTTTCTTTTTTCTGTTACTTTTTGTTTCGCTTCTCTGCTGTGTATTTGTGTAAATGCTTTCATACATTTGGTTCAACTTATGGATGATCAAAAGCATAGGTACAATATCCTCAATATTTATCTTGTACCCTCATAATTTTTCTTTCTTTCCTAAATTATTACACAACTGTGCTATTGTTAAATGTGCGTAATTATATCTTGTAAAATATCTATTACGAGAAATAAATTTGAAACTGAAATTAAAAAAAGGGGAATCATAAGTAAAATCTAAGGTGAACCTAATGTTATTCAACAAGCATGCATTTTGTAGTAAGTGTGTTGTGTGTTGATACAGTAACTAAGCAGTACTGATAACGTTACCTTCCTTTTCTGCTGTTTTCTCCAATCTTACATAGGCAACTTTGGCAGTGCTTTTACCCAATCTATCGTCTACCGCTTGGCACATAAGTAATGAACCAAGTTGATGTGATACTCTTATACTTTTGCATATGCTGAGGGTTGAGTTATTTGGTTCTTCTTTGCTGGGCATGGGAGTGATCTCCTTCGAGCCATCGTACCACTTCACTGATATCGATGATGTTGCAAACTTTGCTGAGCAAGTCAATTTGGTCTCAACTGACGAATCTACCTGGACAACGCAGTCGTTACTTCCATTGCACTCATCGATGCCAAACTCATACGCAACTAACGGGGGAAAAAAGACGACTTTATACTTTGGTACACGATAGTGTAAGGTGAGGTTATTTGAGGAATAAGTTAACGATTTAAATAAAAATGGTCATCATAAAGATATGAATGAAATACAAAAACAACTGAGTTTTCTTAGTAACAGAAAAATTGGTTAACAGCATTGTATCTTATTCTTATATTTTACGTAAATTAAATGTTAATGGTACAGTTTCTGTACAATCGTTTCTCAAAAATCTTTCGGAAAGTTTGGAGCATCAATAGGAAATAGTCAAAAAAGACGTTACATCACCCTGAACAAATATTGTGACAGATCCATGGCAGTTGGTTTTCTCCGATACAATTCGACAATAGTATGTGCCTTCGTCTTCCCTTCTTGCTCCAAAAATGAAGAGACTTCCATTCGTAGCAGCTAGATATCTTTCCGATGCAGAGCTAGGTATGTCTAGGACTCTAGAGGCAATGTCTCCACTGTCTTCAAAACTCTCCCCTTTTGTCCAAAAGTAAGCTGCACCCTCTCCGCCAGGACTACATGGAACGACAGCTGTTCCATTTTCCGCAACGACGTATGTAGGCCAATTTGCTAGAGATGGACGAACTTTTTAAATGAAAAGTATGCATAGGTTAGTTAAACATGGAGGATTATACACCTACATTGAGTCTACGCCTTATAAAAAAGTTGTATGTGATTTGTGAAACGATCATATATGAAACGTCGCGTGCTTGTATATTTATAACAGCAACTGCATGATACTGTACATAACCGAATTGAGAAGAACGTCTATTCCAAGATGTTTAAATTAGATTTGCATAACAATGACACCTTATTAAATTAGTAGTTTCGTTCTGATGTTATTACCCGACGGATATGCAAGCAACGTGACCACTTTAAATAATCTTGCAAAGTGCTCGTTTGTATAATATAATATTTGTTCAACCATTTGATTCCTGTGGCTATGTCTAAAGATTCATATTGCACTCTTGGACACTTATATCAATCAGTATGCAAGAGTGAAAGTAGCAACTGATTTAATGGGACTATAATCAAATGAACTGGTGTGTCTACTTAAGGTATCCATTTCAACTTATACACAGTGTACTCACCATGCAAATGGTTCAGTAAGAACATCCATAATAAAACGTTGTGAATGGCCATTGAGATTTTTATATAGTGTCGCTATAAAACCAAAAAAGGGAAAAACTTCTATAGGTTGTGATGAAACTCAAAGGCATTGTCAATAACATTACCGTAAATGATAATTGTCAGTTTTTGGAGGGAACTTTATTTCAAAGTGTGGAGAAATACATTTATGAAATCCTGTGTTAACAATCCTAAAGCTATCAATTGTATAAGTGGTATCAGCAGAATGCTGAATTTGAGCTAATGCTGTTAAAGTGTCAATGGATATACCTTGGAAAGAGTATATTGCAAGACGTGTCACGATAGCTTAATAATTGAGTAATTTTACCCAAGTTAATCAATGTTAGTACGAGTCTCAGATTGTCTTGCATTATAAGTATTTGGAACTGATAGTTCTGATCGCGTTGGAGGTTGCCCTTTCTTAAGGTGAAATTTTCCGTATTATGGAATCTAAAAATTCCTTCCAATCAACTATTTTTAAACCATAAATGTTGGTACAGGAACCAGGCATTTACTCTAACAAATGGCAAAAGTCTCTAGAGGGACCCTTGCACGGACCTCCTAAAATCAAAAACGTATTTAAATTATTCTATATTTATATTCATGTTTGTATTTAATGTAAATATCTATTGACAGAAATTCAGCACTCGAATTTGAGACATTCTCTTTCATGGGCACAGGGGTCTTAGTTTTTATCTGTGTGGACAAATAAGACTCCTTCTAAAGCGAATCTATATCTTTAAAAGAGTTATAGTTATGTCTCTTGTGAAAGCTATAAAATGAAAATAGCGATCTAGACACAAGTAGGAATGTGCCGAAAACCGTACCAACGGCAATGCCGAGGGTGCGTGGACATTGTCGTTGTTGTAGTAGTGTGCCGAATCATATCATTAACCTCAGGCAAGAAATGCAGTGCAAGGTATGCAATACTTGTCCCCCTTCCCTGCTTTGTCAATGATGAAAAACGTATAGCACCAAGAACACACCCCCAGGTATGCATTGCGTAGTTAATTTCTAATGGCACTCCAATTCCAAACCTGTTTGTTTTTTTTTTTCAAGAAAACATTTTATAATTTAATGAAGTAAGGTTTTCAAAAATTTGGCCACATGTTTGTAGCACATGGTCCACACTTAAAGAAATCGGTGCATAGGCATACACTTATCAATTATATATTTGGAATGAGTGCCGGACCTAATTCAGTGGATAAACTTTTTTAGCATCTGCGACCAAAGTTTCATGAAAAAGAGATACTTTCATTTTATACATTATTTTACAAGTATGATGTCTGCACATGCATTTTAATATAAAGTTTACGATTAACTTATTTCTGTCATGTGTGCTGATATGAATTTGTTTCACATTTAAGGAGATAAAACTTCTGGGTCAACTTTTCCTGACTGAAAATATAATTATATAAGGACTGGGGCCAAACATCGTACTGCATATGATTTTGTTATCGCACCTTTTCACAAGGTACTTATTTGACTGTAAATTTATTTTAACCTCACTTTTAAATGTAAGTAACACTTTCGCTCTTAGATTAAATTAGACGTACGAAATGAGATCATACTACTGAGAAGATTTTGATTCAGCAAGATAAGCTGCATTTCAGCATATTAACTATAACATACCAGTATACTTCCGCTAATTGGATTTGAAACAGTTACTACGTGGTTGTAGTAAGTTCACAGCAATCAAAAACATTGTCATAAGTCACATCAATTCTGTTAACACTTTGTTAAATATAAAAAGAAATTAAAACTACTTTGAAACATAGACATCTCTTTTCATATTCTATGTGTGATATACAGCTTTTGTCTCGCGTAAGTCCTCAAATAAAGTAAAGTATATTAGGATATATTTAAGCTTACCAATTCTATGACATGTTACTATTGTAATGAAAATTGATTGGAAACAATTAGAAACTTGAGAAATATGAATAACGTAATAGTTCTCAACAATTAACGAGCTTCTTTTTTATGGAAACGTTATCCTATTTGACCTATTGTAGAATCGAATCCGAAATAAATAAAAGTAGTTTTCTTTGCTTTTTACTACCAAACAGATTGGACACTGGCACAGATTAACCTTGGCCATGTGGGTAAATTAGTTATAACAATCAGAATTTTGCTTCTTTTTTTTCATTTTTATTTTTTTGATAACGTATAGAGTTAGGCAGGATTTACAAAGAGCAAAAAATGAAGTCCGTATAATTTTTTAATTTACCATGTTAAATTTTACATCTTCCAATGCAAATTGAATAACGAAGAACCTAATATTTTTGATTTTCGTCATAAATTTAACTTTGCGCTACAAGTTTTAAATAATTTCGATAAAAAAAGAAAGGGAAAACGTTACTTTAATTATGATGAATTATACAATGTGTTTATTTGTCGTGAAAATTGATACATATATCTATATATAAGGGTGTGTGTATGTGTCTGTATGTATAGATATATATATGTGTGTGTATATATATTTTTCTATATATATATGTGTGTATGTGTGTGTATGTATATATATATATGTGTGTCTTTATGTATATTTACATATTATGTACCTGTTAATTGATAGCGATTAATTTCGAAACGAACTTGTTGATGTTGTGTTTAAATACTTTCTTATTAACGTGTAACTATGTTGTAAACATTTTGATATTACGCTGTAAATCACAAGTGAAATGAATTGAATAAAATTTGGATGATTCAAAAAAAAAAAAATGAAGTCAACTCTGTACTTATAGTATATTAGAAGAGGCTCATTGCGCTGGTTCACAAATTTTATTGAGTATACATATACGTTGATGGTAAATGGTCAAACTAAGAGGTTCTGAACAGCGGACACACAATTGAAGCTAAAATGATAGGATAATTAATGATAAAATTCACTTCTTGCAAATCTGTGAAAAACAGTTTTACTAAAATGTAACAACAAAAGGTCAAATCTTGGTCCTGAAAATACTATTGCAAATTACATAATTTAGCACATTTTCAGTACATGTGGGAAAAGACACATCACCAATGAGGTTAATTAGAAGTATTGGCATGCAAGGGTTTATTTAAAAATGGCAACAAAATAACTATTCCATTTAATGAGCCAATTTAAACTTGGTTTTTTTCTACCTCTGTCTTAACAAACTGCGTTGGTTTCATTTAAAATCACTTAGCAAGTGAATACCGGGTATGTGATTGTAAAAGAGCACTCTATTATCGTCGCAATCTCGTCAAATCAGAGATTCAGACAACCGAACCACACCGAAAAGACACTGCATGTAGCTAGGTCTTTACAAACATACCGCAGAGACAATTAGCCTATACTGTTCTCTCGCTACCAACTGCATTTACTATTTTACGCCAAGTTTCAGCTTGATGAGTAAACTTACGTTTCCTGGAAAGTTGTTCAATGAAAAGAATCCCAATTGTTATTGTTAGCCTATTTATACCTTTGCTTGTCGATGCAAGTTATATTTCGTCACCTATGCAAACTGCTCAGACAATGCAAAACAGTTTTCATATTACGGAATAAACGCTATACGTACCATGTGCTTTTTACACTTTATACATTATACATATTCAGCGTTCTATCATCACAAAACAGGCAATCAGCAGTTGGACTTTGGTACCGCCACAGTAACTGCAGTACGTACAGGAAACGCAGAAGGGACATTGCATGTAAAACAGTTACCATCTTGATAAAGCGCCAACTACTGTATCTGCCAATCTATGAGTTGACAAAATGGTATCGTGACAACTTTCAGAAAAGTGACGTTTAAAGCGATCTCGTCAATGCATCAATTTTCTGCCAATGACGTTCAATGACGTTTTGGCGAGATGCTTCAAAACTAATGCATTGAAGGGATCCCCTTTTTCGCCAAAATTTTTATTTTCTGCAAATCGGTATTTTGCCGAGTTCAAGTTACTATTGTGTAATTAAAATGATAGCAAAACAAAATGATGCGGTGACAAAATCTCCTCAAAACCTTAATTTTCGGAATTCTGCCATCATGCTTTTCACTTTTGTCAAGTCTGTAACCCATCGACACAATGTCCATTCTACGATTCCGTACCTGCAAGGGATCCCGGGCACACTATAGTGTTGGACACAGCTCAGACAAGCAATCGTGCACTCTGTAGCCTACTGCCAGTATCATCCCCATGTAACTTATGTATCTTTAGTTACAACGGACGATACACGTTATACTCAATTGCAGTTTCAGGTACATTTTGAAGGGTAATGACTATCACTTTTAATTTTCTTAGGAAGGGGTGACATGTCATCTACTTTTGTTCGGGGTCGAGGTACACACTAACCCACACATTTGACCCAAATTTTCGTGACCTGAAACTCAGAGAGAAAAGACTAAACTATTTTAAGTAGAAGTATAATTTTTTAAATTCAAAGGACAATTCAAAAACAGAGTGTTTACTATTTAACGAGACATGGAACCACGTTACCTGCAATCTGAGAGGCATTTCTATGAAAACCTAATCTCTGTGCACTATTTATCTTCCATTAAACAGTCTGATTAAGTCACCGATAGGAGAGGAGTTTAGACCGGGTGTTCCCCTACCTTCAAAATCAAACCAAAGCCCTTGCAACTGACAACTGTACATAAATTTGTCCAAGAATGGGACACTCCGGCATTTCCTGTGAAACGATAACCCACAAACCATGTAGTAATCGACTGTGTGGGATAAATAACACAAATGGAGTCATATGGTATTTTAATTAACTCTTTATCTGCATATTTTGGCAACGTCGAAACGCACCGTTTTGAATCCTGATAATGAGAGAATTATTGTTCATGCTTCCCATTTGTGGAAAATATGGTCACCTGATAAGAAATGAGAATTAAGTAAGAAAGAAATTAAAGCGTAAAGGCACAATGACTCTAATTGGAAGAAACATATCATGACTATGTTGAGAAGAGAAGGCAATCATTTGGTAGTCCTTTCAGTTATTGTCTTTATCATCCAATAGCTTTTTATAATGATCGGAATGTATAATAACATGTTAGATGATAACATGTAATACAATACAATAACATGTGATAACATTATGTACTATAATCATTACACAGAAAACCCTGGAAATGATCTTCAGTTTTGTGTCGTGGGTGTATACTACTATAATACCACAATATATTTATAGCTTTACCTGAGTTTTAAGCCGTGGCACCTGCCCAGCCGAACCCTAACCCAGTCATTTGCACGTCTTGAGGTTGGACACATAAAATCGACAAATTAAATAAAAATGGAAAAGACATATTTTGGGGATGCAAAAACAAAACAGGAAATTTGTGTTGGAATTTAAAAGAAGCTATAACGACTTACACCTTTAATGTACGAAGATTGAAAAAAAGGTTAAAATCGCTCATTGAACTCAATAAAGACGGCAGGCAAAAATATTATATTTTTGTTACCAAATCGTTATTTAAGAGGAAAAAAGTTCTGTCACTGTAAACACCCTTCATTTATTGAGCATTCTGACATTGACACATTGCATCCAACTCAGCAATGTTAAATTTATTTGTAATAATAACAATTGTTATTGACTGAGACTTTTACCGTATCAACTTAAAATAACTTGATAAAAATATTGTTAGGTATTAATTATTCTTTTTGGCTGATAGTGTTTGGAATCTGTGTTAATGTATGCACAATTGAAGACTCCTCAAAAGTACAGGGTTTGATTTGAGAAAGACATGGTCAGATCTCACAGGTTACATTGTGCTGTGTATATATACTTTGGAACAGTAGTGTAGAATCTCCTATTAAGGGACGCATACGCGAGAGTGAAATGTATGGGAACACACCTCAGCCGGCCAAGACTACCAAAAACATTCACATGACATGTCCCAAAGATATTGAACTAACAAACTTACTCAATCTTGCGCAATTTTACAAACTTTAATGTGTATTGTTCCTCCTTTAAAGTAAATTTCTCCACAGTAGATTGGGCCTTTTGCTAACGCTTAACATGCAAGCCTGTAATTCAAGAGTCTAAACTTCTCACTCTTTACTGATGTCAAAATAGTTTTCAAACTGTACAACTACAGGGTTGAAAATTGTGAACTAGATTTTTAAGCAACTTATTTATGTTTTAGATGTCAGCTAGTATATTCCTAGCATTAAGCAGAGTTCCATCAACAGAATGCCCTCTTTTATGTCAAAATTTGCATGCACTCAAGAACGAGTCTATTTCACGATATATACGGTTACCACTGTAGTTACGAAAAATGTATACAAACTCATAATTGAGTTTATTTAAATCCAATTGAATTGAAATCAATCAATCAACTTTTGTCATATCAGTGCATTCATTCATTGACTTCAAGCATATTCCTATTAAGTTTCAACACCATTGTCATGTTAATCAGTGGCGATGGAACGGGGTACAGGTTGAGAGAAAGGGCCAGAGGAAAGGGACAGAGGATCTTTCTGGGCTTAGACCTAAATGAAAAAGGTGGGGTGAAGGTATACATGTTCGCAAACTTTCAACGATCTGAAATAATGGTTTAAGCCCTTTCCAAAGTATCCCCAAAATTGAATTTTAATCAAAAAGGACATAGCTTTTGAGGAACTTATCTTTGTAAAGCAAACCTAGTCGATGTAACCACAGGTATACCTGCACTGTTTTGATGCGGTTGATTTAATGACTGCCGATTGGGATGATTTTATCTCAACATGTGTGCACACACAAACACTGAAAGCAAAATGTTTTTATTACAACCAAAGCGTTCACTTTCGTCTGGATTTAATGAATGATATAAAAAAAAGTTTACATCAACATGTGCAACCAAGGAAACACTAAAAACGTTTAAGAGATAAAGGTACTTGGTTTGCTGAGAAGAAAAAGATATGTTTGGTATTTTTTATAAACAGGTATAATCTGTTTTATTTTCAAAATCTTCATTATAATCATCCATTTGGCTATCACCCATTCTTCGTACTCTACAGTGACTAATGAGATAAAGGAGGATAAAAGTGATAAAGGACATTTAGAGACAATTCTGTCTTTTTTCTTCTACCACCGTGAGGTAGTCCATATCTTTATCCTTATTCATTTCAGTGTGAATTTTTGCAGTGTTTTTTTTTTTTTCTTTTTTGTGAATAAGAAATATTACTTCAGATGAGCAATGAATGTATTATGGATTGTAAATTTGAAACACCCGGTACCTAAACTACTGTAATTGTATTCAGCTACACTGTTCGGGCTGTTTTCAAATAAAGGCAGGAATATTTGATTCGGAAACTGGAAACCGCTGACTAAGACAATTCTTATAAAGGGAACTATACTATTTGTGTTACAGAAAGTCATATTTTTACACTGGAACTACTATTTCTGGATACACAATGATAGATTACTTCAAGAACGGAAGAACGGTAATTAACCTTCTTTTCCCCTTGCAACTACTAAACATTGAAATCATGCTACCTTTTTTTTCATACGAAAAATGCCCCGAGGAGATTAAGTTATATTGCCGATGTCCATTTGTGGGACGGAATAGTTTAATAATCACTAAAGCTATTTTCTTAGGGTGAAATGTAGGTAGGTTCACATTTTAATATTTCCCTTTAAGTACAACACTTTTTTTCATTTAACTTAAAATCATTTTCTAACAACATTTTCAGCACATCGTATGGTATTTTGTCATCATTGAAACACAAGGTCTGTTCGAAAACGTCTCTTTTTACAGTTCTACCAGCAAAGTTCTGCCATGATGGAAATTGAGTGAGATGATATCTTCTACGGTCTAGATATTCAGCATTTGTAACTTTATGTGGGTGAAACTGTGTTAGGAATGTCCTTTAATAGCTCAGGATTTCACATCTTATTTTCTTATTTTTATCGTTTTTCAGCATCTTTAGGTTTGTCAGATTAGGTAAATTTAAATTTGTTAACTTACCCAAGTGCCATTGTTACATATACCTGTGATATGATTGTAGCTTATTCACGTATTCAGCATTTCGTTGTGGGGATCATACATATCTTAACATTGTGTAATATATGTTTCAATGTAAAACTATCTTTGAAAAAATACGTTTCAGATTTGATTTATTTAAAATTTATTCGCTAAGGTATTCCACCATTACACGAAACACTTTTCACTCTAGATTACTAACTAATTCAAGGGCAATCATAAGAATCGTCGGCATGCTTTCGAGCGACATGTTGAGTATTACTACACACATAAGATGTGTAACTTTACATGTAACTAGAAACACTATATCTTACATGACACAGGATTTTACTTTGTCTACTGTACGCATTGTAAAGTTGTACTCAAAGTTATCAATATGCAATAGATTTGACATCTAAGGCAATGAGTGCAACGCATTAGTAATGGTATGTGTTCATTATCTACATTTAGTTTCTGGATAACGTTTCTTAAAAAAAAAAGATCAAAGTAACGCTATGATAACAAAATGCACAAATGATAACGTCGAAGTTTGAGTTAAAAGTCTATACATGGCTTATAGTGCTGTAAGAGTGAAGTCCGTACTTTGCACCAAAATCAAACAGCCACATTGAACTTTGGACTACATATTTCATCAAAATGAAACTGAAACTACAAGTAATTGTTGATTCAAAGTGCGTTTCAAAGCAGTGATGTGAATCCTCCAATGCTACGGTACTCTAATACCAGCGATAATAGAATGAATGTGTAATAATATTTCGAATGTTATCAATAAAGCACCAGGGTCGACGTAAACTGTTATATTGACGTAGGCATAAAATAATCTTTAATAGAAACTGCGGTAAGGTTTTCGCACTCAAACTCACTAAAGGAAAATATTCATAGCATATTGTAAACATAATAAACTTCTTTACGTTGCACGGAGCTATTTCAACTGCATGACAAAGGGTAATGAAAACTCGAAGGACACAAAAGTTTACCTAGCAATCCGGGTTCCTTTAATGTTTCTTTGGTGATGCTTTCGGCTTCCTCATGCACTGCTACTAACTTTGTCCTCTGGATGTCATTGAGAATTTCAAACGTTTGAAGAAAAATACATCCTGTGCGCCTAATATATTTAGTACTTAACAAAACAAGATAGTTCAATGATGATTTCACTTTGGATTGTCTGTGGGTAAAAATGGTACACGACGTGCATATACGTCATTCTGTGAGGTATAAAAAAATAATGCGTTTTAAGATCAGATGTTTTCCTTTACGTTGGTGGACATTATTTGGCCCTTCATGAGGTCACTTAAAGCCATAAATGTGCCACTATCATTAAATTGATCATTTCAAAGCTACTACCTGTATTAGAAAACCTTTTTGAAAGAAAGGGTCATTTTCATCATTTCTCTTATGTATGTGACCAATCCTCCAGAATGAACAATATCGTCACATTATATGCTGCATTGAGAGAGGTTTTAATGTTAAATGAAAACCGAAACTTGTAAAATAATAATGAATTGCAATCTGCCACACTGAAACAGGAAAACTGTTCACTTCTTGAACGTGGTTAAAACTGGTAATCTTGTATTGAGATCGCGCTACTATTTTTTTTTTCTTGTTTGATTAAATACCAACGGGTTAGACGTAGCAAGGAACACAATAGTAACCATTCTTACAGAAAAACACGTTCTACGCAGTTGCTAGAGAGTCATGTAATCTCCAACGGTGTGCGCGCTGCTGCGTTCTGTTTTCTTTGTATAGAAAAAATCTTCATTTCTTCTTGCTCACTGTTGCATAACTTGGTCCGTCAACGCAAATGTTATTCTCATATTCCGGACTTCCCTCCTCAGTGGTGCCAGAAACCGGCAAGCTGAGTACAAGAACAAAAATGTGGAAGTTTTGTAGCTGATAAACAATTTAAATTTCGAAGTTTCCTAATGTATATAGCATCACTCGTTCGCCACTACCTACTGCTTAATGTAATAAACTTACTTCTATGATAACCAAAGTACAGTAGTACACACTTTCTAAAATTAATTTTAAATATTATATCATTTGTATGTAATCTTAATGTAACATTTGTCCCGAAAATCTTCAAAATAAGGAAATTTTAATTATAAATTACGACAAATGCGACACGTTACTGACATGTTGAAACATAACCTTGCTGTCTATCCATCATTTTTTTTCTTTTCATGGACGTCTAAATGATCTTCTTTATGATTGAACAACTTCAAAACTAGTCGATATGGTCATTGTCTTACCCCATCTCTATATGTGCTTTAAAGCAAAGGTACTCGTTACCCTTGAAAACTTATCAAGTAGAGAAGCAAAAAACTTCTGTGTAGTCTGAGACCCACAACACTGCATACGTGGTTTTGCTTACAAATTCTTAACGTTGCTATGGTGATTTTGTTCTACTCCATTCAAACACTATGTTTCTAATAACAATTTTACTATTCAATTAAATGTGATGAAATGTTTCGTCTTGTAATAAGGAATTAATACTATCATGTTTTCCTTCATTTCTTTTCTTTTCCTCGTTCCCCTACTTCGTTTTGGAATATTCGCCCATATTTCATGGTATTTTATCTGCCTGCATGTATCCTATGACTGTGGTGTCTTAGCTCAGTAACATTGATGTCAATTTTGCTGGTTTTTAATGGACCTCATATACTTTTAGTGGTGCTCGTTCTCAGTGTGTCACACCTCTACTGGTTCTCTATGTCTGCAAATTGACTTTAACATTGTCCACTATTGGTGAAGCAGCTGAGTTGAACCTTTTAAACTAACTCTCTGTTTTCGTCTTCTTAGTTTTGCAGAACAAACACAAGAGGAAGATTTACCTCAAAGCTTTGTTGGAGGTGACTGTTTTCAGTAAATATGTTGATGTATACTTTATATTAACAGTAATAATGTCATACTTCGAGTCAGCAAAGCAATTTGTCATTAAGTTTTTTTGCGAAAATGATACTAAAGAATCTGAGGAATTGTATATCAAAACTTATAGATGTAATAAAGCCAGTGATAAAATCCCATTTATTTGCAATTAGCAAATCACACAGTGCAAAGAGTCGATTCATGAGTAGTTGGAGTAATGTTTCGATCTCATATCTATGAAAAAGTTTTGTGTGATTTTAAACTCTTATGTAACCCACTTATGTAGTTAGATGAGTAATTGTATGACATGATGAGAGTGGTTGCAGTTTCGGGATGTGTGTCTGTCTTGCAATTGGTTATACGTACCAACCTGTTGGTTTTGATTTGTCTATATGGACCTATCCATACCATGAAAAAATGACATACCGGTTTTTATTAACAGCTGCGTACTTGGAGCCGTCTTCAACAGTAGCACCCTTGAAAGCTTGACGTCTGTCCTTGTAGTTAGAGCCAGTAACTGGTAAGCTTGGTAAATCAAACAAGTATTGCTGGCGTCATTATGATATTGAAGGTAGGGTGCTCTACATAGGAATCCTAATTGATGATGATGATGATGATGATGATGATGATGATGATGATGATGATGATGATGATGATGATGATGATGATGATGGTGATGGTGATGGTGATGGTGATGGTGATGGTGATGGTGATGATGATGATGATGATGATGATGATGGTGATGGTGATGATGATGATGATGATGACGACGGTGATGGTGATAATGATAATGAACACGATAACGATGAAGATAGGAAAGATGATGATGGTAATGATAATGCATAATAATGATGTGATAAGAATGATGATGTTGATGATGAGTATGATGATAATGATGATCGGACTTGACAATACTAGTTCCATTGTAAGTAAATTGCAAACAGTTGCGAGTGTGGAAGAGGAAATTGTTTTCTTTCACTGCACTTAACTTGGCAACATTTCTCTCCACCTGATGTTTCATACTTCTCTGGTTACTGATGAATCATGCAAATGACTCGGATGCAACATTCTAGCAGCTAACTGATGGATGCGAGAAACTTGATTCAATTTTAACAATTGCAAAAAAGGTGTCCAAAAGAAGAGAGAAAAAATTTCATGATTTTTGCCACATTTGAATGCCAACTTAATGTGGATTTTTGTTACATTTGTTATTTACAATGGCTTACGCAGAGAGACTGTAACTATTGTCTAAAGTAGTTATCTTAGGGAGATTTTCATGGATAAGAAAGCATAGTAACACTTCAAAAACGAGGGGGAAAGTCACTTCAGACAGTGTTTACAGGGGGACCCTGGCCACTTTGTAGTAAGAGTGAATTTCACCCTGATTGGGGTGAAAATTCATTTAAAAAAGAGCTGTATTCCATTGCACATATATGAAAAATGATCCCTCTTTTTGGACTGAATTTTCACCCCCACCCGCCAGTGTGGGTAAAATTCACAATAAGTACAAGTGGTTAGACTGTACACTGGGTAGTTTGTACAGGATGTCACTCTTTTCTTTTAGAGTTGAGCTCTTGACAGCTCAATGGTTTAAAGAGTTACGTATCACTTAACAGTTTCTTCTACACCCTTCACTAACTTTGTTTATTTTTTTCTTAAATCGTTTCGGTGATTATAAGATGTATGATTTTTGAAAATATAATATCCTTCTGTGGTCACTTCCTAGACCTGTGACATTCCAACAAGGGTTCTTTATGGGAAACATATCCAAAAACATATGGGGTCCATATGACTTTCCACTCAAGTTTCATAAGGGGGCCCATGAGGGTGATACCAGGTAACCCATATGATGCAGTTCTGTCCACGTAGGAAATTGACCCATATGGACACCATAGCTATGCCATGTGGGTCATATTATTATCTGGGCTGGCCCATATGAGCCCCATATGAGTCGTGGATGCAAACTCACAATGGCCTCATATGGATTCACGTATAATTGGCCCATGTTGGAATTTTACCGGGGTTTGGGCATGTTGACTTCAATCGTACCAACTATACCAATGTCCCTCCAATACAAATGGCAATAATCCAATGAAAATAGAAATAGCCTAACTTTTGAAAAGAAAAAAAAAGTGAGCATGACATTATGCAGATAGTTAATGACTTTGTAAGCTTACTTTTCATAATCATGTTGTTTCTCTTCTGGCATTCTTGCTTTTGATGGGTTATCTGTGTAGTTGACCAGAAAATACATCACCTAGGTGGCTGTATATAACATTTCTAAGAACTTTACTTATTGTATATTATAGTAAATGTAAATCTCTCTTATTATATCTTAGAATATATATCAATAACTTGTACCCACCATTTGATTCACAATTACAGACGTCTGGAATGTTCTGTTGATTACTGTATTCGTAAGATGGATTTGTCGCAATCGCGGTGTCCCTGAACCTAAAGGAGTATTCAGTTTCACTTTTTGTAACAATTCTCATCTTATGGAAGAAATATTTATGGTTAATCATTGAGTAACCTTTAATTAGCTGTATGATAAGTGAATTTTAAATGACATGTTCACATTGCAACGTTTATACTTTGTTCAATGTAATAACATTAGTCATAATATAGTGCAGAATAAAACAAAGTGGCACACTAGTTTATCATTTCTAAGGCGACTATGCAAGTATTCATCAATTATAGGTTTTTGTATAATCGGTCATTGTCTTACCTATTTGATTTAACAACAAGCTGGTGATGAGTAGTTTTATCTATAAAGAAATATATTGGAATTTATATATATATATATATATATATATATATATATATATGAGACACCGTTATTGTTGCAGTACCAACATCCAATCAAAGGGTCAAACGATTGACAGTACGATTGATTGTACAGTAGATGAGAACAACTAAATAATTGGAAGAGAGCATACTTACTAAGTTTGTAAACATACTTTACTACCCCTGTCACCAAAAGTAAAGCTGTAATACTAGCTATTACTATGAGCTGTATGTTAAGTTGTTGCGCTGTGGGAGTAGAATGCGTACATGAGTATCAGTAACTCATATTTGTGTTATACATATTCCCAGCCCATCATTAATACAATACGTCAGACAATCATGTATTAAAATGCTTTTTGGTGTGTTTTAATTTTTGTTGTTGTTCGTTTCATGGAAATTAAACTTTTAATATACAATGAGGCTAATTTAGAGCAATTCATATAACGTTAGGTATACAGTTTTATCTAATCAAGTAGATATACATTAATATCTCACCCCTGTTTTGTACCAAATGGCAATAAATCTCCCCAAACTTCGATGGATGACTGTAGACATAAAACTCTGTGTTATAGGCAACACATCTGTATTCATCAGAAGACTGTTGCATACCCTCAACTTGAAATTTCCAAATGAACTCTCCATCTTTTCGTTCCCTTATAGTATGCTGCTCAGAATACTTGGTCCATTGTCCTTCAGCTGTTCGACTTTGGAGGTACACTTTCAACCACGGGTTTCCTCTAACCATGCAAATTACGTCACAAATTTTGTTATTGTATTTGTCGTTCCCTGCGCTGACTTTTATACTTACAGTAATGTTATCTGCGTCTGTCAAAGAAGAAATACTCAGTATGAAGCTCCTGTCTTGCAGGGGTATTCATGGTAATAAATATTTAAGTGTGGAAATAACAAATAAAGTAACGAACATTTACACTTTGCAAAACGTTTCTGCCTACGATTTAAATGTCAGGCGTTGCTTCCTGAATTCCCATGATTATTTTACATTTTCCTTATCCATAAGTTTTATAACGATTCACACTACAGGAGAATCATTCTTGGATGTGCACCTTCCACCTCCACCATGACGACGTCACTTGTTGATGCAGATCCTATTCCATTGTAAGCGTAACATCGAAGAAAACACGACGTTTCGTTTGTAATGTTGTACGAGAATGTCCAAGTACTACGTTCATCTAAATCCTCCAGAGGTTTATCAGGTGGGAGCGTAACCCATTCATTGTTGGTCTGAGTGTATTTCTGCAAGACTACATCTGGGGAGGGATATCCTTCGGACAAGCAGGTTACGTTAACAAGTTTGTTTTTTTCTGCTATTACACGATTCTGGACACTGGCCACATTAGACAATTCCACACTCGCCGGATCTGTAAATAAAAGAGAAAAGAGAGAATGTTCTAAGACTATTGGTAGTCTTTGATATATCCTCTGACAAACAAAATTATCCTTTCATTGCATATTCGTGGTGATTCAGTATTACATGAATGCATTGTCTTTCGCAAGTTACAGATGAAAATTGAAAAGAAAAAAAAAAAGTAATTTTTATTCCTTACGATTGATATAAACGGTTCTTGTGCAGAAAATCCTGAGTTGCTTGGGGACGAGACATACAAGAGACACTTCATGAAATGACAAATCATTCGGTATGGTAATACTCCGGCAGTACGTCGTATCGGAGTCTTTAAAGTTTTTGTTTTCTGTAAAGTCATTGTATCCTTTGACTTTGGGGGAGAAAGACCAAACGAATGGTATATCCTTCAGTGATAGTGTACTTTCAATACAGCATTCAGCAATTATAGAGCCTCCGACAACAACGTCGGTGTTAATGGTTAGCTCTATGCCTCCTGTAAGAAGAGGAAAATAGCAGAGGGTTGGCGTTAATGAAAGAATTGAAAGTGGAAATAATAAGAACTTATACACTTAACAAGAAAGAAATCAGAAAAACATTGACTGTTTGATGTTATACAATGACACATTACCTTGTACATTCAGGGTTACATTTTTTGATATCATAGGATCCATAGGTTTTCGCCCTATTCGAACACAAGTGTAAATTCCTGCGTCGTGAAATTTGACGTTTGGGATTTCTAAGTATGCTGCTGTTCCAAACCGATCCGCCGACGCAGTTTGTCTCGTTGCATCCGTTTCCAGTTTTCGGCCACTATTGTAGACTGCAATGGGTGTTCCATTGAAAGACCACGCAACGGTAAACTCACTAGTACTTGTGAAAAATATGCAACTAATGTTAGTAGTGCTGTTAGCTAAAGCTACAAAACTGTCCTCGGTAACTGCTGGAAGATAGAAATCAATAAAATATGCGCTAATTGACATTGGACTTGTTCTCGTAGCGTAAGAAGATTAGAAATTTGAAATCGAATTTGCATTTAAAAAGGATAGATTACTCTCATCACACTCAGTACTGGAAAGTTACACTCTATAGCTATGGGCCTACTTTGGTTACTTTTAAAACTGCCTACATGACATTTTGACAGTACTTAAATATTCAATAGAATCTCTTCCGTTCTCGATTACACGTTTTGCCTATTGACATGACAATTTATACCCCCTATTTCGTGCAGGTCAAGAAAGCCTAGACATTGGATTGACACACCTGAACTACTTTACGAGATCGATGTCAACCAAAACGTGTCTATCATCACATCATGAGTTGATAAACGCAACCTACAGCGTTGAGGGGTTTGTAACAAGTGGAACCTCACTAAAACAAAGAAAAGGTGAGAGTTGGAAGGACTCTCATTTTAGTGTAAGAGATTCCTCATGTACTTTGGAAAACTTTGCACTCAACATTTCATATATCTCACCCTCCTGTCGTTCAGACACAGCATGTAATCTTTGTGAATTTTTACGAGCGTATCCTGCAATCCTCCCCTGTACTCATACAACTTCATTCACATTGCACACCTTTGACATTAATTCATTCAAACGTTATTTCAACCCAATGTTATCATACCAATAGTTCGGTTTATGCACATCGCATGCTTCTCTTTGTAAATTTTTACAATGATTCCTTATGTTTTGACGAGATAATGAAAGAATAATTACTTCACCGGTACCTGTGGGAGTCGCAGAAGCCCATGTTAGCCAAACGACTGTCTTAATATAAGAGCCAAAAGACATGATTCTGTTAAACGGGAAAAAAATTGAAATAAATGTCTTGAATTAAACTTACAAGTTTGGGTAAACTTCCACCGTTTGAAAGTAAAATTTTTTCACTCAATTATTAATGGAATGTTTGGTTAGTCTTGACTGACGTCATCTATTTAAACACTGTTCACGTACAGTCTTTAACTAACAGTAAAACGACATTTGTCAGAACTTCTAGTAACAATTATGAGGTGTGATTATGCCAGGTGGTATATAAATGGTCTCGACTATCACCGTTAGTATAAACATGATATCAAAACAACGTTAAGCGATTTATATACATGCAGTGAGTACACGAAATTAATCTGAAAAAAGAAAATGAGAAAACTTGTGAAACATTAATTGATAGATTTCATGCAGATTATATCTATATGTATTCAGTTTTATTTAACTGTAAGTTAAGAACTAATATCTGTACATGCTTACCTATACTCTGTCCCTGGTAATGACAAAACTGACCTATGCAATAGTCAAGGATATGTTGATGTTACTAAAATGTATACTGTGAAAAGGTATTGCTGATTAAAACGAACTTTAAAAGTGTTTCTTTCTACAGAGATACGAAGTACTCCTATATATTACTGCCTATTCACAAATATTACAGAGTGAACTTAAATAGTTTTAGTTTCGCTCAACACAACAAAATTGATTTCCACTCACTCTGCAGTCTAACGAGGTTAAAGTTACAATATAGTGTGAGTAGGGTAAATTGTGTCTTCGTTAATATGTTATTCATTTTAAATACTTCCTTATTATGAAGGAATGACGGATCTTATAGGTTCATGATCTTTCAATGTGACAGAACCAGCAAAATCTCAGGTCACTTGTATTCTAGGTCTTCCAAGAATATAAGAAGTATAAAACCATATCTAATAGATTTTCCTGAACGGACATGCCTTTCATGTCCTTCGGAACGGAGGCAACGTTCAATGCAAAGATCATTATCAATATTAGAACCTACCCACTCCGATCATAAATGCAAGACACACAAAAAAAGCAAAGAGAGAATGTGAGACATCATGTAAGATTAGTATAACGTAAATTCATTGCTGCGTAATTATCTCATTGCCCTAAAGTTGCTAGATGAGATATTGTAGTCACTTGGCTAGTGGAGCTATATGTTGTACTGTGCACCCATGGGAGCATGGTTGCCATGGAACCGCTTGGAATGGATGAGAAGCGACACCCCAGGGGTACCCCATGGTAGAGTGACCATGGGTGCAGGAGAGTCCTGTTGGGTGGAATAAATGAAAACGTGTCCGTGTGTCGTGTGCAAATTGTAGTTTTACCAAAATAGTTTGAAAAGCATATTAAGTTGAAACTTGGCAAGGTTGTGCATGATGCCGAAACCTGCAAGTTGTATTAGTTGTATGGTAAATCGAGTCAAATTTGCTGATTTTTTGAGAAAAAATGGCTATTTTGTCCCAAAATTGTTATTTTCAACATATCTTGAGAAGTATTTGAGCATTTAATGCAAAAATTTGCAAAAACTTACATGAGAATAAAATATTCAAAGTATATCACTTTTGTAGTAAAAGAGAGTGAAATTTGCTGATTTTTTTTTTTATTAAAAACAAAAGCCAACTTTGCCCTAAATTTGTATTTCCAGCATATCTTGAGAATTATTAAATCAATTTACTTAATGTTTTGTAAGTACCTAGCAACAAACTATTACAAATTCTTATGTGCAGGCCTTGTATTGAAATCAATGAGCATGTTGGCGATGAGATACGCAACTCCATGGATTGGGTTCTATTTTTTTTTTTTTTTTCTGTTCTTTCTGTTGTGTTTGATATCAAAAGTGTTGCTAGTCATGGTAAGATCTTCTTTTAAGATGTTCAGCTCTGCTGGATAGGCGATATCATATTGCTTCTAGTTCGATAAAAAGTAAGTGGTTTTACAACGTCTCGATTTAATTATATATATAATTTTATTAGGTGCTGGAAACACATTTGTAGATCTTTCATAAGACGGGTCGAATTCATTGTCTTACACATGCATCCTTTCTCTCCAAAGTGGCCATCAACAGAATTTTTTGTGCTTAGTAGTAGCAGTAGTAGCAGTATTAGCACTAGCAGTGCTAGCAGTAGTAGTAGTAGTGGTAGTAATATTAGTACTGGTAGTAGTAGCAGTAGTAGTAGTAGTAGTGGTAGTACATAGTAGTGGTAGCAGTTGTAGTAGTGGTAGTAGTAGTAGTGGAAGTAGCAGTAGTAGTGGTAGTAGCTAGTAGTATTAGTAGTAGTAGCTGGTAGTAGTAGTAGTGGTAGTGTTAGTACATAGTAGTGGTAGTAGTGGTAGTAGTGGTAGTAGTGGTAGTAGTGGTAGTAGTGGTAGTAGTGGTAGTAGTGGTAGTAGTGGTAGTAGTGGTAGTAGTGGTAGTAGTGGTAGTAGTGGTAGCAGTGGTAGCAGTGGTAGCAGTGGTAGCAGTGGTAGCAGTGGTAGCAGTGGTAGCAGTGGTAGTAGTGGTAGTAGTAGTAGTGGTAGTAGTGGTAGTAGTGGTAGTAGTGGCAGTAGTGGTAGTAGTGGTAGTAGTGGTAGTAGTAGTAGTAGTGGAAGTAGCAGTAGTAGTAGTAGTAGTAGTGGTAGTAGCCAGTATTAGTAGTAGTAGCTGGTAGTAGTAGTAGCAGTAGTAGTGGTCTAGTAGTAGTAGCAGCAGTAGCAGTAGCAGTAGTTTTCATGATTGCAATCGTTTGATAGTTTGTAAATGTTGAGATATTGTACAAAAAAATCACCTCGTTCAGTTTATTAGCACTCAAAACCCGCTGATGTCATGAAATGTCATGCATAAAATGAAAATACTTTACACATGCAAAATATATCGTCATTTTGTACCTTCATTCTCCTTTGGCAAACATGTCCCTGATCCATGTTGGAACAGTTGGTTATTTAGAACTGGCTTGAGTTATCATCGTACACACTCAGCGTCTCTTAAAACCTGTCAGATGCAATATTTCTGATCCTATATTGTCTTATCTCATATTGTCTTCATAATTCTGTATATTTCACTTATCCGAGGAGGAAGATGTGATATCTTCGAAAACGTTCTTAATAAACTATGACTTTTGTTAACATTTCCGTGTTAATTTGCTCTTTTATATGGTTTTTTACAGTCTAACTGTGCTGTTTTAGTCATTTAATTGTAGATGTAAATACTTACAAACATAATGTTTATGTTATATGTCACAGTTAGGTCAGGACAGAATGTCTCAGTTTGCTACAATGCTGTTTTGGTTGTATATTTAATTGATTTTTTTTTAACATACCTTTCACTGTGTGTGCTGTCACATTGATAAACACAGAGTGACTAGGGAAATTTTTTTCAAGCGACAAAGTAACTTTCATTAGCCTTCTACAATGATTATGTATATAAAGACAGAATGACCAGTGATAATCGCATCACAACTTTATCACATCGAAATGAGCATGGACACATAACTATATCGGGATTAAACACTCATTGATAAAAAGAAAACTAATTCCCTTGTGTTACTGCACTGTATATTACTGAAGCTCAACGTATGCAATCAAATGAGAGATGAACCACTTAAGAGTACTCTGCGAAGGACAATGAAGTCACCGAGTCTGTATTGCTTTCATTTTACACATATTTCAAAAAATGATTAGCTAGCCTAATGTCGTTCAGAAGTCCTCTATATCCATTTCGATATTCGGCAATGAAAACTAAATGACACTGATAATCAGTTTACCAAAAATTACAAATGAAGGCTCAGTATAACACTGAATTAAAAAAACATATCCATTGCACAATAATGACACAGAAATCTAATCAACGGTATTTTGCGTGATGTGACTTACATGTGTCAAGTATTGCCAATGAGCTAACACTTGAAAAATACATGAGATGGCAGAGCGGTACCTATATATGTCACGTTAACTTCGATGTTAAAGTTGAGGGTGTAGACTTCAATTAAATAGTCATTTGTTCACGGATGACTCTCACTTTCTACTTCTCTTTGTTTTCTTCTCCCCCCCCCCCAAAAAAAAAAAATGAAAGCTGCATTATTCTCTCCGCATGCCAGTCGGTAAGAGCATGAACAGAGAGCCTACAAACTTTCAAACGATTACAATATAGTATATCTTTATCATACATGCCGTTACTCTTCACATTGTTTGGCACTTCACTGAGCTATTTGACTTTCGTTTAATCAGGAAGTAAATTCTTTGTTGTGACGATGGCAAATGATATTGTTGTGATCTCAGTAGTGCTCTGATCATATTTTCAAAAATAGTGGGGGGGGGGGGGGACAGCTACGAGTAATATGGGGATGGTTTTCCTTTGAAGGGGTTCAACCTCTTTCTATAAATTTCTGATAATGGAGATGCCTATTTACACCAACTGCTTCTACGTAGAGACAATTATTGCTCTACTTGAGAAAGCAGTATAAACTGTTGTCATGTTGCTTAGACCGAAAAAGGCTTGTAGGGGAGGGCTGAACTTAATTTAGGGGATGTCGCTATTTATTCGGCGGTATTTTTCACTCAATGTGCCTGTCGCCTTCCTCTCTAAACTCCCACGAAGCACATTGGATATTCACGTTTAACAAAATACGACGCGACGTGTACATCTAAGTTTTATTATATTATACTATTTTTTTTAAGATTTTATCTCCATTTGTGTCGACATATGTGGAAAGATTCATATCGCTACGCATTTTCACCCCCCCCCCCTTCTAAAAATAAACATGTCTGCTTTCTTTTCTTTTTCTCTCATTTTTTTTCTGTTATTATGTTCAATGATGAACTGAATGATCATTAATTTGAACGTTCGAGATATATTTGAGTAGCTTTTAAGACTAACATAGATCACCCATACAGCAGATACACATGCAACTCAGCTCCCATAGTCTCTCCGGATTTAAGTATCCCTGATTCCTGGCGTTCAATTATGTATGGACTGTCTGCATTACATCGTCTCTGAATATAAAGAATTACTGAATTAAAACATCGCAAAATAAGCTGAAAATTGCATTCATGCTGTTATCTTTCATATTTTTCCTTGTCTTTGTGTGTATCCATAAAAAACATATACTTCCGAGTGTCAATAAAGGTAATGTACTTTCCACTATTTAACCTGGCAGACTTGAAGAAACCGCCATGACTATGCATCACCATCCAGTGACGTCTTTCTTATGTGCCGATGTGACAGGGGACAGTGTCCGGGTGTCCTATGGACAGTGATTCATGGAGAATGTGTCCGTGGAACCTTTACGTCGGAAGGAATTGTGGTTGGTGAACAGTATTTCCTCTCCGACCGAACACTCTGGAAAACGAAAATTTGTCGGTAGCTAGTAATTTTTGTCCGCGTGCACGGAAGGTACAAAATAAAGTGTGGTGAAAGACATTGTGATACAAATATGAGCATAGCAACATGTCTCGGAGTAATTCTAGTTTCCTTGTGTAAAGTGTGTAATGATTTCGGATGTGCACACATTTACACATAGCTATACTGTATGCATTGAAAGCAAAATTTAAATTCAGTTCTTCTTTCGCCCTTCATTAACTCAAATAGCATCGAACTAAATTGAAGCAAAGGTCATCTGCACTGGCTAAGATCGCAGTGTCAACAGCTATAATCCATTTTCTGTTGTAGGCCGACATCTTCAAGGGGCCCATATGTCTTTGCACCCAAGATCCGTAAGGGGTCCATATGGGTCAGCCCAGATAACCATATGATCGATATGGGATAGATATAAATATATATGGGACAATCGCACACTCTTGCTCATATTGGTCATAGCACTGGGCGAATTATTCGCAATGATTCGCACGAACATGTTCGAGCGAATAGCCAGAACCCATGCATGGCTAATATGAAGTGAAAGTCGATGGGAGACAGTAATAGTAGTATGCCACCTGTTGATGTCCTTTTCATATTGTCAATTTGATTACATCATTGCCTTTTTTCTTAGATGATGATTGATGAGAAGAAGTATAGAACACTGTGAGACTCCGGATTCGAGTGTAGGCTAGTGTTGGGAAACATACAGTAGAGTTACTGATACTTCTAAGGTAAGCTTCCACTACAGAAGAAAGTCTAGCCGATCGACGGAAGTTAAATTTGGTTTGATATCTGCCTTTCTCAAGGGCCGCCTTGAACTTTGAAGTCACTGCAATCGTGGAGATTGTTCTACTGTACTCTGTTTAGTAAGTTTAGTAACGTACAGTACTGTACAGTACCCACAATCCACATACACTGAATGATGTATAAATTTACGTTAGGCTACAGTATATACTATATCCTACTGTAACTCTAGTCACGACTAAGGTAGTGAAGGCGTTTGACAGTCCTTTGTTTTTACAAAAGATTCAAAACCCTATTTTCCTTTTAATATCTGCTTTGTACTTCACAATTTGGAAAGTGAAACTGTTTTTGGAACCAAGAGTAAATAGTGTACTATTACTTTACTAATGTAGGTGTACAGTACGCTTGACTAGTGGATCATCATGCAGTGCTTCTAGACGATAAAACCCTAGTGAAACAGGTGGAAAATGTGTAAATCTCCCAGAAGGCTAATGACAATATAGGCGGATTTCCTGGCAGACCTAAGATGGTGCCTGAGCCGTCATTTGATCGTGAAGTGATTGTCCTACCAGCGCAAGATCAAGGCCTTGTGGGGTCCAGGGACAAAGTTCGACTCCTTGTTTGTTTCCCGGGGGCAAAGCCCCAGAAACTCAGCAATTTTAGACGTGTCCAAACCATATTTGAAATCCATGCTTAATTTCAACTCTCTAAGTTGAAAAATGTTATTGTATCAGGTGAAAACACGATAGTTCGAACAGAATAAAACCATTGATATTGCTTCTAAATCAAAAGGTTAGAACTATGAAATGGTGCATGTGCCATGTAGAGTAACCTGCATTACATACATTTTGAAGTTGAAATGTCCCTTAAAGTCACTTGAAAAGAATCATGTAAGATCATGTACAGCCTTCCGAAAATTTAAAGTATATAATGATATCCTAATTTAGTGGGAGTATATTGAGAAGCCTAACCACCTTGGCATTTATATTACAGGAATCAAACGATTTTTGTAAGTTGCAGGCTTCATAGTTTTTCAACGAACATTGAAATTTTTTTTTTTCCTCGGGTCATTGATCCTGGTCACTTTAAATTAAGACTATAAGGTTTGAAGAAGCAGACTGTTGGTTTTCGTGAAGGGTTTTGGACATAGAAATATGCGTTCATATTTGTATTTCTGTGGGTTGCCATATGTCTGCTAGCTGTCATTCTTCAGATAATTTGCATGTGCAGGCCGAAGGCAGGCGTAAGCTTGTGCTTTTCAATTGACACTGAATGTCATAAAGGTCGTGTACATAGAATCTTCTGGAAACATTTGCTAACATTGTTTTTTCACATTGAAAAATACTGATCATGGGTAAAAAGTACTGGCATTTATTTACAAGAAAAGTAAGTTACAGGTACTTCAATTTTGGGTAAAGATTGAATGAAGATGGAGCATTTGCGATATACACATACGAATGGATTTATTGACCAGTTATTTTCGGAGGTAACTGTTTAGGAAACCACATGTATGATCTCTACTGTACTGTGATCGAAACAAGCATGGTACTGTATGTACAGTTACAAGATAAACCCGGAATCTAGAGGTATGCCAAAACGATATTTTAAAAACATTTAAAACAGTCTTGGTTCTTCAGCATGTGCACTGCGTATGTTGCTCACATTGTACGCCGCATTAAATTCCATTTCGTGCATCTTGGTGTCTGGTAGGTAGCTGACACTCACAAGTTCATGTGGTTTGGTTAACATACACACTCACACTACTACGGCTTCTTTGTAAGCTGCATTGATATACTGATATACCTGGGTATAGAATAGTCTGTGGTTGGGAGTTCCAAGCCACATGCTTAAAGTTGTATAAAAGAAAAAAGTTAGCGACAATGAAAGACTAAAATTTAGTGATAATAGTACAAAACATAAAAACAAGAACAAAGCAAGAGAATAAGGAACATTCCATAATACTTCAGATCTGAATTTTTTTTCTTTTCTTATTTTGTATATTGTAGAGAGCCAAATTAGTAATGTCTCATTCTTTCCAGTAATAGGTAATTTGCATTTATAACAGTATTTGTGTATCCTTCATATTTATTTACTGTATTTTCCCTTTCAATTAAGGGTCTTTACACTCAGCAAATATAGTTCGCACTGTATGATTGTTGAAATGGTAAACCTTCTGGATCACCCCAATGAAATAAAAAAGACGTTTTACAGGGTAGCATAATTTAAATGTAGCAGCTTGTAGGAAGTTACTGTAGGATGTGACACGTACTATACACCCTACCATAGTCCTATGCCATAGGCTGCACGTACAGTTACTCTAGATCATTTTTGTACACACAGCTTGAGTTGGCCTGTTGACATACATGTGGGCCTTAATTCTTTCAAAGTTTGAATGAATTACAAAATGATTCAGACTATCCCGCAAATGCTTGAAGTTAAAGCGGGATTGTGCATTACCCTGTAAACATTTTACTGTTGGTTGGAACTTGGACATCTGTTTTTGGGCTCATCGTTCGAACTGAGGTTGGGCAGTAATTATCAGAGGTTCCGTAAAGTCTGACATATAGAATGTACAGTATGCAAATAGTGTCATTGCCTATACAGTGGTTAATACAGTGCTGTAGTAGAAACAGGAAATTTGTGTGTGCAGTTTGTAATTGTAGTACAGTAAAGAGAGAATTTGTCATTCCATCGCATACTGCAGATGGTGTTGTACTGTACCTTTCCTACACACATAGCATATACAGTACTGTACCTGTCAACAGACCATTTTAATTGATTCTGTAAAGCTGTGATTGCTGTATGATAATGAAACTCTGTTATCAATACAATATATGTTACAGTACATTGTGAATTGCCTCTTCACAGAGCTCTACAGTCATAGCACACTCAAACACTTAGTCTTTTAACCAAAGTTGATTTTAATGCAGAATACTTATCGATCTGTTACACAGATTTTTCCAGAAGGCCGACCTGCTGTTTCCACTGACACTGTGTTTGCAGCTTTCAGAACTGATCATGTCAGACTCGTTGCACAAAGGCTCGACGGTGACATCGCCTCCTGCGGCGGTACCTCCACCAACGCTGAATGGGCCATCTAGTTGTGTCCCCTCGATGCAGATTCCAGAGGTACTATAATATGTGATCATAACAAAGTGGAAGGGAGGAGGCAGGCAAGGGATCATTAGAGAAAACAACAGTCACCAATGGTGGAGAGTTATCTTGGTGGTAAGGGTGTCCTTTTTGCAATCTTTGGATCCCTGAATCAAATCCCAGAGGAACGTACTTGGAAAATTTCTGTCAATTCCAATTTGGCCTGTTGGGGTTTTCCAGCCCTCCCAGCCTTCAGGAAATTGGCTCAAATCTGGGGGTTCAATCTCCATATGTCGGATGGGGAGCTTAAAAAACCAGTGGCTATAGTAGGAGGTACAGTAGCTAGGAGGTAGCTACAGTATGTAGGAGGTACTGTACATTAGCTAAAGCTGGTTTGGGTTTGCATTTGTTACCAATTGTGTAGTGTCACCTTTCCCCACTGTAGTTATCCTTTAGGCTATTGAAAAGAGGCAAACTAACTTGGTGGTGTTCATCCACGATCAACATGGTATATACTATACTGTAGGGTCCTTGTCCTTTTTGTATCGGCTTTCTGTTCCTCAAACTTGTAAATTCAAGCAGCAGGATTGTTCAGTAGGTACAATGTAACACTTTCTGAAGGCGAGAGGGTACACAAGGCATAATTAGTGCACCACTATTTGTAGTCTTTTTCAAACTGTTTAGCATCACGTTATCTCGATGTTGATTATCTCATTGCTATACATGTAATGTACGGGATGAGATACTGAACTTTGCTTTGGGACACTAGAATGTATTATGGCTCTCACAATTGCCACAAATCAAGGTGCCCCTTGGACGCGATCATCTTGCTGTACAGTAATGCTTTTGTCAGTGGTATTGTCGGCCTGTACTGTACATGTAGGTTCATAATTTATGGCAATTAAACTTACTGATTTATACTCTTCATTATGTGTTCAGCTGAGGTGCACTTACTGCTCATATTCTCTGACCCTGTAATCCCCCCCCCCCCCCACCCCGAGAATTCTCACTTCCACAGATCATGGTTTTAAAAATAATTACTGACTGTCCACCCAACATAGATCAACAACTTCACTGGAGAATCTTGCAATAGAGTGAGACAGTTGTCCTTCACTGCTACAGTACTGTACTTCCTTTTTATGAACAGACCACCTGTGAGACCCCAGGGTATTACTGTAGAAAAACAAACCTTGATAGCCAAGCATCTGTTAACTCACATGAGGTCAAAAGGCAGTTATGTGAAGCCCTGAATATTCAGAGTTTTTCAGGGGGAAAACACAAATTCCCATGGGAATGTTCTGTGCAAGCATCTTCTTTTCAGTAACATAGAAAGTTCTACAGTCCTGTATTGTTCATACGGTACCATAATGTTTTCTCTGTCTTCACTAGTGTTTTCATCAATTCCTTGGAAATTGGAACCTGGGTAAAGTAGGTTCCCTCACACCTGTCGAGTACCTGGGTATCCAAACAAAATGCTGGTTGTGTTGCCAGTTTTGGCATTTCCACAGTACTGTACCATACATTACAGCTGTGTGGATTGAACTTTCTAGTGTACTAGCGAACATGCTGTATACTGTGCCCGCCTACACCTACTCCTCAATAGGATCACCCATTTTCCCACAGAAAAAAGATGAAAATTCCATTTTTTAACCATTTGCTGTGTACATCTAAACAGTAGTGTGGAAAGTTTTGCAATGTGACACAATGTGTTCACACACTGGTTGTTTTATATCTCACTTTATGAAGGAACTGGGTAATAATTTTGGATGTGGGAGGGTAGTAAAATTCCGTGCAGGCATCTGGGTTACAATAAAGACAAAGTTTGTTTTGCAGTGCATTGCAACCCCAGTCTGCTGTTAAGCTGGAAAAGTTGGAATTTGCCAGTCAGAGTCAAATTCATTCTACAGTAATTGCATGGTCTCTTATGAAAGTGGACACCAAAATTAACACACTGTACAGTACAGTTTGCATTGTAGCAGTGTAGCAGTATATACGAAAAAAATAATGATGGTTATTGTTAACCCACTGGTGTATAAACTGTGCAACATCTAGACCATGTTGCTGTTGTTAATTCATGTACAGTACAGTAAGTAATTGCTGTAATGTCACTTCAAACTGACCTGTCTCCAACATACCAATTTTCACCATGGTACCATCTTGGTGTTACTGGCCTTGACCAGAGTCTCTGGCCCAACCCCGTGGAATAACACTTGCCCTGTCTCAAATTACCACCATAAAGTCTTGTTCTGCACCGCTTACAGTACATAACCATTCTTTTTGTATTTCTAGCATTTGAAACAAGAGTTTGTAGACATCCAAACCAGGGAAGTTTCGGACCCTGTTAGTATGTCAAGGCACGGTGAGTGTACATCTGTGCAAGTCCATCCTTAGGTCTCCTCAGCCCTGGCTGTACAGTACTCTGCAAACTCTGTCAGACTGCTACCCAACTTCTCTGTATCCCTCCCTCCCCCTTCTTCCTGTTTTCTCAGTATCACCTTACCACCAAAACTCAACTTACTGTAGACTAGTACTGTAAAGAGTTCTACTATTGACTCATCATCATCATCATCATCTCATTTCTCATTGCAGTCTCTGGCAGGTTGTCCCCCGGGGCTGGAATATCTCAGCAGAGTCGATCAAATCCTGGTCCACCAACAAGTCGAGATGATGGAGCTGGTCTCTTCGTGGGCGTCTGCGAATCGTTACATCGTGAAGAACACGTTGGGTCAGCAGGTGTGTGATCAAGTGAAATGATCTTCACGTGATGAGTAGCAAGTACTGTACTTGTTGTAGATTCGTAGAACCAATTACAGCCTGTCCCCATCTATGGATGGTATTGACCCTCACTTCATGGTGTTAACAGGCAAAGCAAAAGGTTGTATCATAACATTACAATGAACTCATGGCCTAACAGTGTATCTGGGAGGCTGACTAACGTCTTTGGACTTACAGTCGAATACCCAGTTGCAACCACTAGAAGCATGTTGTTGAGGTTTTTTTTTTTTTTCAGTGATCTGCAAAGTCAACCATAAACCTCTATTCTTCTCCTGGGTTATACAGTGTGTATAAGGATTAACACAGTACAGACTAGCCTTGGAGGACTCCACCATGCTTTGGAGACTGTGAAAGTACGGTAGTTCAGTGCTTTGAATTTGTTTTAATGATGTCATACTGTAACTGCACATATGACATGTATTGTGAGCAGGAATTACCATATTGACAATGTACAGTAGGGCTCCAAACAGTGTTGGTGGGTATGAATTGGGCTTTTCTCTAAATCAAAGTCGTCAGACATAGTCTAGCCCAAAGTTGGAAACAAGAAATATAAAAAAGCAGTACAAGATTTCATTTAGATATAACAATTTATTAAACTTGCAAAAGCATGTAAAAAGCATTCTTCATGTATGGTTTTTTATAGTTAAAAATTCCTCAGGAGTTGAGATTCCCAGTGTGACTCCAGTTAAAGTGGCGTCAGGTCACGACTGCCAGCCGGGAACGGCGACTCTTAAGTATCGTAGAGTCGAGAAGGTCACACATTCTCTTCATCCTCCCCCAATCTCTCGTCAGATATTTCTGGCCCTGGAGGAATCCGACGATTGCGCACGCCAGTGCTGTACGCCCCAGAGGAGCTTTCAGATTCACTTCTTGGACCACGAGCAGACCGAGGTCATGAGAGTCTCCCGGGGGTTCGTGTACTGCACGGACTGCTTCCCGTGCGCAGAATGCGACGGATGCAGACACCTGATCACCGTGGAGTCGCCACCCGGCAGTCCTATAGGTTACGTAAAACAGAGGTGAGAGAGTTCAGTCTGCTTTTGAGTGAGAGGTGACTACGTCCAAAGCTTCTTTGGAGAAAGTAATCAACATCATCGCAATCTTGGTGTAATCTTTGACAATACCTTGTCCATGGAAAATCATGTTAAGAAGCTCTGTCAAACTGCTTTCTTTCATATCAGGAACATAAATAGTATTCGCAGGTGTTTACCTGATGATTCAGCGGCCTTAATAGTTCATGCCTTTATAACATCCAGGCTTGACAATGGTAACTCCCTGTTGTACGGTCTTTCCGACAAGTTGATAATAAAGCTTCAGTGTGTTCAGAATGCAGCGGCCTGGATTTTAACAAACGCTTGAAAACACGAGCATATTGCCCCCATCTTGAGACATCTTCACTGGCTTCCAGTCCGGCATCGTATTGACTTTAAAATAATTGTACTCACTTGGAAAGTGTTAAATGGCAAAGCACCGGTTTATCTAGCAGAACTCCTCAAACCATATTCCTCAGGTCGTAATTTAAGATCGGCAGGAAAAAATCTTCTAGCCATCCCAAGAACTTCAGCAGCTGCTGGCAATAAGGCCTTTTCTGTTGCTGCTCCTAAACTCTGGAACTCTCTTCCATTGGACATTCGCAGTTGCACTTCTTTACATACCTTCAAGAATTATCTTAAAACCTATTTGTTCTCTATTGCTTTCAATTAATCTTTTCTTACTGGTGTTTTTCCTATATATATTTTCATGTTCTTTGTGATGATCCGTACCTTACCTTTTTGCGCCTCGGACTATGTTACATAGATAGATGGCGCTTCATAAATGCACAATTATTATTATTATAATCATTAATCAATGTTTAGAATCAATGGTTGATAGGATTGATTTCAAACTTAAGTTATTTGTATGCGTCAACATCATCAATCAAACACTGGTTTTCACTTTCAATTCTCGAATTCAGTTCACATCATGTCTCTGCTAAGTGTATGCTACGATTGTTGCCTGCCATCTATGCAGCCAAAGTGAACAATGATGGCACAGCTCTAATTCACGGTTATTGAGAAGGGACCAAAAGAGAAGGGGGGGGGGGGGAGGGGGTTGAGGGAATTATGTGTCCCTTATGAAACAAATGAAGGCATTATTCCTCAGTCGCCATCCCCTCACTGCAATAATTCTGTGTTTTGTTCCTTCTATTTCTTGTCCTCTGAAGTTTCCTTGTTACGTGAACTCTTTCTTAGAGACTGTAAATTTTTAATATCAGGGATGTTCACTGACATGGTCGCACATGAGGAAAAAAAAAAACCGACATGAGAAGACAAAGAGAGAAATTATTCGAAAAATGAAAAGAGAGGTCAGCGTTTTCCCCATCTTCTTCTAACAAATATCAAAGTCTTCTAAAGTGTTGATCTAGAACTCCACAACCCCACTGATAATGTCAACACTGGACAAGATCTTATGTTTCATCATCTCATATTGTATGCAAGTTACCACAACAACTAACGTCTTGAGTAGTCCTTTTTAGACAAAAGACACAATAGTTCATGATTTTCAATGCATATATTGATATCCATCTTCATCCGGTCACAGGAGAAGCTTCTTCAAAGCTCATTACGATGTGACTGCTGAGAATCTGGAACCCCAGCTGAAAGTCAAAGCACCGTACTGTACCTGCCAGACGTGCTGCTGCCGTGACGACGTGGAATTTCAGGTAACAGCAGTTGATTGCCTTACGCCTCCTTTTAAGATCAAACCCAGTCCGATGAGCCAGACCCTGGATTTGATTATGTCAAATAAGTTTTGATTGCTTAAAACATCCATGTGAACCCTAATTTTCACATGATATCTCAAAGTTGTCGTTGGTAGCACCATTGGTCATCTCAAGCACACCGTATTGTTTCAAATGCATCACCATAATCAACCGATACTGCTGTCATATAATGTAAACCATTCACAACATTTGATTTTGTGACATGCGAAGTTGCAATTCAACGCAGAAATCATCGTCCATTAGCAGTAAAGGTTCTTCCTCACAATGCAATATCTCTACAATCTCCTGGCTGTTCCTAGTTTACAATAAAGAGTCGCTGAAAATCTTCCACTTGATGCAAAAGGAACCTTTCTGCAGTTTTATATATGATATATTTAGGTGTAATTGTTCTGTGAAAATGTTTGCACCTTTTTGTATACTATGGCTGCAGTGTTATGATCGAAATTCTCCAATAGCATGATGTTTCATGTTGTGTAAGAATAACGAAGATGAATTTTCATATCTGACCTGGCAAATTCATGTGACAAGATTTTATTTCCCTAGAACAGGGGTCGGCAACCTAGGGCCTACGGGCCAAGTTCAGTGTCAAGAATTCGGCATGAGGAGAGCAGTCAAAGTTCCATACAAAATGTACAATGTGCAATATTGGCAAGAACACCTAGCCATGCATGTCTGTAACACCTATTTCAACTATCAAATTCCCTTACCACCTGTTATTTCAACTACCCTTTTGGCCCTCCAATAATTCACCAAAAAGCAAGTTGGTCTGTGCCCCCAAAAGGTTGCCGACCCATACCCTTAAAGAAGGGATATTCTGATTCAATACTTTTAAGGATTCTCCTAGGTGATATGGTTAACTTTGTTTGTGTCGCTCACCCTACCGCAGATCATGTCCCTCGACGATGCAGAACACACAGGCAAGATAACAAAGCAGTGGACCGGTTTCTCAAAAGAATGTCACACCAGCGCAGACAACTATGGCATCACCTTCCCCATGGATATGCCGGTGAAAACCAAAGCCACGTTGCTGGGGGCGCTCTTTCTCATCGACTTCATGTTCTTTGAACGACACTTGTAGTGCATGGGCGGTCGTCATCAAAAGTCTTTTCATCCAAAGTCTTTCGTTTTGCGACAATCTGTTCCTCTGTTTCTTTCAAGGTATCTTTTTTTGGCACGTTTGGTGTGTTTTGATTGGTTGGAAGTTCAGGGTGGTGTCTTTGTTGTCCCAGGAGAGTGATCCTTCCGAGCAGTACTGATGTCATATCATGAGGCCAACAAGTACTGTGACCTGTTTGAGCATGCACGTAAACCTCACATCATACCTCACATCATATCACCTGATATCACCTGATATTCTCGCTTGACAGATCACACCCTAACTTTCCTGCGATGTCTGAAACATCACATTCATGTCGTATCATGTGGACAAAGTCTTTACTAGACAGGATTTAAATACAAAAGAAAGGTTTTGTAAGGACAAGGTACTCAGTTTAGCTTCTTGTGTCGTATTTAACCACACAATGGACCCATTGCCGATGTTAGCATCACCAACATTGGCCAGTATGCCAGTACATTGATATCTACTACTTGAATTGACATAAAATATATAAAAGGGAAAAAAAAGAGTTCTGTTGGTGAAGCAAATCTTTGAAATGATGGACCAAGATGCACTTCCCGTAGGAAGGAAAACTTAATTACATAATTGATCTGTGCAATATTTGGTAACTTTTGAACTTCAGAGCAATGTTTCTCTGCCAGAATTTTACCTTCTTTTGTTATTGATACTCAATTGTATTCATGGCTGTTATTGTTTGTTCATATTGTTGAAATCATACAGGGAAACTGCTGCAAATACCATTATATTATCACTGTCCTCGTTACAGTGTATGGGTACAAGGCAATTGTACACAGCATTGAGAATCCGGATCTGAACAGTATTCTGTGTGCATCTTTGTTTAAAATGGAATGTACTCATTCATCTTAAAATTTGAGGCTTGAATATCCTTTTTTTTTCGAGGTCTGGTGTAAATACCCGTCTTTTCAAATGTTTTGAATTTATGTCTGAGTTTGGCTCAAGTACGTGATGAGTTTCATCTCTGAATTACGACCTTGTATCATTATCTGGTCGTTCGGAGATGTCACTGGAATCATGTACACCATAGCTATTACTGAAGCTTCGCTACTGGTTTACGTTGTAAGTTTGTCACGCTGAAGAGTTGCTCTCCACAACACCAATCTTTCAAAATTTGATCAACCATTGTGACGATCGAGTTCCAAACAAAGTCATATACCAGGGTTCCTGTCATCACGGATAATCTGGAAAAATTCAGAAAGTCATTTCAGGTCTTGGAAAAATCAAGTCAGGGAAATTTGCGTGAAGATAAAGGAAAAGTCCCACAAATTCTCACAAAATGACTTTGTTGCTTTTTCACTGGTACTATTAAATGCATTCTCTCAGGTAAGATCCAAACTTACAGTACATATGGCTTTCGTATCTTTACAGTACCTCCTATTGCTTTGGGTGTGGCTGTTTAATATAGTTGTAAATTTTTGTAAGGCTTCAGGAAGAAGGTCATGGAAAGTCTTCTCTTAGTTCTGGGAAAGTCATGGAAAAGTCATGAAAATTAAAGGGAAATAGGGCATTTAGAATACACCGACATGACATACAATATACAATAGAGGTACTCATTGTTAAACCATTCAATCTCATCAATAAACATCTGCAAAACAGTATGCATGTGATGAGTAATGGAAGATGCATTTGAATTTTGAAAAGTGTTGGTGAACAAATTAGTGTTGAGGAACGAATAACTCAATTTATTTCGGTGAGGAGCTTATTTCTTTAAAAGAAGGCTACTGTCCTTTTATATTTTGCATAATCTATCATTCTATGTCCACAAACATTGGTTTAAAAAATATGCATGTTTTCTCTTCAACAAATGCCCTATTTCCCTTTAATTCCCTAGAAAGTGCATGGATTCTGAAATTCCAATAAGATGCAGGGATTCTTTACTTCCAAATAGAACAGTGAAAGTTAATAGGAAAGGAGCTTTTCTCATTGGGCATATTTCATTGCCAAAAGGAATTTGCTCCAGTCTTGTGTGTGAAAACAATTAGTCATTCATTATGGACTGTGTCTAGTTTACAGATACGATTCTGTCCAAAATTTTTCTCATTTTCTCAGGGTTTTTCTTGTCCAGTTTTAACTTTGTGTGTATGTAATATGTATGTCTGTTTAGGAAGCACAAAGTGCAGTCACTTTTATTTTTTATTTCAATGGTATCAAGACCGTAGGGCCTGATAGAGCAGCAGTTGCTGTAGACAAGACAGGGTGGAAGTGCGTAGATGTAAACTATCTTTTAGTGTACATACAGTATGTTTAAAATATTCATATACGTATTATATACTACTTGAAACAATACGATTTTCATCTGATAGAGTATATATATTTTATAGAAAGCAAATGGTTAATTTTTTTAAAGTGTTATTGTGTGAAAGTCATTGTGTCCAAGTGCCATTGTATTCATAGATTTATACATTTCTTTTAAAAGGCGATCAGTCTGTGGAAGTTGGGTCTTTCTCTTTCTAGTTCTCAGAGTATACACCATTAATGTGCATAAGTGTTTTCTTGTAATAATGGTTGATCATGTCAGATGCATGCTTTCATTTCAAACTTTTTCTGCTGAAGAAATCTTTTAAATAATAAAGTGACAGTTTGTATACTCTCACTTCAGTGTATCAAACTTTTTAATCCTATGGAGGAAAGTGGACCAGACTTCTGCAAACTTCCAGAACCTTTTTGCAAAAGACAAGCAAGGCTAGCATTTGCAAATTAAAATATCCTGCTCAGATAAGAACGTTAGGTCCACTTACTCGTGTACTTTGTTTCACTCTCTGTCCAAAAATGATTTAGTGGATATAAGTAGTTTGTGAACAATTTTCTTTGATGTCAGAACTTGCATCAAAGTCAAAACTTGCAAAGCGTAATTGTATTTATCAATGTATTCATGTATTAATTTATATAAAGTTAACATTTGTTTGTTGTCCAGGTTCGTAGCCAGGTCAGATGCTATGTAAGGCCAACTCAAACAGAAACATAGGGAGTGGTGAACCCACCACCACATGTGACTTCATATTGATCTTTTCTTTCACCCAAAGTTCTGGCAATGGCAAAAAATTTTTAGATGACCCATTGCCCCCCCCCCCCCCTGTTGTTCCTCACAGTGAATCATCACGTCCTTTCTGGAGGGAATGAGATTCAAAGGTAAAAGTGCCTTGAGACAGTTTAGAAGAGTCATTGTATTGAAAGACCTAATACAAACTGCTTTATTAAAAGAACAGGTAGCTACAGTAGTGGTAAGAGAGATCCATGGCTTATTAAAATTTATTCAAGTTGGAATGTTTTTTCTTCACTTTTTGGTTTGACTAATAAGGTCCTGATTGTCAAACTCAGGGTTGCATTCCTTCCTTTAGTATGCAACTGTGAATGTCATTGTCTTTCAAGTAATTGTTTTGCATTTATATTTGTGGATGCACCCTTTTTTATTCTTTTCCTTTATTCTTTTCATGTTCAAATAACTGACTGACCTCCTTTTATTTCGCAGTGCATGATGCCACCATGGAGGTGTGCAAAGAAGTTTAGAGGCTTTCAAACCGTAATGGCAAGTACAGACCTTTACAATCACAGCTATTTAGTAATTTCACCACCAAGGTGTGCTAATGAAGCATCTCATGCACTTAAATGTTTAGAAAAAGAAAAAGAAAATTTTCTGGAATGAAAGTTGTTTTTCTTTGTTTCATCTTTTTATATGAACAATATCATTCATAGTTAAAAGAATTACTTAGAAGTCTATTTTCACAAAGGTTTTATCTATGGTATATGCAGTTTTCAGCTCACAGTAAACTTGAAATATAGTGGAGTGAATGTACTTGTGTTGTTAAAATCAAACTTCTGTCTTCACCACTGTACTGATTTTTGACCTGTACAGAACATTGTAGAATTCTATGATTTTAAGAGAGAGAGGATGGGGGTACACATGTTATCCTTTGGAGGCGGACAGATTTGATGTGAAGTGTGGACACTCACGTCATGATCAAGACGGTCACATTAAGCTGAAGATCACGGCAAAATGTTGATACAAGGTGACGTAAGCAGTGTCAAGCCGCTCGGGTAGATCGAAGCGTTCAAGTTTGTTGCACTGACTGTTTGATGAGGGGAGTTGTCAAACACACTACCTTGTGTGATGGGGAATGTAGTTACCAACTCTACTTTGAGACTGTTGACGACTTTAAACCGTGGAAAGAACCCCAGATGCCATCAGCAGCCTAACCCCTGGCATCGCTTTTAATAGTAGGCCGTGACCCCCTCTTCCTCATCCTTGGCTTAGTAATTTAAAGACAGAAGTTGAATGCATCCTTCCTTGAAGCCATCATGATTGTGATGCCCGTCTCTGTCATATGACAAGTCCCTGAATGACGATGGTTGGGATAGGACTGACGAGATGTGTAAAGGGTTATAGGTCTCTTCTTGTAACAAATTTAGAGCACATAGAGATTAGACAGTGTCTAAATGATGTCATTAAAGGCCATAATTCATCACTCTAAGCTATATTTTTACCTTCTTGAAAGCAAAATTTCCAACTGTTTCTAAGTTACAGTACTTTGATGGACGGCAAATTTGAAAGATGCAGAGCAGCTCGTATTATACAGCCTACACAGGGATCCATTGTTCTGATGACACATGTGGGGGAATTTAAGACGAGACAGACGTAGGTACAGTAGTTGGGAGAAGTGGGATTATGATTTTTTGTTGTCAACATATCTGCCTTAATTAGTGGGGTTGGGGAAAGAATTTTCAACCTCTACAAAGATGGTGTGCATGGCTGATCCAATCAAGATGGGTGCAAAGCTGGTCTATTACAAACAAGAATATCCATTTTTCCTGTATAGATTACAAAGGCTGTGTTTGTAGGTAATGACAAGGTTGGTATGATATCGTATATTGTTGTCTACACTCCATAAAATAAGCATTAACTTTCAAATGTCAAAGAGCTGACACTAACAAGTTCACTCCATCAGGTTCTAGGGACTGTGTCTGACATGAAGTCTGTAAGTCCATGGCTGTTTAATCCATCTATCAATTTGGCTATTTTCTGGTCCAATCACAAAATCAGGCAGACTTGTCAAAGAGCTGACTCTGTCTCTTTTTAGAGCTGGTAGCCGGGTCCACGACAATGGCCCCATTACCCTAGCATTCATTTTTTGAAATACCATTACTAACTAAGGAATTTTATTGCTCCAGACCGACAATCATTTCTTTGTTACAAAACACAGCACCAGTGGAAATTAATGCCTTCATTGCACACCCCGCAGAGCAATGCAACCTTTAACACAAGTACAGAAACCAAATATCTTGTAATTTTGTAAGCCACACCTGGAGTTCTTTACGTTTGTCAGACTTTTCGAATATATACGCATAATTTCTGGAAAGAGGTGCATCTACATCAAAGTGATTTAAATGTTGGATAAATGAATGTTCAACAGATAAATTTGAGATAAGAAAAATCTTGCTACAGATACAATAGCAGATACAATTTCTTTTCTTTAAAGTCTGCTTGATAAAATTGGCCTGTAGTTACTATCCAAGTTACTGATAAACTGTGTGAATGTGGACTGTTCTACCTCATATTTAGTATTTTCTTGTTGGAATTTTTAGGCCACTTTGGTAAAACCAAAGAACAAAGAGAAATGAAAAAGAACTCATTATCCATACATTTTCATATATATATATATCACTTTTTTTTCCTCTTTTGATTTGTGTTAGCAAAAGTTTAAGTACCAAGCTTCATAAAAACAGTGACACTGTATTAAAATACATTTGACAAGTCCATTGAAAGCAAAATTAAGCTGGAACAGACCAACCTGCAGCTGACATTGATACAATTTGAAAGGCACATTTGAAGAGAGACGGCTGTCTTATTGAAATCAGTGGGTCAGATCCTAGGTAATTGCTATTTCCAGTAATAGATGAGATGACCAGAAATTTCCACCATAATTTGTTTTAGAAAGAAACAAATTATTTGTATGAAAGTTTCATAAGTCTATGACAGAACCTGGTTCTGGTAAATTATTGTTTGGTCTCAATTACTGCAATTTTCCTTTTTTTCTTTGAATTTCTATAGTTATGAGTAGTTTTCTTTTTTAGCTGAAGTTTTTGTAGCATTTTACAAGCTTAGAAGTATAGCCACTTCTTCGATGTATGTTCAAATATACAGGAATATCAGCACATATTCCTTTAGCCTTTATTCCTTTAGTGTACATTTATGTTTTAAAACTGCGCAATAATAAAAACAAAAAAGTAAGCAAAATAAACCAAACTAGAATGAACAAATGCATTGCGGTTTCAATAATGCAATTATGAATCTTCTTTTCTTTTAATCTGACACTATAGCATTAGGAAGCGTCACAGACCGCTTCATATGAAATATGAGATCTGAACAAGCTTTTGTTTCTTGAGATAATACCAAACAAGTCCTGTTGACCTCAAATCATTTTTTACCATCCCTTAAAAACCAACCCCTTTTTGTACTCAGTGAGATACAGCTACACAATGAATACGATGTCTGTCAAAGTTTTCCTTCTTGAGATATGATGTTGACAAAAATTTCATAATGTGACCCCTGTTGACCCCAAACGACCTTTGACATTCACCACAGATGATTGAAATTGTGTATACTCGATGAGATACACCTAAATACTTAATAGGAGATTTATCCAAGCTTTCCTTTTTAAGTCATCATGTTTACATTTGTGACCTTTGACACTAAAACCAAATATAAGGGGGAAATGAGGGTTTAATTTCACAATTTGTTTCACTGCAATTCCCCACTGGTATAATATGATGACATATAACTAACAAATATGACAAAGATTATCTCAAAAGGTGGACGATTTCGAGAAACGAGTCAAATTCAGTATAATTGTATGCAGGAGGCCGTCTTGTCGTGAACATGAACGTTTATTTTTTGTACCCGACAAATATTACAAGTTCTCATTCAAAAGTAATTAACGCAACAATTACCGTTTCTTCTACCTTCAAACACCTCACCAACGTCTCTATATTTTGGTGAACAATCAGTTTAGAAAGAAAAATCAACTAAAGGAGAATTTTCTCAGTCAAACCCTGATTTCCCCTTTAATAGGGATTTTGTACTTAATGTGGTTTACCTACATTCTAAATATGAGATTTGTCCAAGCTTCTCTTCTTAAGGTACGATGTTTACAAGGTAGGAGTCACACATACCGCTGCATGATTACAAAGGTTACAATTTCATCAGAACCAACAACAAAAATATAAACATATATAGTGGAAGGATAATTGTAACTAATTTTTTCCAAATGTCATTTCAGTACATGCATACTTTGCTTTACAGCAGATAGTAACTATAGTGAGATACAAAAGAAATTTTGATTCATCACGCTCTATCAGAACAACCCCGACCTCTTATGATCTTCGGAAAAAGGTGTTTGAGCACAACTGGTATTGACTAAATTATCACAATCTGGCCAAAATCCAATCCGGGGACTCTACTTCTGCCTCTTTCTGCGTTCAAACAGCATGAACTCAATCAGGAAAAGCGCACCCATCAGGGTTCCCTTAACCTTGACATCCAGGTCCATGGGGAAGTGAATCCCAAAGTTGTCTGCCTTGGTGTACCACTCCTTGGCGATACCTGCCCACTGCTTGCTGATCCTGCCGATTTCCTGGGTTTCGTCTGCAGTCAACAACTTTACGTGAATGCAAAAAAATAACAAGATCGAAAATGAGGAATCAGTCCCCTTATCATTAGAATCCATGACACAGAAACTCGGCTAAATCTTGGACCATTCTCGCTGAGAGCTTTGTCTATCTTCAGTATGCCCTATATGTGGAATCAGCATTTCCTGAAATAAGTTGAGAAGCCTATGCACTAGGGCTGCTTTAATCCCAATGTACCATTAGCAGCAAGTGTTACTGCACTTTCTAGGAAATCAATTTCCATGACTAAATTGACATAATTAAACGACAAAAACAAACTAAATAAAACAATTTCTATGATTTTCTTCCTGTTTTTTCTAAATGAAAGTTTTCCACAATAACATAAAAAATCAAAGCAATCAGAAAGTGAAGAGAAATTTTTCTTTATTTAGGAGATATTATGAGGGTATGAAGTCATTAATATGATTTGAGACTGCTGATGACATCATCATGGAATCAGCAGACCATGACAGCAGCAGCAGCATCATCATCATCATCATCATCATCATCATCATCATCATCATCATCATCATCATTGTCATCATCATCATCATCATCATCATCATCATCATCATCATCATTGTCATCATCATCACTATCATCATTATCATCATCATCACCACCATTATGATTATCATCATTATCATCATCATCACCATCATCATCACCATCATCATCACCATCACCATCATCATCATCAACATCATCATCACCATCATCCTCATCATCATCATCACCACCACCACCACCATCATCATCATCATCATCATCATCATCATCATCATCATCATCATCATCATCATCATCATCATCATCATCATCATCAAATTAATGACCTCACAACTTTATATTTATCTCTCGTCATAAATGCATACAAACAATTGACTTAAAAACCTTTGTTTTCGGACAAAGGATCGACGATCAAATTTTAGTCCCCAAACAATACCTGCATGTGCTTTTTAATACGGATAAATATGAACATGTGCTCAGTGCAAAGAATGTGCTGGGAACACAAAAAGCAGAATGTACATCTAGGCCTGCTCTTTTCTATCATGATCTGTTTAAACAGTAAACAAATTCTAGACAAATTTTTAGATAAATACTGACATTTGAGAACAAGAAAACATTCTAATTTGAGATGGTAAGTGACCTTTTGACTCATTGCAAAATGCAGATGCTTCCACCTGAAAGAAATGTAGCTAACGTAGCAAGTAATCTAACATTAGTTATGTTGCAGTACTAACGTTATGGTCTCACGACTAAGCATCTTAAACAATTTTTGGCTGTCAATCTCATCGCTCATAGGATGATTTGTTTGAAATTGACAAATTAATTGGTGTATTGGCAGTATTACTAAATAGCCCCTGGAAAGCAGTGCTCGAAAGATTTGATACAACATAGGTCACAACCCCACAAGTTGGGTAAGACTTATTAAGTCTTGTTGTTACTCGTTAGGATGTTGTGAGGTGAAGGCTCTCGCCGTCGGACAGCACTGAATGAGCATATCTGGCTAATTTTATGACTTAACGATCTGCTGAAAGATATGTTGTTGCATTCATAGGGTTAGAAGCAGGCAAAACAGGCCGAGGCTATTGGAACATTAGGTTTATTGCCAGTACTAGGTTCTCATTGTGAGTAAGGCTTAGTATAGGAACACAGACATCAGGAATTCATTGCAGGCAGAGCTAGAACACATTTGGATATTATGAGTGAGATTTCGTATGATGATTTTGCAACACCAAAAGGAAGGTTAACAGTTTTTCCCCCTCAACAAAATGGTGTACCATGTTGCAGAAGTTGAAGACTTGCCCAAAAATAAGATAGACCCTGATTATTTGGGGTTTAAACCTATAACGGTAATTGACCTCAAGTAGAGGAACGTACATAATCTTGAACTTTTCTCCATCTGAGATTAATTACCTACACATTCTCCAGAGTTAACGTTCATGACTGCTTGCTTTTCAGTTCAGATGTTTTGGAAAGTCTTCATCTCAAAAACAACTTCACTAGATTCCCATATCACCTAGACGTGATAGTCATGGTACGTGTAGACTTACCTCTGCGGGTGGGGACATTCCACATTTACTTGGGGATAGGGGTATTTTGAAGAGAGGAAAGCCTTCTTCCACTGAACATTGTTCTTAATGTGACAAACCACTTTAAATTTGTCGTTCTTGCAAGACTTACGTACCATGAAATTGATATCTTCAGTGCAACAGACAGTCTGGCACATGCAGCAGGGCCCCCAGAGTTTGAGGACCGTTTCCATGTTGGCGTCCATGATGTCGAGGTGGACCCTGAACTTGCTAAATCTGTAAAAGATGACAAATTATCGTCACATAGTGATGAATTTAAAGTAAACAGTCTCGGTGGGACTGCCCCAGTGGGCGGATATTCTGGTTGTCCTGATAAACAAGGGAAGTTCCCAGTGACACAGAGAGAGAGAGATCAATACGCTTTTGTCCATTAGAGTTCCATTAATTGATGATTCGAGTTCTATTAATTGATGATTAGAGTTCCATTAATTGATGATTCGACTGGCACTTAAAATTGATAGATTCAGCGGACAATGATGACCGAAAATCAGAGAGTGGTATACACTAACATTCTCTAACATTCACTATATACAACATTATAACCAAAAGTTGAATGACTTTGGGATTTCTTTACAATATTCATAAAAAGACAAAGGACAGTCCATAACTAGCTTGAAGTTCAAACACCTTACTCTTAGTGAGATGCCACAAATATACCAGGTTACAAAATTATGATTTCCACTGACCTCACATTACCTTTAATCTCCGTAAAAATGACTGAGATTACCTGCTTGTCAAATGCTACCAATGCTACCAGTTCCAAGATCCAGTAACATTCAGTGAGGGAGATATGTTTCTTAAGAGATTCTCATACTTTAACCTGTAATGACCTCAAATGACCTTTGAACTCCTTAAAAACAATAGAAATCTACTTACAGTGTACAAGCAATACACTAAGGTTACGTAAGTGTCTTCCCTATAAAAAGTTTCCATATTTGGTGTCCTCAAGTTACCTTTGACCTGAATGAAAAATTTGCAGGGATCATCTACTCACAATGTACTATCTATCTACAATCTATACACCAACTTTGAAGGTCAGGCAACTTTCCTTTCTAGAGACACCTTGTCTACAAGTCAAGGCATCACATGTATACACACAAACACACACCATCATGACTTACTTGCCTGTGTTGGGCAATCAAAAACAAATAAAAAGAAGACATCAACAAATCAAATATTCCACAAAGATTGATACCAACACTAATTTCAGGTCCCACTCCCCCCTCAGTTTAAACAGCCAATGGACTCAAAATAAAATTACCCTGCAGGAGTTGCACAGATATATGGTACTTGCTTAGGAGCTTCTGATCACTTTTGGTAATTAGAAAGACGGAAGCCTTTACCCTCTATGTTTGCTACAGTACTTCAGGTCATCCCCCTTCCCCCCCCCCCCCCCCCTTGGCAACTTTAAACAGGCAATAAATGCACAAAAAAAGTTATGCATCAAGAGGTATGCAGATACATTCAATATCACTCACGACGTTTGCGGTCCCTTTGAATAACTTACCCTCTCCATCAGCTAAAGACCAAAAGTGGGATGGCGCACTCACTATAGACCACGTCTACCACTACATAATTGAAAGGGAAAGATACAGTATCACAGTTACCTCTGACGGACGTATCCGATCGGCTGGCCGGGAGGGGCCTCCACAGCGATGGTGAAGGCACAGTGGTCACAGCAGTCTGCACACCAACAGCAGCCTGCACAGAACTGGAAGGGCCTCACCACCCTCAGGACCTCCTGGTTGAGGTTGTTGACGAGATGCATCGAGAAGCCGCGCTGAGAGCCGCAACAGATCCTCATGCAGAAGTCAGATTCCTCGTAGGCGAAGAAGATCTTAAGGTAGGGACAAGAGGAGAAGAGAATAGCTCTGTTTTAGCTCATATGTAAAGAATAACAACATGGGGATGGGGGGAGGGGAAGCAGCAATTTTTCAAAGTTTTGTGAAGACTACATAGCAAGGGGTCAATGGAATTAGGGGGTGGGGAGGGTGAGCAGAGATCTGTCGAGATACGAACGGGTAGAAAAGAGGACTCCATGTCACACAGAGGGTGAGGACTTTAATCAAAATTTGGAGTGAATTTTCTACCATGCTGGGGATAAGCCCCATGGATCCTGGTTGCATGCGGCACTTGAGGGGAATCTAAAGGTTTTCAAAGCTGGTCGCAGATTTATGGAACTCGTCTCTCCTAAAAAGGAAATTATATTGTGACGAATCTTTGCTCACCTCCTAATGATAGGCCACGCATCGACAGAAGCAAAACCAATGGCAGCAAACTATGTTGGCATTTTGAGTTTACTGTCTCCATGGTGATTAACCTAGGGGTGTGCCAGATTAGGAATTTTAAAATCCGGCCGAAACACATTGGCCAGATTTACAACAAAAGTCCAATGAGAAATCTGGACACATTTACCTGAATAACTCAATACCAAAGTGACCGAACCAAATACTGTACAGGTAGGTGGGGTGATGTCTATTTTACTTCCATCTGAGCAGAAAGTCGGCATTTCTTATTCTTATTAGAATCAGATAGCCTACAAATCTTCAATGCTACTACAACAGTACTTTTGTTAGACTCTTTTGGTAATTCCCCCACTATGCATAAGCAGCGGAAATCATGTCTTGGGTTTTGTGATTACTGTACAGCACATGGTGTGTATTGAACAAATCCATCAATTTGCACAATTTCCCACCACCTGGTAAAATTTAGGGGATGTGCACGGTCTTCGCTGTGTTCGGTTATCTTTCATTTTTCGCATAGCAACTGCAGCTGATGCTTGTTGCAGTAAGTCCAACATGCAACATGTTGAATATCAGCAATTTGAATGCTGAATTTGTCTGTCTGTGCAAATCAGGGGACAAGAAGTATTAAAGGTCACGAAGAAACATGCTTTTATTCTTCCACCACATTGACAGTCATTATCCAATTTGCAGGTACTCTACGGTATGTGCATTACTTTGCAAAGGTATTTCTTACAGTGATAATTGATCCATGCAGGTTTAAAATTTCCATAAAGAAGATTTTGATCACTGTATAAAAACTGAACATGCAAAGTGAGCGGTCACCTTGTTGTAATCCTTGCTTTGTGACGATGATTGTAATAGTCGACTAATCATCACATATCTTTGCTTTCTCACTCTTTTTTCTCAGATTTCAGTTTTTCAGTTCAGAAGCAATGGTACAAACTACTAATGGGGTCTGGTAACATCTTTTACTTCATATTCACCGACATGTGTATCCTGTCATATTTCAGACATGCCTTATGCATAGCTTACACACAAATCCTGTCAAATGCTGGATTTGGAAAAAAAAGAACCTGAAATCCGGATGGCATTCCAGTACACCAGTGCTTCTTAAACTTATTCAAGAGTGACTACAGCAAGAAATTAAGTATTCTATCACAGGAACATGACATATCACATGGATTGTGTGCAACTACTGTATCTCACCATATTTACATGAGTGTGATCAATGTGGCACTAGCAAACACAATCTACACTCACATTACTGCAGATCTATAGACTTTAAGGAGAGGTTGTCAAAATGGCTATTTACAAAGCAATTAGTAACTATTTTTGTTTTTCAGGTATCGCTGGCTTTGTATACCGCAGGCATGCATGTTGACATCTTATCTACTTTTACTACAGATAGCCCTGAAAATACTGATAACAATGTTTGAACTTTGAACCATTCGAAATACGGACTAGAAGTAAAATTCACAGGAAGCAATGAAACAAAGCACCAATGATTTGCGAATTAATAACTGTAGGCTGGCCCTTCAGCAAACAATGTCATCTATATGTGTAGAGATTTCTATCGGTATGTGAATGTGACAACGTGCTCACGAACGGTAAAAGGAGATTAGGCCGCGATGGCGTTGACTGTTTACCGGTTGCTGCGCTGTGTGTCTGATCACCGTCACACACAGTAAAAGGGGGGGGATGCAGGGTTACAGGGACTAGATGGCACAAACATGTCACTCTCATTTTGATCCCTCTACACTGGTTACCAATCTGAGCACAAATATTTAATTCAAACTCCTGGTCACTGGTTACGGGTTACGAGAATTATGGACTGTACTCTTCCTCACTATCTCAGAAATCCAGTCAGTTTAATATCCAGCTCTCTTTCCACATTTTCTCAGATTCCTATCATGGCGGCTACAGTAGACAGAGGAAAAACTCAGTGTGTGGAGGTCTGGCTCAAGAATGTTGGCATCTTTCAAAAAGAAAACCTTTGGTGTGCTAGATCTTTCACACACTTTGCACCTAATCTCTATTGAGAACGCACCACCAAATACTGTAACACAAGAGCAGCATAAATATATTCTACTGTATTTATCAAAATATCAACCAATTTGTTTTTGCATTCTCTGGGTACAGAGTACTGATAGTACCTGCATGGTTTCAGGGGCAGAGGGGGGTCAAGTGCTAGACCATGAGGACTCTTCAGTCCTAGGTCAGTAACCTTGTGCTTATATTTACAGTAAAAGTAATCTTCACTTTATAGTCTGTCGCCTCTGGGACTTTTTCCCTCTCTTCTTTTTGGTCAAGAATGATCAAAAGCCAAAATCTCACAAAGATGAGATTTCTGAGGTTTGTACTCAGCATAACTGATCCAAAGCCTACCTGCTGTCCCAGGGCATTCTTGATCTGGTAACGGTTCTCTGTTTCTATTCCTGTGAAGACCTCAAACAGCTCCACCTGTTGGTGTACCAGGATCTGATCCAAATGAAGTAAGTACTCCAATCCCGGCGGGCAACCCAGAATGGACTGCGGACAAAAGAAAGCCAGCGAGAGTCTGTGAACTACGTAAGTCAAACAAAGGTCTTTACTGTTATTATCACTGGCATTCTTCGCAACAACACACAGGCCAGGAGCAACGATACAGAGCTACTGCACTCCCAGAAGGGAACTGTGCAATCGAAACCACTACAATTACAATCCATGCAATCGTTAGCCATTCAAATACATTGTAGACCTAATTACCTAAAGGCATAATTAACGTTCACTCAAACTAATTAACAATACAGTGTAACTCTCATTCAACTGTGGTGCATAATGAAGTCTGGTGCTTAGGTCAGGTCAGGTCAGGTCAGACTGCAGCACATACTGTATGCATGGAAAATGTGGTGCAAATGATGGCAAAGTACCGTACAGTACATTTGAAAACCTTAACGCATAGAATCACGAGCAAAGTAATTGCACTGTATACAGAAGCAATACATACAATAATCATAGCAGACTACATACCTTAAGGTACATCAAAGCACGCATACAGTACATTACAACACACTTCCGACACACAATAGTACAGCATACCACATTTACGGCATACCTCAGTACAGCAAACCAAAGTACAACCTGTAAAGTACTGGTGTAGAACAGCACAGCTACACACTACCTACAGTATATACACTGGCCAGCTTGCAGTCAGCAAAGTAATGTATGGATCATGTGGAGCAGGCAGCATATCACACCTCCTGTGCATTACTATTACAGTGCATTAACCATAATGCATGCAGCACGCCATGTGCATATACAGTAGAATGGCACCGCATAGAGCAGTAGACCTCAGCATATGACAGTATTACCATCTACAGCGCAGCACACTTACACACCACAGTACTGTATTGCACATCATACAATACTACAGTACACTGTAGGAATCTACAGTACCTAGAACCACAGTACAGAACAGGACACCATGAAGTAAACTGCAGTTCATTGCACTATAGGCCTATGGTACAGTACAGAAGAGTACAGGGTTATAGCTACAAGAGATACAGAGATTGTGGTCATTTTGAAAAAAAAGGTAGTGGCTTACTTTATGGAATATGGACAAGCACATGAGCAGCCCTTGTGAGGCAACTCTCCTTAGTGGACAGTGACAGCATATATAGTGCCGTATGTATGGTCATTGCAACATTCCAATTGTTGTTGGTCCTGGTTGGTGTTTACATTTTTGCCTATTGAAGTGGGCTAAGGTGAGTGATGGCTACAGCCAAACAATGCCAACCATCATATCTACGACTGCACCTCAGTGTGTACAATATCCAGTATATACCTACAGAACCAATGCCTACAGTAAGCCTAAAATACCTGCACAGCTAGGATATTCTGTGCGCACCATGGTCATTCGTAATTGGAGAAAGTCTGAGTAGCACGCTCAGAGAGGAAATCAGGTTAAACAGTACATTTCTACAGTACAAGTCCCACAGTATTGTCCACTCAGAGCAGAGCTGCTGTAAATACACATTGACAGCACACAGAGGCAGCAGAGACCATCGATTGGGGAGGGAAGATAAATTCCCCCGGAAGGAAGAAAAGTGATCTGGTGGTGTGGTCTGAAAGAAAGGTAAATGCTGGGCTGACTTACTGGTGGTGGAGCCATCCACTGTATCTGCATCTGTCCAGGAACCCCTGGTGGCACAGGGCCCGGTGGTTGTTGTGGTGGCTGTTGACCCGGCTGGACCGTCACAACCTCGTCGTCATTTTCCAGTGTTCCGTATTTGAACTGCTGTGACATTTTCGTTGCTGTATGGGCACCTCTATGGTCGATCTACAGTACTGTGGAAAAACGTGAACACGGTCTGAAACTGGAATGTTTTTATTTATCTTAGGCATGGCTTTTAAAGTTGAAATTACACATGTATTTAACACCAACACCAAGCTAGCTGAAAAAGGGTTTAATATAGGGATCTCTCCGCCAGCTGTTTTCAGTGACTGACTTCTGCTGTTCAAAACAAATAGTGGGACTGGTATTTCAACTTGTATTCACTGTTATTTTTCTCAGAC
>CM037833.1:18053937-18078422 GCA_021234535.1 Stichopus chloronotus
GCGCACTCACATAGACCACGTCTACCACTACATAATTGAAAGGGAAAGATACAGTATCACAGTTACCTCTGACGGACGTATCCGATCGGCTGGCCGGGAGGGGCCTCCACAGCGATGGTGAAGGCACAGTGGTCACAGCAGTCTGCACACCAACAGCAGCCTGCACAGAACTGGAAGGGCCTCACCACCCTCAGGACCTCCTGGTTGAGGTTGTTGACGAGATGCATCGAGAAGCCGCGCTGAGAGCCGCAACAGATCCTCATGCAGAAGTCAGATTCCTCGTAGGCGAAGAAGATCTTAAGGTAGGGACAAGAGGAGAAGAGAATAGCTCTGTTTTAGCTCATATGTAAAGAATAACAACATGGGGATGGGGGGAGGGGAAGCAGCAATTTTTCAAAGTTTTGTGAAGACTACATAGCAAGGGGTCAATGGAATTAGGGGGTGGGGAGGGTGAGGAGAGATCTGTCGAGATACGAACGGGTAGAAAAGAGGACTCTATGTCACACAGAGGGTGAGGACTTTAATCAAAATTTGGAGTGAATTTTCTACCATGCTGGGGATAAGCCCCATGGATCCTGGTTGCATGCGGCACTTGAGGGGAATCTAAAGGTTTTCAAAGCTGGTCGCAGATTTATGGAACTCGTCTCTCCTAAAAAGGAAATTATATTGTGACGAATCTTTGCTCACCTCCTAATGATAGGCCACGCATCACAGAAGCAAAACCAATGGCAGCAAACTATGTTGGCATTTTGAGTTTACTGTCTCCATGGTGATTAACCTAGGGGTGTGCCAGATTAGGAATTTTAAAATCCGGCCGAAACACATTGGCCAGATTTACAACAAAAGTCCAATGAGAAATCTGGACACATTTACCTGAATAACTCAATACCAAAGTGACCGAACCAAATACTGTACAGGTAGGTGGGGTGATGTCTATTTTACTTCCATCTGAGCAGAAAGTCGGCATTTCTTATTCTTATTAGAATCAGATAGCCTACAAATCTTCAATGCTACTACAACAGTACTTTTGTTAGACTCTTTTGGTAATTCCCCCACTATGCATAAGCAGCGGAAATCATGTCTTGGGTTTTGTGATTACTGTACAGCACATGGTGTGTATTGAACAAATCCATCAATTTGCACAATTTCCCACCACCTGGTAAATTTAGGGGATGTGCACGGTCTTCGCTGTGTTCGGTTATCTTTCATTTTTCGCATAGCAACTGCAGCTGATGCTTGTTGCAGTAAGTCCAACATGCAACATGTTGAATATCAGCAATTTGAATGCTGAATTTGTCTGTCTGTGCAAATCAGGGGACAAGAAGTATTAAAGGTCACGAAGAAACATGCTTTTATTCTTCCACCACATTGACAGTCATTATCCAATTTGCAGGTACTCTACGGTATGTGCATTACTTTGCAAAGGTATTTCTTACAGTGATAATTGATCCATGCAGGTTTAAAATTTCCATAAAGAAGATTTTGATCACTGTATAAAAACTGAACATGCAAAGTGAGCGGTCACCTTGTTGTAATCCTTGCTTTGTGACGATGATTGTAATAGTCGACTAATCATCACATATCTTTGCTTTCTCACTCTTTTTTCTCAGATTTCAGTTTTTCAGTTCAGAAGCAATGGTACAAACTACTAATGGGGTCTGGTAACATCTTTTACTTCATATTCACCGACATGTGTATCCTGTCATATTTCAGACATGCCTTATGCATAGCTTACACACAAATCCTGTCAAATGCTGGATTTGGAAAAAAAAAACCTGAAATCCGGATGGCATTCCAGTACACCAGTGCTTCTTAAACTTATTCAAGAGTGACTACAGCAAGAAATTAAGTATTCTATCACAGGAACATGACATATCACATGGATTGTGTGCAACTACTGTATCTCACCATATTTACATGAGTGTGATCAATGTGGCACTAGCAAACACAATCTACACTCACATTACTGCAGATCTATAGACTTTAAGGAGAGGTTGTCAAAATGGCTATTTACAAAGCAATTAGTAACTATTTTTGTTTTTCAGGTATCGCTGGCTTTGTATACCGCAGGCATGCATGTTGACATCTTATCTACTTTTACTACAGATAGCCCTGAAAATACTGATAACAATGTTTGAACTTTGAACCATTCGAAATACGACTAGAAGTAAAATTCACAGGAAGCAATGAAACAAAGCACCAATGATTTGCGAATTAATAACTGTAGGCTGGCCCTTCAGCAAACAATGTCATCTATATGTGTAGAGATTTCTATCGGTATGTGAATGTGACAACGTGCTCACGAACGGTAAAAGGAGATTAGGCCGCGATGGCGTTGACTGTTTACCGGTTGCTGCGCTGTGTGTCTGATCACCGTCACACAAGTAAAAGGGGGGATGCAGGGTTACAGGGACTAGATGGCACAACATGTCACTCTCATTTTGATCCATCTACACTGGTTACCAATCTGAGCACAAATATTTAATTCAAACTCCTGGTCACTGGTTTCGGGTTACGAGAATTATGGACTGTACTCTCCTCACATCTCAGAAATCCAGTCAGTTTAATATCCAGCTCTCTTTCCACATTTTCTCAGATTCCTATCATGGCGGCTACAGTAGACAGAGGAAAAACTCAGTGTGTGGAGGTCTGGCTCAAGAATGTTGGCATCTTTCAAAAAAAAACCTTTGGTGTGCTAGATCTTTCACACACTTTGCACCTAATCTCTATTGAGAACGCACCACCAAATACTGTAACACAAGAACAGCATAAGTATATTCTACTGTATTTATCAAAATATCAACCAATTTGTTTTTGCATTCTCTGGGTACAGAGTACTGATAGTACCTGCATGGTTTCAGGGGCAGAGGGGGGTCAAGTGCTAGACCATGAGGACTCTTCCGTCCTAGGTCAGTAACCTTGTGCTTATATTTACAGTAAAAGTAATCTTCACTTTATAGTCTGTCGCCTCTGGGACTTTTTCCCTCTCTTCTTTTTGGTCAAGAATGATCAAAAGTCCAAAATCTCACAAAGATGAGATTTCTGAGGTTTGTACTCAGCATAACTGATCCAAAGCCTACCTGCTGTCCCAGGGCATTCTGATCTGGTAACGGTTCTCTGTTTCTATCCTGTGAAGACCTCAAACAGCTCCACCTGTTGGTGTACCAGGATCTGATTCCAAATGAAGTAAGTACTCCAATCCCGGCGGGCAACCCAGAATGGACTGCGGACAAAAGAAAGCCAGCGAGAGTCTTGTGAACTACGTAAGTCAAACAAAGGTCTTTACTGTTATTATCACTGGGCATTCTTCGCAACAACACCACAGGCCAGGAGCAACGATACAGAGCTACTGCACTCCCAGAAGGGAACTGTGCAATCGAAACCACTACAATTACAATCCATGCAATCGTTAGCCATTCAAATACATTGTAGACCTAATTACCTAAAGGCATAATTAACGTTCACTCAAACTAATTAACAATACAGTGTAACTCTCATTCAACTGTGGTGCATAATGAAGTCTGGTGCTTAGGTCAGGTCAGGTCAGGTCAGACTGCAGCACATACTGTATGCATGGAAAATGTGGTGCAAATGATGGCAAAGTACCGTACAGTACATTTGAAAACCTTAACGCATAGAATCACGAGCAAAGTAATTGCACTGTATACAGAAGCAATACATACAATAATCATAGCAGACTACATACCTTAAGGTACATCAAAGCACGCATACAGTACATTACAACACACTTCCGACACACAATAGTACAGCATACCACATTTACGGCATACCTCAGTACAGCAAACCAAAGTACACCTGTAAAGTACTGGTGTAGAACAGCACAGCTACACACTACCTACAGTATATACACTGGCCAGCATGCAGTCAGCAAAGTAATGTATGGATCATGTGGAGCAGGCAGCATATCACACCTCCTGTGCATTACTATTACAGAGCATTAACCATAATACATGCAGCACGCCATGTGCATATACAGTAGAATGGCACCGCATAGAGCAGTAGACCTCAGCATATGACAGTATTACCATCTACAGCGCAGCACACTTACACACCACGGTACTGTATTGCACATCATACAATATTACAGTACACTGTAGGAATCTACAGTACCTAGAACCACAGTACAGAACAGGACACCATGAAGTAAACTGCAGTTCATTGCACTATAGGCCTATGGTACAGTACAGAAGAGTACAGGGTTATAGCTACAAGAGATACAGAGTTGTGGTCATTTTGAAAAAAAGGTAGTGGCTACTTTATGGAATATGGCAAGCACATGAGCACCCTTGTGAGCAACTCTCCTTAGTGGACAGTGACAGCATATATAGTGCCGTATGTAGTGGTCATTGCAACATTCCAAATTGTTGTGGTCCTGGTTGGTGTTTACATTTTTGCCTATTTGAAGTGGGCTAAGGTGAGTGATGGCTACAGCCAAACAATGCCAACCATCATATCTACGACTGCACCTCAGTGTGTACAATATCCAGTATATACCTACAGAACCAATGCCTACAGTAAGCCTAAAATACCTGCACAGCTAGGATATTCTGTGCGCACCATGGTCATTCCAAAATTGAAGAAAGTCTGAGTAGCACGCTCAGAGAGGAAATCAGGTTAAACAGTACATTTCTACAGTACAAGTCCGCACAGTATTGTCCACTCAGAGCAGAGCTGCGCTGTAAATACACATTGACAGCACACAGAGGCAGCAGAGACCATCGATTGGGGAGGGAAGATAAATTCCCCCGGAAGGAAGCAAAAGTGATCTGGTGGTGTGGTCTGAAAGAAAGGTAAATGCTGGGCTGACTTACTGGTGGTGGAGCCATCCACTGTATCTGCATCTGTCCAGGAACCCCTGGTGGCACAGGGCCCGGTGGTTGTTGTGGTGGCTGTTGACCCGGCTGGACCGTCACAACCTCGTCGTCATTTTCCAGTGTTCCGTATTTGAACTGCTGCGACATTTTCGTTGCTGTGTGGGCTCACCTCTATGGTCGATCTGCAGCACTGTGGAAAAACGTGAACACGGTCTGAAACTGGAATGTTTTTATTTATCTTAGGCATGGCTTTTAAAGTTGAAATTACACATGTATTTAACACCAACACCAAGCTAGCTGAAAAAGGGTAATAGGAGATCTCTCCGCCAGCTGTTTTCAGTGACTGACTTCTGCTGTTCAAAACAAATAGTGGGACTGGTGATTTTCAACTTCTATTCGCAGCTGTTATTTTTCTCAGACCTCGAGGGAGACAGAGGTAAAAAATATCAGATCTGCATTAAACAGATCTCTGCTGAAAATAGTTCCTGGACATGCCTTTTTTTTCCCCTTTTTTACACAATTCATCCCTTCTAACAGGTAAGATGTCTACACTTTCGGTTTTAAAAGGTCACTTAGATTTGTACTGTAAAGTACAACAGGCATGATCCCAGCCACGCTGATAATGCTGATTGCTACTGACCACTATATAGAACATGATAAGTCCTACAGTACTTCCACTATTGTAACTGCTGGGTGCAGTCTGTAGGTTAATCAGAGCAGCTTTCTGATTCGCTGTTCATTCAGTCACCAACTGGACTACTCAAGTAACCGAAGTGGCCACAAACTATGCCAGCGTTTCGTGGGTCAGGGTGACTGGATTTCCTGTCAAGATAAAACTGCGCCCACCAGGCACTCTGTGTCATACTGTAGCCTAAACTGGCAGATACTGTAGATGTAATGAAACCAAAATAAAGCAAAGAGAGACAAATTTAAGGCTGGGCATTGCTGGCTTTCTAGACTTTGAAATTTTTGAGAGAGAGAGAAATGGCCGGCATAACAACCCCAGAGTGACGAGAATCACTGCTTCGAATTTATAGTTCCGCATTACAGCCTTTGGATACAATGCCCACTGGTTTATACATCAGCATTAATGTTTGCTGGTTTGGAATTGATGCTCATGACAGGTACTGTACGTGTCTGATATGTGTTCAGCAGCATTCCTGGATACAATGCGACTTCAGTTACTACAGTATAGGCTGTAGTGTGGTTCGTGAAATGTCAATACTACAGTGCACTCAACTTTCGGTACTAACTTAGGACATGCTATAGTGGCTATTCCCTCAAAAATGTTCTTGTGGATAAGTAATAGGGCAACAGGAACTGGTATTGGCACAGCTACTGTAAGATTTTAGCCAGCCAACAATTACTGTATGTCATGAGAGCCAAAGACACAGATTTGTGTCCACTGTTAACGTGCTCTGCAAGTTACCCCTCGAAGTGTATGTACTGTATATGGTGTTAGGAGAAAACAGCTGTCTTTCTCATATACAGTATATTCAGACTTACTCTACTTGGAACATTCTATGTAATTGCAGCCCTAACAAGCAAGGGGGTATTTCCGAAAAAAGAAACAAATTTTGAGTTTTGTGCTGATACGGTTAGCAGGGTGGTCCTTCAGTGCTGCCAGGTCTTATACTTCCGGAAGTTCCAGTCCACAAGGTCGGCTTTGTTCTCCCGAGCCAGGGAAGTAGCGAGCTTTGTCCAGACAGTGGAGCTGGATTCATTTGCTTAAAGAGCACAGGGTAGAATACTTGACCATCTTGTGATAATACCTTTGCATATATGTCAGTCTGGCTTAATGCCTCATAGTTTTACCTTTTACCTTTACAGTGCAACGTAGTTGTAATAGTTATCACAATTACAACAATAAAATCTGAAGTTATGACCAAGTCTTCTCTTTGTCTAATTTCATCATTGTCTAAAGATAAACTACAGTAGTAGTATTACAGTACTTACACAAATATACAAAAAATGGGATACACAGAAAAACAGATGTACAGTACAGTAAGATGATTGCAACCACGTTTACTGTACATTGCTAAGTTTTATTTTCGCAGTTGCTACAGTACATCAATCATAAAATTTGGCTCACCTTCACCTTAAGTTTGTAAAAATGATGGAGGTACTGTACAAAATCAGTGTTTTGAAATTAAACCGGTTCCAAATACCTTTCACATCCACTTTGTAAACACGCTTAGACAGCTTTAAACAGGCCCTCAACTCAAACTTAATTTCGAAACATTGAAAGTTATGAAAGTCATATCGTCCACCGCCCGAATGAACTGAAACGTGCCTCCAAAATTTTCATTATTTGATAAATAATCATTATTCCAAATAAAGAGAAATCTGCAAAAACTTTTCACTGTGAATTTCAGAGTAACTGCAGAATACCACAGTCAATTTTGAAAGAATACTTTCTAAAATCGTGGAGTCACAGTGGAATGATCTTGTATGTTGCTGTGCATATTGTAACAATACTGTGTTCTATGAGAAATCACACAGGTAGAACTTTGATCATTTTAGGTTGATGAGGCAGACCGTGTCCCAAGCTGAGGCATGGTCGCGGTGCCACAGTGAGGTACGTCACATGATTATGACGTCATGAGAATTAATGAATACAATGTTGATCATACTGCATGTACCCCAAGGGCTTTTTGAGCACAATGAAGCGACAACGGTCACTTCCACGTATGTTATTATGATAATGCCTTAAGCAGAGGCACGGTCGCGGTGCCATGGTGAGCCCAGTCTCGTTAGTGCATCAATTGTTGGTGTGTGGATCTTTCGCGACAGTGCCTCCAGTTCCAGGGTGGAAACTGTTGGTCCATTAAATTCTGCAGTTGTACCTGAATTTCATCAGAATTTGTTTAAAATGCTTTGAATAACAACCTCACGTCCTCACCTTGTCACAGTATGAAGACTCACACAGCTGTATATTTGGCTCTTTCCTTCATGGCTATCTGTACTGTACATACAGTACAGTAGAGTACATGGGTAATTGCCTGTACGGTACTGTAATTACCAGCATTGCCTACTGTAATAATAAAATCATGAAAAAAAAAAGCCTCATGTGTTTTCTATAAACACCCGGACGGTATTGTATGACTTATTTTCACTCGGCCTTTCCATAATTTAAGGGGCTGAAAATCAGGAAACAGTACGGTTACGTTAGTCACTGTCAGTCAGTGTATTCTATCCTATGACTGACTACGAACCTAACGTTAGTGTAACTGTAAATAGTAACTGAAAGGGAATAGGAGAAACCACACAATACATAAAGACACGTTTGCTTTTAGGCGAAGAATCATTAAAAGTGACTGGAAAGTGGAAACTTCTTACCGATTCCAACTCCTAAACCTACGTACTGTGTGGTGTATGTATTCCTGTCTCGTGTGATATTCAGACCATAGAATTGGAAAGAAGTGCGTCAGACTGAGCTCAGTCGACAGGTGGTGAGTACAGGATCATCTACTAATTTGAGAGCATTACGTAATGCGCGCCCTGCACCTGCGTAGAAAACCGTAGCCGAACAGTCCCTTTCCCGTCCACGTAGTTTGCCCCCAAGACGTATGTCATGAGGAAAAGGGCGGATCCACGTTGCCCAATTAAGGGGGAGGGGGGGGGGGAGATTAATGATGGCTTGTGGATGAGCGATTCGTCCTTGGTCTAGGGGTAGGGGGTATTCACCAACCAGAATGTAGGGATGTCAAAACTCTGAGTTGTTTTAAACGTCTTATTCATGAAATCATTTAATCAAGTTCTTTTATTTTATTTTATTTTTGGTCTGATATTGTTTATGGTTGTTTTAGGCTATGTTTTTATGTTTTGTTTTTCTTTCTTATACTTTCATCATTATGAATGTTTGTTCTTATTTTACTCTCATCCCCCTTTTAACTTTTGTAAGCTTTCACATGGCAACTTTACTTTGTACTTCTTACTTTGTTTATAATCAGGACCCCGGGTTAGATTAGCTCTTTAGCTAACCGACGTTTTCAACCCTATATTCATAGTTTAAATAAATAAAACCCTTTACAAACTTTTTGCTGACGTAGGTTGCTCCAGATGCATAATGGTACCACATTTGATGATAGATTTTGAACATCATATCCCCAGAATTTCCATTTTTCGGTGCTGGTTTATTTTTTTTTTCATCTTGTTTGATGACGTATTCATTCGTAGACCATACCTCGGTGATTCAGAATGAAAAAGTGCCACGAGAGGTCGGTACACACGTTCTGAAGAGATCTATAAACCACATTATACAATATGTATACAATATGTATTGTATAAAGGATGTCATTGACTTGATAGCCAAAGCTTTGTCCCATATTTGTAACCAGTCATTCCAGACAGGTGTATTTCCGGAGAAAATGAAAATAGCGAAAGTAATACCCCTCTCCAGAGCAGGTGATAGCGATAAGTTTAACAATTATAGACCTGTTTCGATCCTCCCTCAATTCTCGAAAATATTAGAAAAGTTCTTTGAGAAAAATTGTGTAAATTTTGTGATAAATATAATTTATTAGCTGATAGTCAGTATGATTTTAGAGCAGGTCACTCAACGACCATGGCCCTTACCGAGCTTGTAGATAACATTACAACAGTCATTGAAGAAAAAGATGCATGCTGTTGGCGTTTTTATAGATCTAAAAAAAGCGTCTGATACAATCAATCACACTATATTACTACAAAAGCTGGAATATTATGGTATCAGGGGAATAGTGAACAGATGGATTTCCAGCTATCTTTCTAATAGGCAACAGTTTGTACAAATCAATGATTGCTCTTCAAAGCTTTCAAGTATTAAGTACGGTGTACCTCAAGGATTTAACTTAGGGCCAATGAAAATTCTTTACAACTCTTTGGTTTTCCCTTACATCAACTATTGTTTAGAAGTAGCTAGTGGAAATACGTACAAAAGTAATATTCACTCAGTCTTTGTAAAGCAGAAGAAAGCTATCAGATTGGTTTATAAAGCTAAATTTAATGATCACACAAAGGATTTTTTTTTATTGACATTAATATTTTAAATCTAGAAGATCTTGTGAAATTAAAGACAGCCCTATTAATTATACTGTTTAAAGCTGAAAATGAAACGTTGCCTCCAAACATTCAAAGACTATTTATTAAAAAATAGAGTAAATCACGTACTCGCCGTAAAGAAGACTTTTACCAAATTTCTGTCCATACACCTTGAAAGCTATGAGTGTTTCTGTTTGTGGTGTAAAATTATGGAATAATCTTAATATTGATCTTAGGAACTCAAAAAGTGAACGTATATTTAAACGGAAGTTAAAATTAGAGTTCATAGATAAGTATAGAAAACTTGTTCTGATTTTACGATTAGCAACACTGCAACATTTATTTTGATGGAGATATGTTGCTCTGAAAATTTAACATTTTTATAACTGATTTAGGGGAGAAATTCATATAAGTTTTTCTTAACTTCTTCTCTCTCCTTTTCCTTCTCGTATTTCTGTTTTGTATGATCTTTAATTGTTTCTTTTATTTTTACTTTTTATGTTGATTTTGTAACCTCATGTTTTGTATTGTTGATATGGAAATAAACTGAACAAACAAATATTGCCCCTTTGTACCCAGTGTCACAGGGCAAAAAAATCCGGTCGATATTTCAGCCTATGCCCCTGTTATGTGCCTGCATGGCCGTAGCTATAGGGTCATATCTTTAGGGGTTGTGAAGCAGTGGCGGAGCAACCATATGGACAGGCCGAGCTCACTTGCACCCCCCCCCCCCTCCAAAGACTGACTCAAAAGGATTACTGACGCCCTTTTCAGCCTCAGTAAAAAAGGATCAGGAGAAACAATTAAGTCCCCATCTAGGACCCTGAAAAAAAGTACAAAAAATCAAACCAGGTCACAAAGCCTAAAGTACTTTTCCAGTATGCATTCTCAGTAAAACCATTAACACTTCTTGCCATCATTACATTCACAGGCAACCCATTCCAATCATTCACTACCCTCTGAGGAAAGAAGTAACGACGAATATTGATCCTAATTTGAACCTTCTGGAGTTTAAGACAATGACCTCTTGTAATGTTACTATTTGCAAACTTGCAAAATATCAGAAAATTATAAATTATCAAAACCATGAACAATCTTGTATACTTGTATCAAATCTCCACATAATCTTCTCAGCTCAAGTGAAATGAGATTTAAGAGACGTAACCTGCTGTTATAGGGGACACCAATGAAAGCCCCAATCAATCTAGTAGCCCTGCGCTGGCGAGGGACTTTCTCAAGTAACTCCTTATCTTTAGAAAAATATGGGTACCAAACTTGAACAGCATACTCTAAATGAGGCCTAACCAACTGCTTATAGTCTAACAACAATGCCTTGCTTAAGGAAACTAAAATTTCTCTTAATCATACCGAAAATCCTATTTACTCTTTTAGCTGCTTCAACACACTACTTAGCTGGCTGTAAAGAAGAATCTATGGAAACACCTAATAAGTCATTTTCAACAGAAACTTCTTGCGGTGACTGTCCATTCAAAGTGTACGAATACCCATAGGATTATTATTGCCAATATGCATTACCTTGCATTGATCAATATTGAATAAGCACTTGCCACTCCTGAGACCAAGTGAAAACATTGTCTAAATCCTTCTAAAAGCACTTTTGAATCACCTTCAGATGAGACCTTAGAATACAGTTTGGTGTCATCAGCAAAATTCTTAGCTCTACACAAACCATGTCAGCATCAGTGTCATTAATGAAAGCAGTAAACTGGAGAGGACCCAACACAGACCCATGGGGACCCCATTATATAGTAATCTCCTGCCAAAAAGCAGCTCAAACGTTTAAAACCACCCTCTGTTTCTTATTACGTAGCCAATTCTGAATCCAGGCCAGCAAATTAACACAGATACCCATACTCTTTAATTTAAGCAAAAGACGCTGGTGGGCAGTGGCGGCACTACGAGGGGGCATGAGGGGGAATTTGCCCCTCCAGATTGTTTCCTTCCCCCAGTTGCCCCCCCCCCCCAGTTGCTCTCACCCTTCCCAATCAGATCTTGTACTCATCCAAAATTAATTTAATCACAAAACTTTGTATTGGCATTGGACTGAATAAGAACAGCTTCCGGGGAACCATGATTGATAAATGCCTAATTTATGTTACACAGGCTGCCAGTTTTCATATCATGCCCGTAGCCACTTCAACAATAGGCCAGCCTGGTCAGACGAATTTCCTATGGAATATTTACCGTCCAGCATAAGGGAAGGAAGGGTAGGTGGTTGTTTTCCTAAATATAGGAATGGAATGGAAGTGTATGTAGCCTATGTGTGAGTGTGTGTGTGTACTCGGTGGTACCGCGTAAATGTGAAATGGTACTCCCAAAGAAAAAAGTTGGGAACCTTGGAGTACGGTCAACTGAAAAAATAAATAATATAAAAATAAATAATATACCTCTCTTGGGGCTTAATTTTCCACCCAGAGATGTGCTAAAACCTCAGAGCTTCCGGGGGATTTGCCCCTGGACCCCACCAGGGACCCTAAGGCGGGCCCCTGGACCACACCCGCAAAGCCTCGCGTTTCGCGCTCGGTTTCGCGCTGCGCGCGAAAATCTTTGCCCCCTCAACATTTTCCTGTGCCCTCAGTTTGCCCCCCAAGTATAACATTCTGGCGCCCCCACTGCTGGTGGGGAAGCTTAATTATCAAAAGCTTTCTGAAAATCCAGAAAAACAACATCAACATACTTCTGCTTATCCAACGAACTAGTAACATCTTCCATGAACCCCAAAATGTTGGAGAGGCACGACCTTTTCTGACAAAAGCTATGTTGAAGACATTCTGATTAATGAATAACTATTGAAGAAACTCACCTTAGACTTCAACAATACAGTAGATTCCATGACCTTATTACAAACAACACTAGTGAGACTGACAGGCCAATAATTACAGACCTGTGACTTATCTCCCTTCTTAAAAATTGGGTGATGTTAGCACAACTGCAGTCCTCAGGAACATAACCTTCAACCAACATCATTGGCAGTGGAATACAGAAATGATGGCAAATGATCTCAACAAAATTGGATGGATTTCATCCGGGCCAGGGGCTTTACGAATATTGAGAAAAAGCACTCTTTTAGAACTTTGTCACTAGAAAATAAGACAGAGTCCACATTTGGGGACACACTTTTTCCAATGGTACTAGGGAGATTTGACAAATCTTCTTGTGTAAAAACTGACACAAAATAATTGTTAAGAATCGAAGTTTCGCAAGATCTTCACTGTCAGTACCTATATTATCTGCATTAGGATCCCTAAGAGAAACAACAGTTTCCTTAACCTTCTGCTTAGACCTAACATAAGAAAAGAATGCCTTAATGTCCTTAATATTATCAGCGATACTATGCTCGAAATTCAGTTTAACTTTAGAGATTAACCCTTTCACTTGTTGGTGAATGTTACAGTTGGTGAATGTTAAACTTATAAAGGTCAGAAACAGAATTACTCATCCTATAACGCCTCCACATTTTCCGCAGTTGTCTATGACACATCTGACTTCCTAAGTCATCCACGAAGGCCCACTACTTTTACGACACCGAAACTTCCACGTAACATGATGATTCGTATCATACTTCAATGTATCAGCTATAAAGTTCCAAGATTCTAAGGCACTCTTGCCACTCATTCCATTAATCCAGTCTGTACCTTTCAATAAATTATCAATCGCTACAGTACCTGCTTTACAAAAATCCGTTATCCTTTCCATGCTTATAGAATTGAATCTCACAGACAACAAAGGCCATAACTTCATGGTCACTTTAACCAGGGAGGTGCTAGAGAAGGAGATACAACAGAACTTTCTTCTTTTGAAGTAGCCTAATTTCCGACGTAATCGTCTCTTTTTTTCACCTCTTGAAGATTCAATGGGATTAAAAGGAATTAGGAACTTAACGTAAAAGGTCTATGTTGTCTACTCCGGTGTAAATTACCTATCGACAAATTTTGTCTATAGCATTGCCAGTCCTTATTCTTGAAAATCAGTTTCCAACTTCCGACGCGGTTCCACGCCTATCGCAGTGGAAAAATTTGATGTTGTGTAACTTATTGAAAATGGATGCACCCTCTGCCAACCTGCGAAAATCAGTGAAAATCGATAAAATGCAGCAGTAAAATATAGTCTTGTGATCATTTGCGTCATTTGCATATGGCAAAGGTCTATGTCTTATTCTTATATACAAGTCTGTCTTACTGTAATTCAAAAGAGATAGCCATTCGTTTCGATTTTTGAGACAGTGGTTTTGAGTTGATTGTGGGCAACGAACCTAACATCAAAGCTTTTTGCTACGCAATCCTTTTCAAAGATTACAAGCAGGTGTGAATGAAGATTACTTGGATGTTCCTAGAAGTAATTAAGATACATCACACAAAAGTTAAACGGCACTCTAAACTGTTCGTTGTATCTCCTTCTCTAGTACCTCCCTGCTTTTACCTAGTTAACTTAGACTCTCAAAATTGTCAGCAACATTAGGATCAGATGTGAAAACAAGATCAAGAATATTTTCACCCATAGTAGGAAAGACATGCTGGTGCAAGAAACAGTCCTGAACAACTTCAAGAAAATCAATACCATTACTACTACGTTCCTCAGTTCAAACAATGTCTGGAAAATTGAAGTCACCCATGATAACAACACCAACTTTAGCAGCTTCTCTAATTGAGTTAAATAACAAGTTACCATTTTCTTTCCCACTATTTTGGAGAGCGATAAACTAAACCAATTGTGGCAACTGAACCAGAAGACGCGCAAAGCAAACAGAAAAAGAAAAGAATAAGAAAAGAAAGCGAAAGAGAAGGTAAAGAAAATGCAAGTTTGAGTACTTCAGCACCTTTCACATCCAGGAAATGATGATGGTGTTGCCATTGTTCTGCCTTAAAATTCGAGGATGTACAGTATTCATCATCATGTGCAATTTTTGTCACACTTATTTCATCGGAAAACTCCAAAATGAGATTAACTTTTCATCAAAGAAAATGATTGTCAATAACATTTTCTACAGCGTACTTTCTGAGCCTGGAAAGGGTAATTTCCAGGAATGTAGAGGTGGGGGGTATGTGTTATTTTTCTGGTAAGCCACAAACGATGCTAGGGCCCCCAATTAGATAGTCTTCAAACATTTCTCAAACTCACTTCACGGTTAATCAAAATTCTGGCTGCGCCTATGCAACAGGGGCATATCTAAGGAGTTTCAAAAGACAACATTTTCTTGCACGCTCTGCACAAACTGATGGTGGCGCTCAGCTAAGATAGTCCTTATCGGTTCCTATATAAGGAGGGTTGTGACATCAGATTAATTGACTCTCATTTTGCCTCAGAATGTAGGCCTACGACCTTACTGATCCTTTCTGAGACATGATAACCAATCAAAATGTTGTTATACATGTTTGTTTTCACTCGATAAATCAGATTATCTATCACCGTTTGACTAACTTGCACACACGTACATAGGCCTACAATGTTCGTGCAAGTGGAGGTGAAATGTCTAAAATCGCAACCCTCTCTAAACAGGACCCCTACTAATGCTACAAGCACTCATCCCCCCCCCCCCTCTCCAATATTATTAAGGAGCAGTTGGTATTTCTATGAGACAGCCCCCCCCCCCCCTAATTCGAGACCTCCACTCGGCTGTGCTTGTGATATCGATCTGTAAATGCAAATTTATCACAAGTTTTATAGAATCCAAAATTCTGAACCTTAGAAAATTGGTTCTAATTCTTCAGTTTAAATTAATTGTTAGTCCAATGGGGAGAGCCCATACCCCAGTAACATGACCAGGAAAGAAAGAGTATTTTAAAATAATTCTCAACGAAATCAAAGGGGTCAGGTTAAGCACCCCCCCCCTTATCCTCCACTGAAGTGGATTGTCTTCCCACGTTAACTTTTCTTCTCTGTTGTGTGTAGTGCAACCATGGGTGTCAATCGAACGTGTCACTCGTGGAGGAGTCGGGAACAGAGTATCAAATGTCTTCCACAAATCTGCTCATGCATGAACATTTAAACTCTTCGGTGTATTATAAGGTCGTCATTTGTTAATACATAACAGGGCAGAATCAGGTCACATAAATTTACTACAGTGATATTTTTCTTAAATGTTTGGAAAAGAACTTGAAATATGTAAATGACAACTTCCCCCATATCACAGTGGAAACGCCGCTTATGTCACCTCCCCCTGAAATTTGCAACCCCCCCCCCCCAAAAAAAAAACAGATGGCGCTATGCCATGAACTGTCGGATTGCGATGGTGTGCATGGCCTGAGGACGTCGATATCGGTGGTGTGCGCAAAGTCATGTATGGAAAAAAAAAAAAACATGGAAAATATTTTTCTGCTGGATTTGAAAAAAGAAAATCACACCCAATGAATAATTTGACAGAGGATTCACAAAAATTTAAGGAAACTATTTAAAGGGTAAATTCTTTGGCTAGATTTTTGATGAACATTTTAAAGATAATCGTCTGATGAATTCTACATATATGATTAAGTCAAGGGTATGGCAACCTTTCACATATATTAGGTAGCCTATAACCTTTACAAACGGAGAACCTACAAGTTTTTTCTAGAATTAAAAAGGTCACCATTTATGATACAGTACTCACTCACTTATTGGCGGATCCAGATTCAACATTTTGTGTACGAAATTTCATCGGTATCTCCAATTTATGACAAAAAATCCTTTTCGTATAGCGACCATTTTTACTCTAACTGTCAAACCGTACACATATGGTAGTCATTAATTGATCATAAATGTGTTCTAACAAACTGACAAACTTATATTGTTGTCGATATAGAGAAAATAAAACAATTTCGTCCATGAAATTTCCTCTGAGTCTTCTGTTTCTTAGTGCAAAAAGTTCCTCTACTTTCCACGGTCGAAAATAGTTAGACAACAGAGCTTGCTTCATATCCGTCCCATGTAGGTACTTCTTTTTTATCTTAGTTAAATACTTGACAGGAGAAAAACAGCATCAATGGTACGATGATCGAGTTACTTACATACACTTGTGGAAATATTGCCTTAACTTGGCATGCCCTTATCAACTGAGATACCTTGTTGTAGTTTCAGATATAGTCAGTAGTCAGTAACATAGGCAAGAAAGTAAGTTGTCTGAATGCATTTCAACCTGCATAGGCAATTCGTATAATCCTATTGACTGCAGCTTTGCTTTCTTTTCAGTGGATTGAAACGGATGGAGTCTCGACTATACCGCGGTGGCACAGAATGTTAAGACCATACCAATTCATTTCCGGTTTACCGAAAATGGTTAGGGGTTGGAAAATCACACGGATTCTTTAATAAAGAAGTCTTTTATATTGATCTTAAAGATTTACTATCCTTTTGAAAAATAGCGTATACAAGGTAACAATAGCCTTTACTGACATTTTGTGTCACACACCGCTTGTCATCTTTGATGTAACTGTTGATGAACTTCCCGCCTTACTACATGATGATTTACATGACAAATTTTGGTGTCCGTTTCGAGCAGCTATATTTTTGCTACGTTACGTTCTGCCACAGTTAAGTTAGGGAAGATGGTTAAAGCGCCTAATTTGTTCGAAAGTTCCACCACCAGATCTCAAATAACACCGCAAAGCCCTAACAAAATATTCCTAACAAATATATATTTGTTTTCTATAAATTTTGTATAGTAACCAATTTAACAGTACAATAGCTTGCTAAATATTATGTGCTACATTTTGAGGTAACTATTAAAGAGGTCAAATACTTTGCTTGAGATTTTCTACAAGATTTCAATGTTAACGATGTTTATTATAACACTTTTGTGAGATGTTCTGCTATTATTTACAATAACCAGTTTGTTATTCAAATATATTGCTAGATAATTTCTGCTAGATTTTTGAGAAACCAATTTTCAAGCCAAATACGTTGCTAGATATGTTCTGCTAGACTTTCGTGTGACCAATACAAAGTGTAGTAAATTTGCTAAATATTTTCTGCCAGACTTTCAAGAAACCATTTCCGAAGTCAAATATTTGCTAGATATTTTCTGCTAGATTTTCTAAGTAACCATTTTACAGATCAAATATTGTGCTAGATAATTTCTGCTACATTTTTAAGGAACCAATTTTCAAGTCAAATAGCTTGCTAGATATTTTCTGCTAGAGATTTTGGTGACCAATACACAGTATACAACAATTGCTAGATATTTTCTGCTAACTTTTTGAGTAACCAATTTACAAGCCAAATAACTTCCTAGATATTTTCTGCTAGAGTTTAGTGTGACCAGTCCACCGTATAGTACAATTGCTAGATATTTTCTGCTAGATGTTTGAAGTAACCATTTTACAGATAAAATATTTTGCTACTTATTTTCTGCTAACTTTTTGAGAAACCAATTTACAAGTGTTTTACATTCTTTGGCTAGATTTTCTAGCACATTTTACAGATAATCGTCTGATGAACTCTATACGATTATATCAAGGGTATATATGGCAACCTTTCATATATAGGTATAGCCTACAACATTCTCACAAGTGTAAGACGAAAGGACTACGAGTTCTTAAAATTTAAAGCATCAGCATTAACAATTCTGTACTCACTCACTTCTTGGGGGATAAAGATTCAACATTTTGTCCATGAAATTCCATGCGTATGTCCAATTTATGACAAAAATCCTTTTCGTCGGTATATATTGGCTCTTTTATTCAACTCCCAAATCGCACAAATAGCAGTTATTAAGTGATCATCAGCTGTGTTCTAACAAGCTGACTAACTTATATACTTGTCGATATACAGAAGATAAAACAATTTTGTCCATGAAATTTCCTCTGAGTCTTCTGTTTCTTAGTGCAAAAAGTTCATCTACTTTCCACGATATCGAAAATACATAGATCACTGAACTCCTTGATCTCCGTCTCATGTAGTTACTTCTTTTGTATCTTAATATAAATAATTGATGGGAGAAAAACAGCATCAATGGTACGATGATCGAGTTACTTAGTACATACACTTGTGGAAATATTGCCTTAACTTGGCTTGGCCTTATCAGCTGAGATACGTTTTTGTAGTTTCAGATATATGCAGTAGTCAGTACACTTGTAAACATAGGCAAGGAATTAGTTCCACAAAGTTGGCGCCAATTGCAACTTGAGAATTTCATTTTCTCTGAGAGTGTATAAATGCATTTCAACCTGCATAGGCAAACGTATAATCCTATTGACTGCAGCTTTGCTTTCTTTGTCACTGGATTGACACGGATGGAGTCTCGACTATATACCACGATGGCACAGAATGTTAACACCATAAGAATTCATTTCCTGTTTGCAAAAGATAGTTATCGGTTGGCAAATCACAAGGATGCTTCAATAAAGAAGTCCTTTATGTTGATCTTAAAGATTTACTATCCTATTGAAAAATAGCGTACAGCCTTTACTGACATTTTGTGTCACACACCGCTTGTCATCTTTGATGTAACTGTTGATGAACTTCCCGCTTTACTACATGATGATTTACATGACAAATTGTGGTGCCCGTTTCGAGAAGCTATATTTTTGCTATGGTACGTTCTGCCACAGTTAAGTTAGAAAAGATGGTTAAAGCGCCTAATTTGTTCGAAAGTTCCACCACCAGATCTCAAATAACACCGCAAAGCCCTAACAAAATATTCCCGAAACTGTGTTAAAAATGTTTATGAAATTCGGGATGTAAATTAATTAAATTGATTAAATTCTTTAAATTAATTCAATTCTTTAGAATAACCATTTTCCAAGTCAAATATGTTGCTCGATAATTTCTGCTAGATTTTTGAGTAGCCAATTTACAAGCCAAATAAGTTGCTAGATATTTTCTGCTAGACTTTCGCGTGACCAGTACACAGTATAGTAAATGTGCTAGATATTTTCTGCCAGATTTAACAGTAACCATTTTCAAGGTCAAGTAATTGCTAGATATTTTCTGCTAGATTTTCGTGTGACCAATACACAGTATAGTAAATTTGCTAGATATTTTCTGCCAGATTTTGAGGTAACCATTTTCAAGGTCAAAAAGGTGCTAGAGAATTTCTGTTAGATTTTTTATGTAACCATTTTACAGATTCAATTTTTGGCTAGATATTTTCTGCTAACTTTTTGAGTAACCAATTTTCAAGTCAAATAACTTGCTAAATATTTCCTGCTAGAGTCTAGTGTGACCATTCCACGGTATAGTACAATTGCTAGATGTTTTCTGCCAGATTTCAGAGCAACCATTTTCAAAGTCAAACATTGTCTAGATATTTTGAGCTAGATTTATAAAGTAACCACTTTACAAATCAAAAATTTTTCTAGATCTTTTCTGCTAACTTTCAGTGAGACTAATTCACAAATTAATAAACTTGACAAAATGCTCTGCTATATTTTCAAGCAAACGTTTCAAAGGTTTAATATGTGATAGATATTTCTGCTAGATATTTTCAGTGACCATTTTGGAGATCAATTATTTTTCGAGAAAATTTCTGCTTACTTTTATTGTGACGATTTCAAATTTAAATAAAGTTGTTACATTTATTTTTGACTACATTTTCAAGTTATTGTTTTACAAGTTAAATATTTTCTATACTCTTTGCTACTAGATTTTTAAGTAAATAATTTAAACATCAGATGAACTGTTAGATACTTTCTGCTACTTTTAACCATTATGTAGGTGAAAAACTTTTGCTAGTAGGTTGTATGACGTCCATTTTATAAGTTGTTCTATATTTTGCAACCAGTCTTTTGCCCTTGTAGTAAAAGGTGAAGATGATTATCAACTTTCTGCTAGATATGTTAATTAACCGTTCTATCGTATCATACACATCATGTACAGTATATATATTTTACTGCTTTATTTGAAGGAATAAAATCACACAATGAATAGTTTGACAGAGGAGTAAAAGGATTTTATTAAACTTTTTTAAGCCTTCAGGTCAATTCTTTCGCTAGATTTTTGTAGAACATTTTACGGGTAATCGTCTGATGAACTCTATATGATTATAGGAAGGATATATATGGCAACGTACCTCTCATATATTATACAGGGTATAGCCTATAACCTTCATACAAGTTTAAGACGGAAGGCCTGCGAGTTCTTAGAATTTAAAGCATCAGCATTTACAATTCTGTACTCACTCACTTCTTGGGGATCCAGATTTAACATTTTGTCCATGAAATTTCATCGGTATCTCCAATTTATGACAAAAAATCCTTTTCGTCGGAATGTTTTGACCCTTTTTATTCAACTCCCAAATCGCACACCTGGTAGTCATTAAGTGATCATTAATGTGTTCTAACAAGCTGACAAACTTATATCCTTGTCGATATAGAGAAAATGAAACAAATGGGTCAATAAAATTTCCTCCGAGTCTTCTGTTTCTTAAGTTCCTCTACTTTCCACGGTCGTAAATACATAGATCACTAAACTCGCTGCAACTCCCATGTTCGTAGTTACTTCTTTTGTATCTTAATATAAATACTTGATGGGGGAAAAACAGCATCAATGGTACGATGATCGAGTTACTTAGTACATACACTTGTGGAAATATTGCCTTAACTTGCATTGGCATGCCCTTATCAGCTGAGATACGTTTTTGTAGTTTCAGATATATGCAGTAGTCAGTACTCTTATTAACATAGGCAAGGAATTAGTTCCACAAAGTTGGCGCCAATTCCAACTTGAGAATTTCATTTTCACTGAGAGTGTGTGAATGCATTTCAACCTGCATAGGCAAACGAATAATCCTATTGACTGCAGCTTTGCTTTCTTTTCACTGGATTGACACGGATGGAGTCTCGACTATATACCACGGTGACACAGAATGTTAACACCGTACCAATTCATTTCCGGTTGACGAAAGATTGTTCGAGGTTGGCAAATCACAAGGATGCTTTAATAAAGAAGTCCTTTATGTTGATCTTAAAGATTTACTATCCTTTTGAAAAATAGCGTACAGCCTTACTGACATTTTGTGTCACACACCGCTTCTCATCTTTGATGTAACTGTTGATGGAACTTCCCGCTTTACTACATGATGATTTACATGACAAATTTTGGTGCCCGTTTCGAGCAGCTATATTTTTTGTTACAGTACGTTCTGGCACCGTTAAGTTAGAGAACATGGTTAAAGAGCCTCTAATTTGTTCGAAAGTTCCACCACCAGATCTCAAATAACACCGCAAAGCCCTAACAAAATATTTCCGAAACTGTGTTAAAAATGTTTATGAAATTCGGGATGCAAATTAATTAAATTGTTTAAATTAATTTAACTCTTTAGAATAACCATTTTGCAAGTCAAATATACATCTAGATAATTTCTGCTAGATTTTTGAGTAGCCAAATTACAAGCCAAATAAGTTGCTAGATATTTTCTGTTAGACTTTCGTGAGACCAATACACAGTATAGTAAATGTGCTAGATATTTTCTGCCAGATTTAACAGTAACCATTTTCAAGGTCAAATAATTGCTAGATATTTTCTGCTACATTTTTGAAGTAACCAATTTACAAGTCAAATAACTTGCTAGATATTTTCTGCCAGATTTTAATGTAACCATTTTCAAGGTCAAAAAGGTGCTAGACAATTTCTGCTAGATTTTTTATGTAACCATTTTACAGATTCAATTTTTTGCCAGATATTTTCTGCTAGATTTTTGAGTAACCAATTTTCAAGTCAAATAACTTGCTAAATATTTTCTGCTAGAGTTTAGTGTGACCATTCCACGGTATAGTACAATTGCTAGGTATTTTCTGCCAGATTTCAGAGCAACCATTTTCAAAGTCAAATATTGGCTAGATATTTTGAGCTAGATTTGTAAAGTAACCACTTAATAAATCAAAAATTTTTCTAGATCTTTTCTGCTAATTTTCAGTGTGACTAATTCACAAATTAATAAACTAGCTAAAATGCTCTGCTGTAGTTTCAAGCAAACGTTTCAAAGGTTTTAATATGTGATAGATATTTCTGCTAGATATTTTCAGTGACCATTTTGGAGATCAATTATTTTTCGAGAAAATTTCTGCTTACTTTTATTGTGACGATTTCAAATTTAAATAAAGTTGTTACATTTATTTTTGACTACATTTTCAAGTTACTGTTTTACAAGTTAAGTATTTTCTAGATTCTTTTCTACTATTTTTAAGTAAATAAGTTAAACATCAAATGCCTTGTTAGATGCTTTCTGCTACTTTTAACCATTATGTAGGTGAAAAATTTTTGCTAGTAGGTTCTATGACGTCCATTTTATAAGTTGTTCTATATTTTGCAACCAATCTTTTGCACTTGTAGTGAAAGGTGAAGATGATTATCAACTTTCTGCTAGATATGTTAGTTAACCGTTTTATCGTATCATACACATCATGTACAGTATATATATTTTACTGCTTTATTTGAAGGAATAAAATCACACAATGAATAGTTTGACAGAGGAGTAAAAGGATTGTTTTAAACTATTTTAAGCCTTCGGGTCAATCCTTCCCTAGATTTTTGTAGAACATTTTACGGGTAATCGTCTGATGAACTCTATATGATTATAGGAAGGATATATATGGCAACGTACCTCTCATATATTACACAGGGTATAGCCTATAACCTTCATAGAAGTTTAAGACGGAAGGCCTGCGAGTTCTTAGAATTTAAAGCATCAACATTTACAATTCTATACTCACTCACTTCTTGGGGATCCAGATTTAACATTTTGTCCATGAAATTTCATCGGTATCTCCAATTTATGACAAAAAATCCTTTTCGTCGGAATGTTTTGACCCTTTTTATTCAACTCCCAAATCGCACACCTGGTAGTCATTAAGTGATCATTAATGTGTTCTAACAAGCTGACAAACTTATATCCTTGTCGATATAGAGAAAATAAAACAAATGGGTCAATAAAATTTCCTCCGAGTCTTCTGTTTCTTAAGTTCCTCTACTTTCCACGGTCATAAATACATAGATCACTAAACTCGCTGCATCTCCCATGTACGTAGTTACTTCTTTTGTATCTTAATATAAATACTTGATGGGGGAAAAACAGCATCAATGGTACGATGATCGAGTTACTTAGTACATACACTTGTGGAAATATTGCCTTAACTTGCATTGGCATGCCCTTATCAGCTGAGATACGTTTTTGTAGTAAATTAACTAAATTGATTAAATTGCTTAAATTAATTAAATTCTTTAGAATAACCATTTTGCTAGTCAAATATACTGCTCCATAATTTCTGCTAGATTTTTGAGTAGCCAATTTACAAGCCAAATAAGTTGCTAGACATTTTCTGCTAGACTTTCGTGAGACCAATACACAGTCTAGCAAATTTGCTAGATATTTTCTGCCAGATTTCAAGGTAACCATTTTCAAGGTCAAATAATTGCTAGATATTTTCTGCTAGATTTTCGTGTGACCAATACACAGTATAGTAAATTTGCTAGATGTTTTCTGTCAGATTTAAAAGTAACCATTTTCAAGATTAAATAATTGCTAGATATTTTCTGCTAGATTTTTTAAGTAACCATTTTACAGATCAAATATTGTGCTAGATAATTTCTGCTAGATTTGTGAGTAACCAATTTACAAGCCAAATTAGCTGCTAGATATTTTCTGCTAGATATTTGTGTGACCAATACACATTATAGTACAATTGCTAGATATTTTCT